>VXBO01004050.1:226020-239007 GCA_013400135.1 Rhinoptilus africanus
AAAAAAAACAAACCACACACACACAAAAAAATACCCCAACAACAAAACGGTGGAGAGAAAGAAAAGCGGAGTCCCGCGGGGCTGGGAGGGATGGGGGGTGCTCTGCTCCGGGCTGTGAGACCCTGCCGGAGCCCACGGCCCCGGTGCTCGGATGGTGAGAGCATCCCATCCCCCAAACCAGCAGGCACTCGTCTCCACCTCCGGGGTAACAGGGACTTGGGGGGGTCCAGCTCCCCCCAGCAGCAGTTTTAGGGGAAAACTTGACCATTTGAAAGACAAAACTTATTCTGGGGTGTCTTCAAGGCAACGCAGCCCAGGGCAGCAGCCAGCAGAAGGGCTGGGGGGTGAAATGCTCCCCATGTCCCCCTCCGTGGGCAATGAAGGGCTTTGTGGAGCAGCCCCCACCCCTGCAGGCCGAGGGACAGGGAGCTCCCCCCACGCTGCCAGGTTACCTCGCTGCCGCTGCCAGGCCCCCACGAACGGCCCCGGCCGTCCCGCCAGCTCGCACTTCTGCGCCCAGGGACCGTTGTCACCTGCGAGAGAAAGAAACGTCCCCGTGAGCCACACCAGGACTGGGGGGCACCTCTGCAGTGGGGGGTCAGCAAGGACAAGCGACCCCTCCATCCCTTCTTCCCATCCCTGCTTTCCCACATTAGCAAGTGCAGCGGGTTCGTTTATTTTTATTTCTAAAAGTTTGTTTTCGAGGGCCAGGGCTGCCCGAGTCCTGGGTGAGGGGCTGGAGCGGAGCTGGGGTGCAGGGGGGGGGATGGCTGCCACCAGCTTCGGGCGCTAATGAGCAGCAGAGCGGTTCCTGTCCTCAGGAGCAAGACATCCTCATTAGGGAAGCTTCAGCGAGAGCGGATTTGGGCTCCCTAATGAGTGAGGATTTGCGGTTTAATTAGGCAGAGCCCTGCCGGTTCAGCCCCGTGGCCAGAGTGGGGTGGCGGAGTGGGCACCCAGCTGAGTGGCCGCGGTAGCCCAGGACCCCCATCCCCCTGATGTGGCAGCCCTGGCCAGCTCGGCCGCGGCTGCTGATGCTCCCCATCTGCGGAGCAGCCGGGAGCATCCAGGGCTGGGGACAAATATGGACCCTGCCCCCCGCCACCCCCGCACACCCAGTGCCGGCACCGCCGCCAGCGTCGTTCCCAGCCGCCGCAGCCGTTTTTCCTGCTGTACCTGCGAACCACAGGAGCGTGTTGCCCTTTCCGTGGCTGTCGGCGACCTGCTTTATCCGTCCCACCAGGGCATCCATCTCGCTCAGGGAAGCCCCGTAGATGCCCCTGCCGGAGGCGGGGGGCGGCGGGGGCACCCCCAGAGGGACGTGCATATGGGCCAGCGCCAGGTAGAGGAAGAAGGGGCGTCCGCTGTCACTGCACAGGGAAAAGGGGGAGCGCGTTCAGCTGGGTTGAGGAAGGGGAAGGTGGTGGCAAGAGGTCACGGAGGTGGTGGCACTGGGGACACAGAGCGGTGGCCTTTCCTCGCAGGAGCCCTGCAGCCACCCCTGCCTCTGCCGCAGCTTCCAGGGGAAAAAACATCCTGTGTGCATTGTCCAGCTGCAAACCCTCCGGGCACTCGCTCCCCTTGCAGGGGGGATGCTTGGCCCAGCATGAGCCACTTCTCCCCTGCTCCTGCTTAATCCTCTCCCTGTTGCCCACTGCCCTCCCATTTGGGATGAGCTTGTCCCTTCCTCCATCTCCCGGTGTCCCGCAGCCAGCGGCGTGCCAGCCGCCAGCCAAACACCCCGCGTCGGTGCACCCCTGGCACCCACCCACCTCCCTCCCCTCTCTCACGGGGCCCGTTTTGGCCCTTCCTCCCCCTCCCCAGCGAGTGCTCGGCCCCTGCTGGGAATTTTATCCCAGGATGAGCAGCAAAAGCATGCTCACGCCAACCCCAAGCAGCCCCGGACAGGGACCGCAGCACGTTTGCTCGCCACGCGCTGCCCCGCTGCCTGTTTGCTTTTAAATCACCAGAGGACATGTCCTGTTTTCTTGTTTACGGCTATATTTATCTCCTCCAACGAGGCCTGCTCTTCCTCAGGGACCTCGGAGGGGAAGGGTGGGATGGCGAGTGGCGGGGAGGGGCCGGATCCTGGGGACGTGCCCCAGCCCGCGCACGCCCCCGGCTCCGGCCGCCCCATCGCTGCCTCCAGAAGGCTTTGGGGGCCCTTCTGACGTGCGTTTCGACACTTCCTTCCTTTACCCGTCACCCACCTGGGGATGGAAAATGAGTAAATCCGATCCCGCTCGGAGCTGCTGCATCCTTTCCCAGCGGCGCTGGATGCCCTTTAAGGGCTGTGTCCCCTGTCACCCTGCCCATCCCCTGCAAGGTGAGGGGATGCTTGATGAATCCCTTGCAAATCGCCGCTGAAAAAGGCTGGGCAGCACCTTTCCCCTTGGGATGTCAAAGACCCTGGAGCGGGGAAAGCTGCTTCCCCCGGCACGCATCCCACCGGGAGCAGCAGGTGGACTCCAGCATCCACACAGACTCGCGAACACAGCGCTCCCGCTTGCTTCTCACACCGACATTTCAGAATTCGCCCGAAAACTGAGCAAACGTTTAATCAATGACTTAAGACAAACGCCCCTGACTTTCGGTCCTGTGCTCACTCTAAGTGTCCCGAACAGAGCCAAGTCTCGCTGCCCCGAATTGCTCAACCTTGACACGACTGGTTAAAAAAACACCGAGATGGCAAATCCGGTGTTCTTTTGTTGCCCCATAATGGATGAGTCAGGCAGAGGAAAACTGGAATAAGCCATCAAAGAGAAGGAGAGAAAAGGCAGGCACCTGCTTAATCCTGTTCTCCATGAACGCAGATAACCCCAAAACCCTACTGGGAGTTTAAAGGTTTTTCCTATTAACCCGGAGCTCACCCGCTTGCTTTCGCAGCCTGACAGCATCCTTGCAGCCCGGAGGGAGGGATGGCGCCTGCCCTGCAGCCCGCTGCCAGGTACCCTCCAGCCCCGTTACAGGCCCACATCCCGACTGCGCGGCCGGGCCACGCCGGTGTCGATTCTTGGTACCCAAAGGGGATAAACTACAGGTATTTTGTGCATAAAACAGCACCCAGGCTTATAAGGAGCCATTTCCACACAGGCTGCTCCCTGCCCAGCCCTCTGTTTGCTCCCGAAACCTTTCCCCAGGTGCCCCCGCCGGACCCCCCTGCCGTGGCCCTTCCCTGGGTCTGTGTTATCCCTGGATGCAGGTGCGGGATGGGCTCTGACATGGCTGCCCGGCAGCGCACCCCCTCCTCGCGCTGCAGGGAGGCGTTTTGCAAAGTCACAGCTCATAATCCGCCGGTAATAGGGATTAAAACCCATCAGCAGGGCTGCGGGGTCGTCGGCTCGGAGGAGCCGCTTTGCTCCTCGGGAAGAGCACGTCCGGGCTCCTCGTGTCCCCGCGCGGCTGGGGAAGGCAGACCCTGCAGCCCAAGGTCCAGCACTTTATCCCCAAAATGGAGCGAACCCCATGGATGGGGTGGGTTTAAACAACTCCAGGTGCTGTTCTGGTCCCAGTGCCGGAGCTGCCGTGGGCACCAGTGGCCACCAGCACCCCCACCCATGGAGGCACCCCGTGCCACCGCAAAGACGGAGGGATGGAGGACAGAGGGACGGCAGCGTTTCCCTCCCTGCCTGCCGTCCCCGCTAGCCGGGATCTCGCACGTTACACCCAGGAAGGAGGCACAGCCCAGGTCAAAGGCTTTCACCTTCCTTGAAAATGGTTGTTTTCAACCCACGCGGTCCCTTTAGAGGAGGTGCACCCAAAGGCTTCCACAGCAAGCCCTGCGGGACACAGGTGACAGCCTCGGTGGCTTCTCCCTTCCCCAGTGGGCTGGGAAGCCGAGCCATGGAGCCCCCAGGTCTGCTCCCCAAAACCACAGAGCAACACCAGGCCCCCCAACATCGCACCAACACCAGCCCCCCACCGGGTCTCAGCTGGAGCTGCTCAGCTCTATCCACTCCGCAGCGTCCGCTGCGCGATGGGCACGGCCCGAGCCTTGCAGATCCCGATCCGACAGCCAGATCCTACTCTTGCACACGGCAGAGCTCGAGGACGAACAGCTGTGGTGGGGAGCACCAGGAAACCCCTCCGGCTCCGCAGCCCGGGGGAGGGAGCCCTGGGGACGCCCCGCGGCAGGAGCAGAAGACGCTTGCGGTGACCCAGGAGTTCTCCTGGGGAAGGGGAGAGGGGCCGGCGGGTGGCATCTCACCTGGCCCACCGGATGAACCGCGCCGCCTCCTCCGCGTAGCGCGCTGCCAGGCTGCTGAGGTTGGCAGGCTGCTGGACGATGGCGAGGTTCTCGAAGAGAGGGAGGGCCACCTCTGTGTAACAGTCCTTCCTCGCCACCCTGCCGGGAAGGACGCTTGTCACTGGAGTGGGGACCGGGAAGGAGCCATCCCACGCTTGTCACTGGAGTGGGGACCGGGAAGGAGCCATCCCATGCCTGTCACTGGAGTGGGGACCGGTGTGGCAGCAGGCGCGGAGCCCGGCTGGTCTCCTGGCTTCGCAGAAAGGCGCAGCCGAGGTGGGGAGTGAAAAGGGGACGATGCTCTGGGGACCCCGACCTGCACCCTGCTGCGGGGTCCATGGGGGGAAAAAAGCGGGTGCACAGAGCACAAGGGGAGGCGGCCACAGCAAAGGGCAGCTCCCGGGGCTGGGGGTCCCAGTGCCAGCAGTCAACCCCCCCCCACGCCGCCGTACCTGGCAGCCGCGCCGTGCCGAGGGCAGGGCGGGCAGGGCGGCAGGTTGTAGCCGGGGGTGTCCGTGCAGCCCATGTCATGGCTGTAGGGGATCCCAAAGTAGTAGTCAAAGCCTGAAGGGCAAGCGAGAGTGTTGGCGGGGACGAGGCGGTGGTGGGAGGCTCAGTTCGTTCCCCCCGGCGCATCCCTTACCGCGGAAGCGGGGGTGATGGCGGCCGTGGTGTCCCAGGTGCCACTTGCCTGTGTGGAAGCCACAGAAAACATCATTTCAGAGGTCAATGCAGCTACAGCCACCACCGGCCATCACCCACAAGGCGCCCACAGCACTGGGGGCTTTAATCTAGCAACTTGTTTGTGCTGGCCGCCTCTCCAGAATGCCTTTTCTTTTTGCAGAAACTCAGAAAAAATGCATAAGGTGTCTTGTGCCTGGACCCTCTCCAGCCTTAAAAGGCTCTCTGATGCGTTTGCGTTCAGAGGAGATGACTTTGTAACCCCTCGCAAACAACCAGCTTCATTCTCTGACCTCCGGCACGCGCTTGCTCCCACCAAATGTGCCGATCCAAGAGGGAGAACCACAAAAACTAACGGGGAACGGAGAAACCGAGGCTTTTCTGCCAGCACGATGTGCACTAGCAACAGGAGCTGCAGGTGCAAAGGGCTCGCTGCCAGCGGGGGGTCTGCAAGGTCTACAGGAGGGTGCCCAAAGCCATGGGGCCAGCAGCACCCACTGTCCCGACCAGTACCAGTGGCGTCGCACCGGTACGGGATGCGGGAGGGCAGAACCGCTCTGCACAGTCGTGCTTGCTAAGGAAAAGCCGGTGTGTTCCTTGTGAGGCGGAGCAGTTAGAGCCTAAATGGAGAACAGGCAATATCATATGTTTGAAAACTAAGATTTTAAGCTTTGATGTGCAAAATCTCTCCCACATGATAATTATAGAATCACAGAACAGTTCAGGTGGGAAGGGACCTTAAAGCCCATCCTGTTGCCCCCTCTGCCCTGGGCAGGGACACCTCCCACCAGCCCAGGTTGCTCCAAGCCCCGTCCAACCTGGCCTTGAACCTCTCCAGGGATGGGGCAGCCACAGCTCCTCTGGGCTGGGCCAGGGGCTCACCACCTTCAGACTTTAGATTTTTTAGATCCTTTAGACTTTCCTTTAATTACCAGCATTTCACCTAACTACCCGCGGGACATCCTCCACAGGGGATGGACACAGGCACCTTTGTCCCCCCCCCCACTATCTCCCCTCCCCAGATGCCCCCGCGGCCCGGCGGGTGTTACCTATAGCCGCTGTTACCTATAGCCGCCGTGCTGTACCCAGCCTCCCGCAGGACCTCAGCCAGGGTGGTCTCGTTCAGGGGGAGGCCACCGACCGATGTGACGGCGAAGTTGTGGGTCACCCCGTTGCGCGCCCCGAGGCGCCCGGTGAGCAGAGAGGCACGGGATGGGGAGCAAGTGGAGGCAGCTGAGTGGAAATCCACGAACCTAGGAAACAAAAGGACCCTTCATTCCAAGCCCCTGTGTGGTCTAACGGTGCCCTGTCCCCCCCTGCTCCCCTGCACGCATCCCCCTCTTCCCCAGGGATGAGGGTCTGGAGCAGGGGGTGAAGCTCACAGGTCCCAGTGGGATGGAGCCCTGAGCCCCAAGGTGCTGAGCTCTGGGTGCCCTCCCCACACACCCAAAACCACGTCACTGAAACCTCCTTCGCCTGCTAGTCCCTGCGGGAGCGAAACCCCCTTTGCTGGGGGACAGAGTAACCAGGGAGAGGGTGGGGGGAGCGGGGACAGACGTTACCTCGTCCCTTCGGCTGCCAACTCATCCAAATGCGGGGTCTCCTTCGTCTCCGCCCAGTTGGCCCCAAGATCCCCCCAGCCCACATCATCCGCCAGGATGACGATGAAGTTGGGCTGCCCATAGGCTGCTCGGGGAGCGGAGAGTCCCGCCAGCGCCGCAGCGAGCACCAGCACCACCCATGGGGAGGGGGTCCCCATGGTGCCACACGTCCCCTTCCGCCCGGGACAGGGCACCGGCGGCTTCATCTTCCCTAAATTCCCTCTGCTGCGTCCCCACGGACACAGCTGAGCTCTCCACGGGCCCTTGCAGCGATGCCAACGGCCCCTCCTTGCTGCTCCCGTGGGGCCGGGGGGGTCTGGGTTCGCTCCCTCGGCTGCCGACCGAGCTGCAACCTCTCCTGCGCCTTTCGCACCCAGGCACAGCCGATATTCCTGGAACACGCGCCAGCAAAGGTGTTATTCTTAGAAGTCAAAAACACCCTTTGAAGTCACTGTCACCCTATTTTTAACTTTCCTTCCTTCCTGGTAAATATCTAATTAGACACCAAACCGAAGCGGTATTTTTCCCTCCAGAAGCGTGCTCGATCTGCGGCTCCTCTCCCCTCGCCGCGGCTGGGGGGATGTTCGCATCCGACAAACAGCTCTTTCCCTGGAGACCTGCCCCTTGGAAGCGCTGGCCACCCTTGTTTCGGGCAGATGAGTAACGGCTGTGGCTCTGCCGGTGACTCTCGGTCCGTCCTTCCCCTGGCGCCGTTACAGCATCCCCTGCGCGAGAGAAACCAGACACGATCAGGACCTGCCGGAGCCCCCCTGCACCCCGCCCTGGGGCAGAACGGCTTATCCGCACACCGAGACTTTGCCTTTCAAATGGTATTTTTGGCTGCCCCGCTCACCATGGCTCAACTGGGAAGTCCTGGGAACACAAGCTCCCCTTTCCCGCACCCATGGCCGGGGCCGGGCTGGCTTCCCGCGGTGTTGGCACCCCCGGGAGCCGCTCTCGCCCTCCCCCCGGAGCGCTGCAGGGCACGCAGCACCGCGGGGAGGGGGAAAGGTGCAGGGCTTGTCTTCCTTTGTAACAACTGACAAGTTTCTAAAGCTCTTTTTTCAAATTTAGTCCCTCTCACGCCCCATCACCGCAGCCGGGCGGCCAGGGCAGCCGGCACAGCCCCCGCGGGCAGCAGCCCCCGCTGCCAGCCATGGGGCACCAGGAGGGAGCCGCTCCCGGAGGGAAGAATGCAGAAATCCAGGCAAACCCAGAAGGCAATAAACCCCAGAAACACCTGGGCTTACAGGATTAAGCATGTACAGTTCATTAAGGCAGGATTAGTCTTCCAGTGGTGGAGAGGTTCAGCAACAAACACCCCAAAGCCCGGTGGCAGAGACGGAGCCGCGAAACACAACAACTTGAGCACAGAGTTATGGCCACAGGGAGACGAAGCTGCGGAGATCTGCCAAAACGCCACCGAGCCTCGCGTGAGGAGCTCTGGGCTGGCTGCGGGGACGGTGTGGGGACCTCTGCCCACGTGGGGACGGCCAGGGGACCAGCGGGACCCCGCTGGGACGTCCCCAGTTGGTACCAGCAACCCTGGGGGAGGAACACGCCACGGAGGACACAGCTCCCATGGGATGGTCAACACGGCCGAGCAGGAAAATAATCACGGAGACAAACCAGGAGGGTGAAGAGAGGGACTACCGGGAATACTGGAAAATATAAAAAGGCGACAGGAGGAGATGGGAGAGGGAATACGATGAGCCCCATCTGTAGGCCAAGAGGTTTGCAGCTGGCAAAGCAAATTATTCCCAGGTTTCGCTCTTCACGTCTTTAAAAGCTTTGGGCTGTCGCTCAGATGAGCAGCGTCAGGACTGTCGCCGGAGCACCGCGGTGATCGGGGCTGCGACTCCATTCATAATTCATAGCCCAGAGCATCAATTTATGAACTTCCATCCCAGGGCCTCGAAGCTCTCGGTACATTAATTAACGGGGGCAGGAGGCGGTGGGTCTGTGGGCTGAGCCGTGGCTGAGGCTGCTGGAAAGGAGCAGCCCTGGAGGGTCCAACACCCCCGCCCTGGGGCCGAGCCCGGTTGGACCGGGGACAGCACGGACTTGGGCCACCAGCTTCATAGGAAGAGCACGGATTAACCCGGGCACAGTCCGGGGTGAGCTCAGCCCCATCTCAGCCCTCTGGCTCTCCGCAGGGAGATCGCCCAGCGCTGGAATTGAGTTTGGGGGAAAAACAAAGGGACGAAGTTCAGCTGAGCCCCACAGAACCATCCCGGTTGAGCCGTGCCCAAGGCGGGTGGTGCTCAGCCCTTCCAGGAAGCCACATCACGCAATCCTACCCTCCGGACCCCATCCTGCCCCCAAGGGGTGGCCCCAAACCACACACCGTGCTTTGGGGACCCCCATCATCCCCTGCAGCCACCCAGGAAAGCCCAGCAGAACCCAAAGGAGCTGAATCCATGTTCGCCTGCAAACCTCTGTCCTTTCCAATTGCTCTGGGGAGGGACACCAGGATGACACGGCCAACAAAAACAATCCAACCCATTTTCAAAGGACACACTCTTCTCTCTGAATCACAGGGGAAAGTCACCCAGGGCTGAAATTTATGCATTAGCGTCAGGCGAAACTTCTTGATCCCTGATGCTCAGAGGCCGTTTGAAGGAGAGGCGGAACACAGCCCGTGGAAGGCGGGATGTGCCGGCATGGCTCTTGCCAGGCTCCTGCAGAACCGTCCTCGTCCACAGCAGGTCCAAACCCTGTCGGAGCACGAGGCCGCCATCTCACAGGACCATCTTATAACTATTTTTGCCAAAAAAAAAAAATAAATGAGTCGGAAGAGATTCCCCCAGGCTGCCTATGGTTGTTGCAGCACCTTGTTTCGTGCCAAGCAGGAAACGCTGCACCGGTGGTTGCAGCCCGATGAGCTGCCTGGGCAGAGTCTCATCCAAGAACCAAGGCTTCCGGAGAACCAGCACCGGCACCGCGCTCCTCACCGCGACGGGCTGCGGGCGCCAGCATGGCTCGGGCCGGACCCTGCGCAGCTGGGCTTCACCGCACAACTCAATAAATGAAACGAAACGCATTTTTGCAAGCCAGAGAAGGCAGTTCGCAGAAAGAGGAGGGATAAGTCGAAACCAGACAAACCAGTTTAGAAAAGCCCCAAAGCCTCTCCAACCAGTGCTGCTCGGGGGCTGGTCCCAAGGCAGGGGAGATGCCTCCTGCGCTCAGGGATGCCACCACCAGCCGAACCACCACTGAGCGGCCACAGCCCAGCGCTGGGACTATCTGTCATGTATTTATTACACATTAACCAGAAGTTTACAAATCTTGGGGCCAGCACGATCATTTTCACATTTTTCACATTCTTGCACATTTTCACGCCTGCCTGGAGAGCAAAGCAGCAGCCGGAGCCCAGAAAAACCTGCCGCCCTTTGAAGCACGGCCGGCTGGGCCGAGCCATCCCCTGCCAGCACCCGGGGCTCGCACCCCACCCGCGGCGTCACAGCTCTCATCTCCGGCCCAAACCCGCGGCAGGCATCCCCGGCCCGCCTGCCAGGAGCGGGGAGATAAGGACACGCAGCAGGGGATGGGAAATTCAAACCGGAGAGGGGACCCGCTGTTACCCCCGCACCACCCCGGGGGCTCCCAGCATCACCCCTCCTGCCAGCTGGGGTCAGGGAAACTGAGGCAGGGGAGCAGCAGCCGCCACTAGAGCTGTGTGCTGACCCCACGCTGCCGAGCCATACTGGATGGGGATGTGTCCCCATGGCATGGCCCGTGGCACTGACCCAAACCCCACCGGGGACCCACAGCCTGGAGGGGACGGAGGGTGGCACATCCCGGCAGGGACAGCCTGAAAACAGAAAAACAGAAAAACAAAAATATCCTCGTTTTGTTTGCAAACTAACCACGCACAGCTTTTTATTTTCGATTTGAGCACAGCAACGGGCAGCAGGTGCCTCCCGAGGGGTTTTTCCGTGGGGCAGAGGGTGGACAAGCTCTGCATCTGCCCCGTTAGGACTCCTCCGTCCCAGCATGTTTACCAGCAAAGCTCCGTTCCCGGTACAACTGTCCTGACAATGCTCTGAACAGAGTCAAGACTTTATTCCAGGAAAAGATTTTCTGCTGGAATAGTTTATACTAGTTCCTCTAACAGAATAAGCAGCACCGACAAAAACATACTTCTGCAGATTTACTAGGATTTCTGCCAGCTCCTGAGACAGGAGAATGTTTTTCACCCATCTAACTGCTAGGTCTCTCAGAGAAAACATTACACATGCCGAGCAGGGCTGGGCGAACCCCAGCAGAATAAATGAACTGGAAGTCCCTGACCCATCCGGTGGCGGAGAGCGGGGGCCCGCGCTCCCTTTCTGTTCGCAGCCTGCCCTGTTTTCCAGCTCCCGGCTGATTTATGCCCACTGACGGGACGCTCGCTCCCCTTCGCTGTGGTTTGCAGAGCCCTCAGACACCGGCCACGCACCCGGGCTGGGAACGCTGCAAAAGTTCTCGGGAAGACGGAGAAGCAGGACCTGGCGTAAGCCTCTGCCAGGCACGGGACAGACCCGCGGTGGATGTGACGGGGCAAAGTGTCCCGGCAAGACACGGCCAAACCCTCTCCAAGGGAAAATCCCCCCCAAAGTGGGTAAATGACATAGGGGGGAAAAGCATTTCAGAGCAGAGCTGCGAAGCGCCGGGCTGGAGCGGCTCCAGCCATCAGCCCTGTCCCTCCCACAGCGCCCCTCCGGCCCCTCCGGCCCCCATCGCTCCCCAAAGCCTTATTGGAAAGCCCAAAGGAAAGGAATGAGAAGGTGAAGCAGAGACAGATGCAAAGTACTGACAAGAAATACCAAGGAGTAAATCGCCTTTGTTTTTTCATGCCAAAGATATTTGCATTCTTATTTCTCCCCTGGAGGCACAAACCTCTTTTGTTGTCCCATAACCACTTGCACTGTCGCTGCCAGGAAGAATTGCAGCTCGGGGAGGGCGACCCCTTCGCAAGGAAAAGCTTGTGTAACGGGATATGGGCCCTTTGAGGCCAGACAAGGTGGTCGCCTTCTTATCTGTACCCGGGAAAGGCATAACCCCTTGGAGGAAGGGTTTTCCCATGGGACGAGGCAATATGGGGCTCCCCAAGGACACACAGGGCACAGTCCCCATCGCTCCCCACGGCCCAGCGCCTGGATTTTGGCTGGTTTAGGACCGGACCGCCAGGGGTGAAGCTTCCGAAACCTCCCTGCGAGGACAAGAGCACCAGCGTCTTGCTGGAGGCAGCGGCCGTTGGGCCAGCACTGCCACGAGAAACCAGCCGCAGCTTTCTCCAAGTTACAGGGAGAAGGCGATAGCTAAATTCCCTGGTTTGTCAGAAGCCGGTGGAATTTTGCTCCCGCTGCCTGCTGCCTTTACCTGCACCACCCCAATTCCACCTCCTATTGGGACCAAAGAAACCAACCAAAGAAACCCAAGGGAAGGGAGGGACTCCTGCCAGACCCATAGTGGCAGCCCTCACTGGCAGGTGAGACACTGAAGGAACATTTTAACCCGGGTCGTTTTTCCCCAGAGTACGAACCAGAATCGCCAGGTTGCACTTTAACCCATCCCACTGCGGTGGGGTCCCGGGCCGGGGTGGGAGGGCAGGCCAGGGGGAAACCGGGCACCCCCCCGGCTCTGAGCTCCCTGTGGGCAAAAGTCGCCCACCCCCGAGCCCCAAGCAACGGCACAAGGATCTGAAACCCCCCCAGCAGGATCCATCCACACCCAGCTCATCACCGCCAGCACCGGGACGCAGTGGCGCAGCGAGCCGGGAAATGCAGCGCTGTCAGTGTTTTCCCTCTGTTTTTCTGATTTCAGGGAAATTTAGGGGAAACCCTACAGAGCTCATCGCTTTAGCTCCATCCTCCTTTGCCATGCGCTGATGGGAAGGACCCCTGTCCTGTGCTCTCCGTGACAGGTGTCTGACCCCCCCGCTCCCTTCCTCATCCATACAGGCAGTGAGTTGGTCTTGCCTGCTTCCAGTTCGACTCAAAAATCCCTACTTTTTAAGTTCCCTACGTAAGAGAGGCATTTTCCCCTAAAAATGCAACGAGCGCATGCCAGCGTCCTCAGAAAAGGCACGTTGGGCTTTGGCGGGTGCTCAGCCCCATCCCAGTTGCTCCTGTCCCATGCCAGTTGCTCCTGTCCTGCCCCATTGCAGTTGCTCCTGTCCCGTCCCAGTTGCTCCTGTCCTATCCCAGCTGCTCCTGTCCCGTCCCCAGCAGCTCACACGGCAAACGGGAGCGCGGCCAGCCCAACCCTGGGATGCTCCAGGTTCACCCCCGGCACTGCATCCCACCCCCGGGATGGTCCCGGCACTGCATCCCACTGCTGCGGGGTGAGGTGGAGGGAAGCCGAGAGCCGGATCCTGGCCACGCTGCCCAAAAAAGGGCCCAAAGCGCGCGCGGGGGTTGCTCGCCCCCCACCCCCACCCCCCCACCCCAAACTTGCACCACCTCATCCCTTTTC
>VXBO01004050.1:240440-255275 GCA_013400135.1 Rhinoptilus africanus
TGGAGTGTGGCGAGGAGCAGGGCAAAAACTGTCCCCACGGCCCCCGGGTGACACGGCGCAGGGCTGAAGACACCCCCCCCCGTGCCTTAGGGGGGGCTCCTTAGAGCCCTCCGGCAGCCCTTGGGGGGCTTCATCCTCCTCCTGCCCTGGGGGGTGGCGGTGACCCCGAGGGCTGCAGGGGACAGCATGGGGAGCTGGTGGCAGGGGGGTGTCCCCACTCCCTGTTGTCAGGCTGGGGGTGGCAGCCCCGGAGCAGCCATTCCGGGGCAACGGGCAGGTTCCCATGGCGTTACCGTCACATCCAGGGCCAGTGGCCCCCCGGGTGGGTTTGGGGTATCGCAGGGTGCCATGGTGGGTGGCATCATTGACCGACCCTGCAGCAGAGGGGTGACACCACGGTGTCCCCGGCCACCCCAGGCCAGGCGGGAGGATGGGCGCTCCTGGGGGGGTTCCTGCGGCTCCACCAGCCCGCGCTGGGTCCTGCGGTGGATCCTGCGCAAGCTGCATCCATCCACCCCCACGCACCGAAACACAGGCGACAGCTCCCGGGGTTTGCTGACGGGAACAGCTCACCCGGGCGCCGAGCGGAGGGTGTCTGTCCTGGGCTCAGAGGGCACCAGCAGGAACGAGCCGGGGTGGTCACAAAGGCAGGAACTTCAGCCCAACTCCTGCGTTTACTCCCGGAGCAGCACAGGGACCGGCTGGCGGTGCCTTAGGGATGCTACAGTTGCCAGGCCGTGCTGGTTTCAGCAAAAAATCGTCTTAAACTGATGCCTGGCTCTTTCTCCCCTCTTTTCCAGATCAAAAATGACGGTCAAGGCTGTGAAAATGCCGTGCACTGCTCCAAATGTTTATACTAAAGTGCCTGACGGAGGATGGGGTTGGACAGTTGCTTTTGCTTTCTTCTTCGTGGAAGCTCTAACGTATGGCATCATAAAATCATTCGGTGTCTTCTTTAATGACCTGATGGAAAGCTTTGATGAAACCAACAGCAGGATATCCTGGATAATATCCATATGTGTGTTTGTACAGTCCTTCACAGGTAAGAGGAGCAGGCGTGAGTGCGCGGGGCAGCCGTGCTGCTGACCCAGCCTACCGCGACCTGGGACTTGGTGTCTTGAATGGCCCCCCCTGTAAATGACAGCCACGGAGCCCGGGGGCTGCGTGCTCCTGAACGACCAAGAAATGTCTGTCCCGGCTCTTTGAGCCCCAATTCGTGTCCTTCTGCGTGGTACGAGGACGTGGTCCGTGTCACTGAGCCTGGTCCAGCCTCATCAGCAAGGGGTGAAATCAAGAGTTTGGAAACCGAACTTTGTAGTGAAAAGGATTAGAAATGACTTGGGACTCGCTGAACTCCACGGGTGTCTGTGGATGTTGCTGCAGGTTTCTCCCAGGCTGCCACGCACACGTCTCGGTCTCTTCTGTTGATTTTATTTTAGCACATCCCAGATGCCGTGAGCTCCACAGATGGCTCTGGGGTGACTCTACTGCATGAGGCCCCCGGGCAGGGGAGGTGGCATGTCCCTGGGACGTGGGCAGGGGTAGGAGAGAGCCGCTGGAGGAGATGGCGGCTGGTGAAGTCGCTGCCTTGGGTGTTGACCACAGCTCTCCCCCTCTCCCACCCACCCAGCTCCTCTGTCGACGGTCCTCAGCAATCGCTTCGGCCACCGCTTCGTGGTGATGGCCGGAGGGGTGCTGATCAGCACCGGCATGGTCACCGCCGCCTTCGCCCGGACTGTTGTGGACATGTATGTCACCATCGGCGTCGTCTCTGGTGAGTCCTCTTTCCTGTACCTTCCGAATGCTTCGCTTGCTCCCGCAGCTTCCTGCAAGCGCGGCTCTGGCCTGGGGGGGTTTAGTCCCCTGGATGCTGGGATTCCTTGGGGAACGCTGCCGCCCCTTCTGGTCTGAGCTCGCCCTCCTGGTGGGGGTGGTGGCCTGGGCTCAAGGCTTGGCTTTCTGTCCCGTGTCACCCTGAGGACCACCTTGGGACTTGGTCCTGCCGACCACTGCGCTAGCGCAGCTGTACGGATCGCTTCCGATTGACGGGGATCGCTGGGGAGATAAAAGCTGTTCATGGGGTCAAATCCTCTAACCTCTCCTCTATCTATTTTTTTTTTTCTCCTCTTCTTTCTGATACTTTCCCCCTCTCCCTTTGGCCTGGGTGTCCTGCTCGCATCCGTGGCCAGGAGCTTGCCTCGCTTAGGGGACCGACTCAAACTCTTTAGGCAGACGAGGTCCTCAAAGTGGACCCTGCTGGCTGTTGGGGAACAGAAGGCATTATCCGGGCTGGTTTGGGAGGTTGGGTCTCTTGGTTTGGTTTGTTCTTTTCTTTTTTTTTTTTTCTTTTTCCCCCTCCATTTGTTAAAAAAATAACATTCTGGTTTCCCCAATGATTTTCTTCCAGGGTGACTTGCCAAGTTGGCCGAAATGATACTGTAATCTCGCCACCGGGAAAGCTGACTTAACGTGTTCTCGCATCGGTGTTTCTCCCTCCTTTACTTGTTGTTATGGCAATTTTTGGCATTTATTCACAGGCCTTGGATACTGCCTCTCTTTCCTCCCGACTGTCACCATTTTGTCACAGTATTTTGACAAAAGACGTTCGCTGGTCACAGCAGTGGCATCTACAGGGGAATGTTTTGCTGTTTTCTCCTTTGCACCAGGTACAGTGCCCCCATACCGTGAGTTCGTACCCACACGCCTAAAGCATGGCGCTGCTCCTGACCGTTCCCTGAGCAAATGGGAGCCAAAAGCCATCGATACCGGGGTGCTTGTGGCTCTTCCCATGAGCTGAAGCCCATGGGTGGTCGTGGCACTCCTGCCCTGCAGGCAGGGTTACACGTAATCCTAGAGACGGGTCTGAGGGTGGCTGAGCTCTCCCAGCATCGCCTGCCAGAGCAGGACGTGCCTCGCCGATACGCAGCCCGCCGGGCTCCCTATATAGATCTTGCAGGCTAAAAATAAGACTTGAGAAACTTCAGCTATTTAAAACGCAAGGCAGTAGGCAGAAGTGCTCCTAAAGGTTAGCGGGCTTGTGCTTAGCACGGGCTGCCAGCCCCCCCGCCAGCCTTTTGGGGACCTGTCCCCAGGCAGCGTGTCCCCGTCGGTCGCTGCCTGTCCCCTGCAGTGCGGGTGGCCGCCTGCTCGGCACGCTGTCAGCACACAGCCGCTGCGAAGCTGCTCTGATTGCAAATGAAGGCTTGCAATTAAGCAGTGACATGCACCTTTGAGTAGAGCTAAGAGACTTCCTCTAGTAGCTGCTTTCAGGGTGGGGTCAGCAGAGAGAGGAAACTCCGGTGTTGAGTTCGCCCTCGTTCACTAAAAATAACGCCACCTTCGTTCTCGCGCATCCCAAACTCGCTGGGACCTCAAAAGTGGCTACCTAGAGGATAGCTTCCGCTAGCCAGATGTTAAATGCAGCTTCTAGCTCTTGTCTGCTGCAGCTGATGGGAGGAACGTGGGTGCCAGAGCCCTGGGTGGGCCTGGGCAGGAGGGACCAGGAGGGACCCCTGCTCAGCCCCTGCAAGAGCTGAGTACAGGCGGACCCTCCGGTGGCGAAGCTTCAGCTACTTCCCTAGCCGTAAATTCAAATAGCTCCTTGGTGTGACTATACAGGCTTTTCTAGTTACACTTTTCTTCTTCTGTCCTCTTCCCTCAGCAATCACTGCTCTGAAGGAGCAGATCGGCTGGAGATACAGCCTCCTTTCTGTGGGGGTGCTGCAGCTGAGCATCGTCATCTGCGGGTCGCTGCTGAGACCCATTGTCATCAAAGAGCAAGAAGAAGTGAAAGCACAGCCTCCAGAAGAGCCCACGGAGACAAAGTACATGCTTGAAAACGAGCAAACACGCACCTCAATAGAGTCCATAGACTCAGGAGTCGAAATAACTACCTCACCCAGCAATGTGCCTGGAAAAACCAAAGCAGAGCCGAAAAGTGAAGAACCAAAGGAACACGTACAGATCCTTGTTGAAAATAACAGCACCCCTCCAGAACCAAAAATCCAACTACTGGACTTTTCTGTGATGAGAGACTATAGCTTTATCTGTTATGCACTCTTTGGCCTGTTCGCTACCCTGGGCTTCTTCGCTCCCTCCCTCTACATCATCCCCCTGAGCCTCAGCCTCGGCATCGGCAAAGACCACTCTGCGTACATACTGTCCGCCATGGCCATCGCAGAGGTCTTCGGAAGAATTTCCGCTGGCTGGGTTCTCAACAAAAAGCCTATCCGCAAGATCTACATCGAACTCATCTGCGTTGTTCTGCTCTCCGTAGCGTTGCTTGCCTTCCCTTTTGCCTCTGAATTCTGGGGCTTGATGACATGTAGCGTATTTTTTGGGTTCATGCTGGGAACGGTGGCGGGCACCCATATTCCCCTCCTGGCAGAAGACGACGTGGTTGGCATTGCAAAGATGTCTTCTGCGGCTGGAGTCTACGTCTTCATTCAAAGCTTAGCTGGGTTGGCCGGACCACCCCTTGCAGGTAACTCAAACTTTCATCTTGTACTTTTTTTTTCGCTGTGTTTGACAGCCCGTCTCTGTCTAGAAAGCGTTCTGGCAGCGCTAAGCGTAGTACTAGCCGAAAAGCCCGGCAACTAGTATTAGGAGGCTCTCGGAGCCAGAAAGCTGCTGCAATGCAGCTCTGCAGAGTCCCACCGATGAGGCAGCCTCCACCCAGGAACCTTAGAGGGAAGGAAAATACTGCAGTGCTGCCCTGCTCCTGTTGGAAACCGAGAACTGGCATCGCCTCAGGCTCTAGCGAACGGCAGAGGCAAATCGCTCTCGCTGTGCCTGTGTTCCCCCCACACCCTGCGGGAAGGCGAAGTCTCGGGCGTAACGAACAGACGCCCGATGCATCTCGGGCTTCGCGTCCCCACGGTGCCCAAAGGGTTTCCGACTTGCCTGAAGACGACACTCCATACCCCTGAACACGATGCTTTTACTTTATCTGTTTGCTATCGAGCATCTTTTGATTACAAATAAAATGATGCAGCGGTACCAGGATTAAAAATCCTGTAGGAGGGCTGGATGGGCGAGGGGGAGTCGGTTGTGGCTAACTGCTGTAAATGTGTTTTCCGTAGGTGTCTTAGTGGATACGACGCAGAACTACAGCTCAGCCTTTTACTCCTGCGCTGCTGGCATGGTCCTGGGTGCCGTGTTCCTGGCCCTGGTGAGACCCTGCAAGGCCGGGCTGTGCCAGCGCCAGCAGCAGCGCCCGGAGGAAAGCGTGGCCGAGGTCCTGCCAGACCTCCCAGATGACTTTATTGAAATGGATATCGGAAAAGCAGAAAATTCAGGAAAAGGCTGCGACAGCATGGCATAAAAAAGAAACCCACAAACAAACCTGCTCCTCCTCCATCTAATGTGCTCGGCGTAAGACTAGGGAAAACATCAGCTCTGCTCCACATTTTAAAACTACATTCCAAAGGGAATGTGAAATTTTAAATGTGAACAACTGCTACCAACAACTTTTTTATTATTAGGAAGAACTTTTTTAACCAACAATGGAAATCTCCATAGAAAAATACAGATAGCCACATAACTCCTGTCTCGCATGAAGATGTGATGCGCACTTCTGCTTTCCTGATAACAAACGTCGGTAAAGGTTCAGCTGATCCCAGAAAAACTGAGAACAGCGACAGCAGAAGCAGCTCAGCCTCTGGCTGTCCTCACCCACCCCCTGCCGCAAGTTCCACGCAGTCAAGAAACCGACGATCCCAACTGGAGACGAGCATTTCGTACGCCACCACCAGTAGCCAACCGAATCTTCCTCGGGAAGAATATGGACTCGCCTTTTAGATTTGAGGAGGAGACTAGGCTAGATAGCTGACTTAAACCATCGCTAGTGTTCTTCTAATTAACTTGAACATCACAAATGCTGGGAAATCGGAGGCTCCATACGTCTTTATGGCCAGTTATTACTGCACGTATTTCACAAGATCATTTTTCTTCTCCCGACTGGTATCCTTATAACTGTTCTCTATGGATAGTCAGATCTGATGTACTGTTTCTAATTTAACTAGTATTTATTAATTTATTCTAAGATTGTTAAAGGAGGTTAGCTTAAATAACAGGAGAGGAAAAATGATCTTTTGCATAACGGAAAGCTGTCTTTAAGCTTCTTCAAATACCTATCTTGTATTGCTAGCTTGTGAAATTGTTGGGGAAACTTAATCTTACAGCATAGAGTGTAGCCGCTCTTAATAGGTAGGTCTTAGGTAACTCAGTTTTTGTTTAAAAAGGATAATAATAAACTGCATCTCTTTCCGTAAGGCCTCAGCTAGTGTCACTGGACCCAGCTCGGCTGCCGTAACCAGCCCACCCCCCAGGGAGGATTTGGCCCAGTATGTCTTAATGTACCCCAACCCTTCGCTTACTGGTGCACAAGGAAACCTCTGCCGCATCCCGGAATGAGCGTGGAACCCCCACGTTACCCAGCCTGGGGGAGCCGTACCCTCTTCCCTGGCTCCCACAAAGTCTGCAAAAGGCTTTTTTTTTTTAGCTGCTGACTTCAGTGAGCAATGCCCTGGAGCCCGTGCACAGCCACGGCGTGAAGGGAGTGATAAAAGACACTCGCTGGTGGCTTAGTCTTAATGGGAGCGATCCCCACTGGCGGTGACACAAGCTTGCTTACCCCACCTATATGCATCTTAACGCCTCTAGGCAACTCAGGGGGACAAATACAACAAAGTCTGTTTTTGGTTTGGGGGCGGGGAATAAACAAAACCCCAAACCAACGTTTCTGTGTATTTAAGTGGAAGTGGCATCACGCATTAACTGCTAACGCTGACGTGTCTGTATTTTACCAGCCATAGAAATGTGGGACAATCTGTTTAAAAAAAAAAAAAAGAAAACACAAAACTAACAAAACAAAACCCAACCCCTTTCTGGGAAGGGGCCTGATTTGGTTATTTTCTGTCTTAAATGGGCAAAAAAAAAAAAAAAAAGATAGAAAAACAGGCACTCTTGCAACCAAGTGGCTAGAGCAATTCATCCTCACTGCCCGGGACCTGCGGTCCCGCGTCCTTCCTCTGCCTCAGCACTTTATCACGGCCAGCAGAACCTCGCTGCGTTGCACCCAGGACTGGAAGACCCCTTACCGACAACTAGAGTTTTGTGAAATCAGTGAGTAAATGAACAAATAACCATGTTGCATTAAGGTGTACTTTTTTTTTTTAATTTATTGTTAATTTATGATACTTCAAGCATTTTTGGTAAATGTTCTGTAGACTATAATTGTAAGATTATCGAAGTCTTTGTGATACGAGACCTCACTACAGCACTTTGCTATTACAACTCTGCTTGGAAGTAGAACAAGGCCTCCAGGTTTTGCGTGTGTGTGGAAGCTCCCTGTTCTGCAAATTTGCGAGGTTCTACTGTAACTTAATTATTTTATTTTTTTTTTATATACCACAATTTCCAATACAGATCCAATAATATGTTTGTCACTGACCTCACAGTACGTTTCTGTTCCTGTCTGTGTCGCGGCACGAGCAGGGGAGCGAGTGCGAGTGTGTGTGTGCGGGAGACCCAGAAGCAGGCTTTAACGCGTTCAACGCGGGATTTACTGGTTTGTTTGTAACGTACCCAGTGGACTCTGGAAATACTCTAAAACACTGAGTTTTGCAATAAACTTTTTTGTTTGTTTCTCCGTTTTTTTGGTTGGGTTTTTTTTTACCATAAAGCAGCTGCAGGCGCTCCCTTCCTCTCCCTCTCCTCCATCCCTGGGACCAGGCTGGGCCAGCCTTGGCCCCGTGGGGGGGTGGCAGGGTCTGGCCACCCCTTGCCCTCCCCGCGGGGCTCCCGCCAGCCCGGCCGTCACTCGCCGCTTCCCCAGCCCCACGGAGCGTGTTTACCCGGCAAATTGGGCAATATTTTAAAGGAGTTGCTTGGAAGCTGGTGGATTAGCGCTGACCTTGAGGGTCCTCTCGTAAACCCTTACCCGGGGAAGGGCTGATTAGAAGGAGCCTTTTCTCCTTCTGAGAGGGAACTGAATTGGTGGCACTTGGGAACGTTATCCGTGCGTCTTTGAGAAGCGTTGCAATCATGTAATTATTTTATCATCTCGGAATTGCAGAATGCTTTCTCCGTGCCAGGCTAGGCAGCTCATGTATCAGAAGTCAAGCTACTAAATAGCAGGGTTGTCCCACTAAAGGGCAATTTTCTCTCCCTCAAACTTCATTTCTTTTTACACCCGCTGAGATACGCCCTTAGCCCCTAACTTTTGTACCTCCAAACCCTCTGAGAAGAAACGCTGCTTAATCCCAAACATCAATGCACATATTAGGTTTGCAGATGAGCCCCTTGAAGGAATCCTCACGCCACTGATACGTAATTAAGTGCAATTTGTTTTCATTCCGGTTGCAAAAGTCCTAGAACAGAGGTGATGGCGCATACAAGCGGCGCAGACTTAACGCAAATACCAAAGTCCTGGGAAGCTAATCTGTCTCCAAATTTGACTCTGGCTCAATTACAGCAGTGAACAAACACTATTTGCAACAGCTTCCTCAAAAACAACCCCAGAAAAAAAAAAAAAAGCATTACAAAGGCTGCGCACTGTTCACATAAATAAAAGCACATAAAACTGCAACGCTATCAGCTGTCTCCCGGTGCAGAAACAATTTTGAGTAATTTTTCCCACCTGGTTTAAATTAATTGCCCACGACCTCCTCTGTTATCCTGGTACAAAGGCATTAAGGCCAGAACAGAATAGGATAAGAATACTTATTTTCAGTCAGTAGCATCGTATATCTACTTTGTACCAGTAAATAAGAGGACAACATGGGGCAGAACTCCTGCAAGCCTCGGTGTTCCTCTCAAAAGGGGTTGAATAAACCCTTGTAGTCAATGAGGCCAGTGCCAGGCAAATGTAAATAAAGGAAATTGCACAAGGTCAGCTTGCAGAAGGACAAAAAGCCCTCAGACTGTAGGTATCTGTCCTTTCCGAAGCAGAAAGGAAGCTGTACAGTGGGTTGGTTTGTTGTTTTGCGGTCTTTTTTAAAAAAAAAACAAACAAAAAAAACCCGACAAAACCATTTTTCCATTTGAAATTAAAAGGAAGAGCAACCTCCTGTTCTTTTTCACTTGTTTTAGATAAGCCGACATCAGGTACTTCATAGGACAAATGAATCTTTAAAAATAGCTAAACTGGTTTTGGAAAAAAATAAAGTAGGTGCTTACAAAACAGCTCGAATGCTTTAACGCTTCCCTTCAGATGTTACTTGTTAGCATCTGAGATCATCATTTTCCAGCTGCCCGTAGTAAACATGACCTGAATTTTGGGAGTGATGCAAGCCCAAGCAGCAGCCTTCCTCCCTCCCTCTTTAAAGCCCATCTCTAAGATGCTTGACAGGTTGGGTTTAGGAAAACATCCCTTTAACTTCTGGCTTGGTTTGAAGGCTGAGAGAGAAAGTGCCGCTGCCAGGAGTTATTTTACACTGGATGCCCACACCAAAAGGCAGGAGCCCTGCTTCCAGCAGGGTACCGCTCCGGCGACGCGTGGGAGAGCCCCCCGGGCATCCCGAGGTGCCGTCAGTGGGAGAAGCAGGTTTGCAGCGGCGATGCCCGGGTGCCTCCCGCCGGATCTGGGCGACCTCCGGGGATCCTGGCAGCAAAACACAGATTTTTCCCCTCCCCGGTTTCACTCCCGTCCACTTTTACTCGCCCCATTTGCAAAGCCGCGGCTGCGCTAGCATAAAGCTCGCTCTTGCAAATTGCAGTAAGTCATCCCATAAATCAAACGCAATCCCCCACCCTCCTTCCTACTGCAGTTGTCAAGCTCCAGTTACAACAATTTGTGGTAAAATATTACTCACCAGCACTTTGGCCCGTGTGAGCAGCTCTGCCTCTGTAAAGACAGCCCCCTAAATCACTGCTTTGTCACAGAAGCCACAAGCATAACCAAAAGACTTATTACACACAGACATTATGAGAATAAGGCCGAGGAGACAATAGTTTCCCTCGCTTCCTTTTTGTCAAAGCTTTCATTAATGTCGTGAACGTCTTTTTCTACTTTATCCGCTGCCGGCTGCTTGCCGCAGTCAGCCTGGCAGAGGAAGGGCCCGAACCAGCCCCAAAAAGCCTGAGCAGCAGCCAGACGGCGTCGGGGGGCGGCGAACCGGGGCGCTGAGCATCGCCCTGTGCTCCTGCTCCCGCGCCGCTGGTACCCACCCTCCTGCCTCGCTGCTCTGCTCACTCGCTTTAATCTCCACCGGCTTGTGCCACGGGAATTTATCCAAATTAGGCATTTGAAGCACTTCAAGCACATCAAGGCTTTTGCATTTTGCTGTTGATGTAGCTGGGTTTTGGGGGTTTTTGGTTTTGTTTTTTTTTTTCTTTCTAAGTTGTTGCAAAATGAGAAAAAAGCCCAGAATCACCCGTGAGGAGCAAAGGCCATTTGTGAAGTTATACCTGGGGTCTGAGGACGGCAGGAGACAGGCACGGGGGGCACCGGGCAGCCAGCACCAGCATTGCTGGGGGGGGTTTCATTCCCACTGCTGCCCGCATACAGCAACAGGGTGATGCTCCTGCCTCAGCCGAGCATCCTCCTAACCCGGTCCCTGCCGAGCGCCCTCCCAACCCCTGCTGAGCATCCTCCTGCCCCATCCCTTGCTGAGCACCCTCCTGCCCGCCGCCCCAGGCTCTGAGCAGGCAGGGCCATCTCCCCTCGCCGTGCCCTAACCCCCAGCTCAGCAGCCCGTACACGTGGCCCCCACTCCACCTCCACACCGTGTGTGATGGGAGAGAGGGTTCCCTACGGTGGGTATAAACCGACTGTAAATGAAAGACTAAGTATCGCAGTGAGGGATGCACAGACTGCCCAAAGGACAGGGAGAAACGTGACAAGGTCCAATTCTGACACCGCCACTTGGCCAAACCTGCTGCTGAAGCCTTTTATCCGCTCCCAGGCACAGCATTTGACCAAAGTTACCCAAACCCTTCCCCTCGCAGGTCTCCATCCCTGCTTCTCTCCGCCGGCGGTGTCCCCCGCCGGAGCCGGCCCTGGCAGCCAGAGCACAGCGGTGACCTGAGGCCACCGCGACACGCACGGCCACTTCTACTCAACATGCAGCACCCGGCACAGGGATCGCTATGCCTTGACATTCCCACATTGCACCCTCCTAGAGAGCTGGTACCGGCTGCGAAAGCGGGTTCTGGGCGGCACAGAGAGGAGGGAGGAGCGGAGCAGGGTGCCCTCCGCATCCCAGCCTCACCGTGGGACGGGATGCATCCCTGGGGATGCAGGATGGGATGCGCCCCTGCTGCTCCTCCAAAAGCGGTGCAGGGGGACAAGCCAGCCTTTGCTGAACACTGCAACATGCACACTGGGAAACTTGAAATTGGAAAACACGAGTGGAAAATTGGAAAACAGCCCATGCCCTGCTTGGAGCTGAACCCCCGGAGAAGCCACCCCCTTCCACACACTGCAGGGCTCCCTGTCCGCCGGGAAATCACTCCCTCCCCCTCCTCCTGCTGCAGCCCCCAAGTGTGTGCTCCGAGTGTGCCCTCTCCGTACCAAATAAGAGCCACCAAACACCCCGTTTCGCCCGTGTCTTCCCCCCTGCACACCCCGGGCTGCGGCAACAAGGGCTTA
Source organism: Rhinoptilus africanus (assembly GCA_013400135.1). Taxonomy (NCBI): domain Eukaryota; kingdom Metazoa; phylum Chordata; class Aves; order Charadriiformes; family Glareolidae; genus Rhinoptilus; species Rhinoptilus africanus. The sequence continues at coordinate 252,034 of VXBO01004050.1, forward strand.
TCAGCATCAGCCACGCGCAGGCTCCCCCCGCGCCCCGCTGCAGGGCACCCCCGGGCGCTATCGGGGGCTGCAGCCCTGCTGCGACACTGGGGTGGGCTCCTGCCAACCCGTCCCACCAGGCAAAGGACACCAGGAACTTCAGCGCTACCGGGAAAAGCCAGAGCTAAGCTGGGTCCCCCCAGCCCCGACGCCATCAGAAAAGCCCAAAGCAAACCCCCCTGCGCTCAGGGTGCAGAGCTGTGTTTCACTCCTCCCTGCGCGGCAGTCACAGAATTGTAGGGTGGGAAGGGCCCACTGGAGATCATCCCATCCCATCCCCCCCAGAGCAGGGTCCCCCAGAGCAGGGGGCACAGGAACGCCTCCAGGCGGGTTTGGGATGNTGTTCACAAAACACATCCTTTTACTGCTCAGACTTGGGCTGCCCACAATCCAGAGAGGGGTTTTGTCCCTGCCCTCACTTGAAAACCCTGAACCGCAGCCTCAGTGACACCCACATCCACCCTCGCCTGCCCCAAACCCCGCCGGTCTCGCGAGGCTTTCCCCCCCGCTCCGGTGACTCCTGCAACCCCCCATGCTCTGCCAGAAGTAAAATACATTAAATAAACCGTACCTGGAAAGGAGTCTGCAGGCATAAATCCCATTTTTCTGTCTCTTCTCCCTTTCACTGGCTGTTCTCCTCCTGCTGCCAGGGAGGGCTCGGAGCCCTTCACAGCTTTCTCCAATATCGCAATCAAGAGAGCTCAGGAAGAGCAGGTGGAAACCCGCTCCGGGGACAGCAGATGGACCAAATCCTCATGCAAACACATCACCCAAATACTTCAATACAAAACCACATTCAAGCTTTAGTTCGTAAAATGTTTTCATTGAGACTGCCCCTCTCCTTCCCAGATCTGCGCTGGCATCGTCGCGTCTCAAAGATTTTTATTCGACCGGCTTTGAATGAGACAGGAATTCCATCCTCAGCGTTGGTCTACGAGGACTCGACCCCCATCTTGCACCTTGACCTACGTGTTTGATTTCTCCTTGGTAAAAAAGCACCTTCAGCACAGCAGAAGGGGCCAAACTGGTCAGCTAACGGCGTGTAAAGTGATAACTGGGCATAAACTGTATATTTATGTTAAATTCAATTTTAACAAATAAGGAAACAACAGCAATATATGGCAGGATGTATAAGGGATTCTATTTCCAAAGAGCAATTTTAAAATATATAGGTGCACTCCGGTGTGTACTTTTAATAGCAGATAATTCACACGCTTTAGAGAATTTAATTGCTCACAGTGTGTAAGACCAGGAAGGGAACACAAAAGGAGAGCTGGGAAGCAGAGAGCAAAAATTAATCCCAAAAAATTGTGCGGGGTGGGAAACACCCCCCGACAGCCTGATGTGGGGCCCTGGCAGGAGGGAGTCCGTTTACCAGCACGGAGGAGGAAGCATCCTACCTGGGTGATGGAAAGAAAAACGGAAGCCTGACCCAATCCTGGTCACAGTAATTAAAAATAACATCCTGACACAGGAAATTAAACCTCTTGCGCAAAGCCCCAATTAAATCTGTGAACTTGATTTTTTAAAAAAAAAAAAAAAAAAAAGAGGAGAAAATGTGTAAATAACCTGGATTAAAGTTCAAGTCGTCTTTTCTTGACCTTTGAGCAAAGTCTCAGCTGCAGCCAGGCTCCCGCTCCGCTCCTCGCAGCCCAGGCTGTGACGGACCCCGGTACGTGGAGACCCCCTTTGGGGACAGAGTGGCTCTGCCCCCCCAGGGCCAGCCCCCCCCCGCCTCCAGCTGCTCCTCTCACCTGCAAACACCCTTTTTCTTCTGCAGAGGGACCCTCATTCCTGCTATTTTACTATCGGTCGTATAAAATAGAGAGAATTAAATGGCTGCGTGGGACGCGGCACACCCCAGACCCCATTTAGAACCGAAGCGTTGAAGGGTGATGGGGACAGACATTCCTGGGTGCACGTGGCATCGGCGGAGACCAAATACTGCAGCATCGCGTTAGCAACCAGCGTCAGCCAAGGGATGATACAAACATTAGCTTTTCAGCAAAGAATTTTTAGCGCACTGGTAGTTCCTTGTCAGACAGTAAATTTTAAAACAGTCCATAGTAAAAGGCAGAGAGTAACCCCTTAAATACATGAGCTTTTCTGCATATACTATATAATCTGCTTATATTCTTTAGTCCTGCAGCACATCAAGGCATTTTAATAACCACTTGAGGCTCTCCTTGAGCGATCGTAGGGGGTTTGGTGAACACGTTTGGGTTCCTGCCACCGTTTCGCTATCGCCTTCGTGCATTCCTTGATAGTAAGGTCCTCGAGATGTAACACGTGAAATGAGCACGAAGTAAGGAACTCGAAAGATGTTAATCTCAAGGCTGAAAGACTAAAGCAAAATCATGCTCCCTCTCCCCTGCATTCTGCTTCTTGCACTTAAAAACAACATGGTTAACGCCGGCCAGAGGGTTTTCAACCCCTGCGAGCAACACAACCTTCTTTCCCCAAATACCCCGACTCTTCTGCAGCACCTGCTCCTACTCAGCAAAACAAACAAACAGTTACGAACCACAAGTATAACTCTCTACCACTGACATTTCTTTGCAAGTCTCAGACCACAGTTTCCTCTGCAAACCCTGAACTTCTGCGCTCCTTCAGTTTTTCGCGTCTGTAAGACTGCAGAAAGAGGAGAAAAACAAGAAAACAGGCAGAGAGAGAAGCTGCAGTATCTACAGCAACAGCTGGGACACAAACTAACGCGGGGGTTGTGAAACTCATCCTGGGAGGAAGTTAAAGCGTGGGGCTGGCTGGTGCACCCCACTGGTGGGGTAACGCGGCCCGAAGCGCGAGGTGCCCGTTCCCAGTCCGAGCTCACGCAGGCAGGGATGGTCCCATCTCCCGGTGCCCAGTGGGTCTGTCCCACCTCGGGACCCCCCCCCGCACCCAGCCAGGCGAGAAGGGGCAGCCAGAAACCTGCCCGGAGCATTCTGGTGATACCCCGCTGCTCCTGGACAGCCTTGTCTCCGGGAGCCTTGGGAATGGGTGGTGATACGGTCTCCCACAGCATCCTCCTAGGGAAGCTCAGGAAGAGTGGGTTGGATGAATGGACAGTGGGGTGGATAGAAAACTGGTTGTGGGGCAGAGCTCAGAGGGTTGTGATTAGGGGCAGAGTCTAGTTGGGGGTCAGTGATGAGCGGTGTTCCCCAGGGGTCAGTACTGGGCCCAGTGCTCTTCAATATATTCATCAA
>VXBO01004050.1:256806-299983 GCA_013400135.1 Rhinoptilus africanus
AGGATAGGATAGGATAGGATAGGATAGGATAGGATAGGATAGGATAGGATAGGATAGGAGGAGCCTGTCTTCATAGGATGGAGAAGAGAAGCTTCGGATGGGCTGCAGTTGGGATGCTAAAGCTCCCACAGGCAGCCTGAACTCCTGCCTCCGCTGCCGGCCTTGCTTTTCAGCTTTTTAAAGCTTTATTTCTCGCCGAAATGCCTCACTGCGGGGTTGCTGCTCCCCATGCCCTCACAGCCTCCCGGCTGAGCCTGCGCTGTCACCCTGCCGCTATACCAACCTGATTTTCTAAGCATGATGTCTTTGGGAAAATCTAGTACGCGGCGGCTTCAATGAACACAGCCATCGTTTTGTGAGGAAAGGACCCAAGTACATATTTATGCCTCATTTATGGTTAAAGCATTGGAGAATCCTGCTGCAACCCAGGGGAAAACTCACACTCTGAACACGGCACGGAGTCACTCAGGGCCTGGCTCTCTTTCCCCTGCTTTCTTTTAACACTCTTTGCCTTCAGGTTACAGCAAAATAATATCTTGTATCCAGTCATTCACATGTCATGACAATTTTCAGGATGGAAAAACAATCAAGTACACTTTTTCCCCCCCCTACAACAGAAGAGTTCACTTGGCAGCGACAGGGCAGCCCGGATCTCTTAGGAATTCCCCTCCTTCGTTTTATCTGCTTGGGAAACTCGGCACAGGAAAGGGTGCCTAAGCAGCGCAGTGAGTCAATACTACCCGCGTCCCTGCCTTTTCCAAAGGGTCTAGAACTTAATGGGCTGGAAATTCCTTAGTCTTCTCCAAATTGCATAAAGCAAACCACACGGAGTGTCCCTGCTGCCTTTCCACCACACATCACCTGCAAGCCTGGCTGGGGGTTCTTGTTTTCCTCCCGGTCTACCTGTCCTTGCTTCCACCCTCTAGAGCCTCCTTTTTCCCTTTGAGTGTTCCCAGCAGCTCCTTGTTCATCCATGCCGGCCTCCTCGCATTTTTGCCTGAATTCCTCTTCATTGGGATGCATCCCTCCTGAGCTTGGAGGAGGTGATTCTTGGGCTTTCTTCCCTCCCGGGCTTTATCCCGCGTTACCTGAAGGGGCCAAGCTCTCCTCTCCTGAAGTCCAGCTCGCTGTGCGCCCTCCTCACCCCTCAAAGGATCTTAAACTCCACCACCTCGTGGTCACTGCCGCCAAGGCTGCCCTCGAGCTCCACGTCCCCCACCAGCCCCTCCTTGTTGGCAAGAACAAGGTCCAGCATGGCACCTCTCCTCCTTGGCTCCACCGTCACTTGGAGAAGGAAGTTATCATCGGCGCATTCCAGGAACCTCCCGGATTGCTTGTTCCCTGCTGTGGTGTCCCTCCAGCAGATACCGGGGTGATGGAAGTCCCCCGCGAGGTGTGAACATGAGGCTGCTCCTGGCTGCCTATAAGAGGGCTCGCTCTTCCTAGTCGGATGGCCTGGGGAGACCCCATGGACCCTTCAGGGCACTGCCTGCCTCCATGTGTGCGACCAGGAGAGGCTTTTTCTATGGAACATTCCAGCAGGAGGCATTCCTGGGTCTACTGGTTTGTACAGGCGTGTCCTCTCTATTCCCCTGCCGGCAGCAGCATTCCCCCAACACGCCTAATCGTTCTTCAGTGTTTCTATAAAACAAGCGAACAAAGAAAAGCTCTAATATTTTACACTCATGTGATGCTTTTTTTGTGTTCAGAAGCTCTTACAAACATTCGTGAGGCTTGCTGGAAGATGCAGAGGAAGAGTTTAGCCCATGGTTCCAAAATGCACATATTAATGTTTTATTTTTTCCCCCTGATAATTTCATTATTCTCTCAAGCATTTCAAAGAGACATAAAACAACGAAAAGACAGGGATGCCGGGATTCCCAGGAAGCGTTGCAGTGCTAGGGATTGAATTTCACACCTCTCCTCCGGGCGATGTGATTCCTGCCGTAGCCTTGTCCCGGAGCAGGACGTTATCTGCTGGACCCGCGAGCACGGCCGCTATATTTAGCGCTCAGATGTCCCTGGAATCCAAGCCTGGGCTCGGATCCCGGTGGTTCTCCCTCCGCCTCATGGCTCCTCCGCCATGGTTTGGGCTGAAGCGAAGCGAAGCAGCTCAGATTGTTCCCGGCACTTTTCGGGGTGCATTCGTGGCGTCACGCCTCGTCTTTGCTTCACAGCGTTATGGGGCTCCAACAGAATTGTCTGCAGGGAATAATCCTGTCATTTCAGCCAAACAAACGGGCTGTGCACTGCAGCTCTGCGGTTTCTCTTACTGATATGGTCAACTCTGGCCTGTTTTTCATGAGCGTCTCGTCCAGGAGCTCTTCCCAGGCCGTTTACCCACGCTGGGTGAGACACAAAACCGGGGTGACAGTCACGTCTGCGCACACAGAAATCCTCTCTGACCGGAAGATGGGGGGAAAAATCAGCCCATGCTGAAGAAAGGTGTGATCCAAAGGGCTCCAGCTACATTAGTGGAAATTTAAACGAGGATTTAGTTATTCTTTTACTTCTAAGGAAGTGTAAAACTTGTGGGGTTATTTCCTAGCCCGTTGGCAGGATCTGGAGCCATTTATTTGCAATGGCTCGTGGCCGTCACAAAAGGGAACGTGGAGATGGGACCAGGGAAATCCTGCCACGAAGGGGTACCGGGGGACCCTGCGCTGAAAATAACCCTCGGCAAGACCATGTGGACCTTTCCCCCCGGGATCTCAAGAGTGCTCTACGCTAACACGCTCACACCGTCCTGCCTTTTCTTATCGGGAAAGAGAGCACAAAGGTGCTGGGTGGAGGGGGTTATTTTCCCGGAGGTGTCTGAAAGTGCAGAGAGGGAGTCCGGGCTGGTGACGCTGGGGAGTGACTCACCCGACCTGCCCGGGACACCATTTCAGGCCGGGAATTGCTCTCTGGAGGTGCTTTTTTTCCCCCGGGGAACCACCGACCTCCCCTTCCCAGGACCACCGCCCCAGCGAGCAAAGGAGCCCGCCTGTTTTCCTGCTCTGCCCTCCTGACTTTGGCACCGTCACCGACACTTGTCTTGCTGGGAGCGCATGAGACGGGCTATGGAGACACGGAGCGGGAAGCCTGGCTCCAGCGAAACGGCTGGCTGGCGTCCAGATGCTTTCATATTCCCTCCCTGCTTCTGCAAAGAGGGAGAACCAAAAACGCTTTATCTTGCTTAGCCTCTTACAGAGATGCTCTTTTGGGCAATTAATTTGAATATTAAATGTCTAAATTCTCTCCATGCATCTCTCCTACCGGTTCAGGCAAGTGGGGTTGCTTTTCTAAAGGAAGAAGTCTTGCAACGGCGTCAGCCGGTGCTTTGGCATGACATGGAAACAGCCGCTGTGATGTTTGTACCTGTAAAAATGTTCCCTCACCCCAGTGGCATCCCCAAATAAAAGACAGTGGAGATGATTGTGCGGTGCTTTATCACCGCCGCAATGAAAGGCCGTATTTCCCTGGGAACGAGAGGAGGGCTTGGAGCAACCTGGGCTGGTGGGAGGTGTCCCTGCCCAGGGGAAGGGGGTGGAACGGGATGATCCTTAAGGCCCCTTCCAACCCAAACCATTCCATGATTTGCTACCTGGTGGAAAAAGGTATTTAGTAATATCTCTCCCTGAGTATTGCAGAGGCGAGGGAAGGAGCGGCAGAAAGCTCTCCTGCTGGGAGCAGAGCTGCGCCGCCATCGGCAGGGAGAGCCATGGGGAGCAGAGGAGGAAGGAGACCTGGTGTGGCAGCGGCTGCGGAGCTGGAGGAGTCACGTCAGGCTGGCGACCCCTTCCCGGGCAGCAGCCGGGCTTGTGGAGCTCAGCAGATGACACCAGGAGAAATTCTGAGGTCGGTTTTGTTGTGGTTTTATAAAGGGCATCACAGATTTACGTCAAGCAGGAATCCGGCGGTTGGCAGCATCGCTCTGCACCCAGCGCCCGCAGCCAGCCCGAGCCCGGGCAGCATCAAATCCCCTCTTCTCCCAAAGTTTTGTGAGCGGGGATGGGAGAGAGGGGAAGGAGCCTCTGCCTGGGTCAGCTGCGTGAATAAAAGAGGAAGTTTTCTCCTTATTTCTAGACAATTTTTTAGCAAATGCCAGACATGATGTAAGAAAGCTGCTGCTGCTGAAGGCTTGCTCAACTTGCCCCCCTGCAAATCCTCATGCTAATAACTCTTTGAAAATGCTGGTTTCACTGAAGTTTTTTTGTTTGCTTCCTTTTTTCTTCAGGGAAAAAGGAGGCTACAGCAGGAAACGGTCCTCGATTCGACTTTGGATTCATCTAAGGGGATGCAGCTCATGCTGAAAAAAAAAGTGCAAAATATTACGCCTAGGCAACCACACAGAGATCCGTATTGTTTACAGATCGTGCCTTTTCTTTCTATGGAAAGCTGAAAACAAAGACCAGCTCCCAGGCGCAGAGCACCGGGGGCCGAGCCTCCCCGCGGGGCCGGGGATGGGACCTGCTGATCCTGGACCCGCGTCCTGCCCGAACAGCCCCGCGGGGCGGCTGCGGCAGGGCAGTTGTTCGTGGCCGGTGGCAGCCCAAAAACGCCGTTTGCATGGTATTCGCTCGACGCGGAAACAGTCGCTCACTCTCTCAATCAGCGCAGAAGGCCGTCTGGGGGAGTCTTAATGTTAAAATATGTGCCTTTTTTCTTTTTTTCCTACTACTGTTTCCCCTTTATATCTGACAAAGGGGTGCTTGCTTCTACGTAGGAGAAGCTCAGTGTCTTCCAGGCAACATAACGGAGAGAAGACAGGACAAAGCCAGCGATGCGGCTAAAAGCCGTCCAAGGTTTATCCTGGTGCGGGACAGGAGAAGGGGGAACCAGGCAGGGAATGTGGCTCTCTGCGATGCTGCCTGCCAACAGGAAGAAGCCTGGGCAGGGACTCAGCATCTTCCACAGCGGCACAATCCGCTATATTCAATGTTGGAGTAGGGAGTGGGGAAAACTCACTTTGCTGGATGCATAAGGTCTTGTGCTTCCTCCTGCTCGCTAAGTCCTAAATGAATAAAAACCAGCCTGCGCTGCTCAGCGTCACCTTACCGGGTCACCACGTTTCAAACCACCCAGGCAGAGAAATGGGATTTATTCGCTCACTGCGCCTGCTGACAAACACCGTCCTACCTCATCCTCCAGCGCCCACCGCCCCCGTGGCCTGAGGCACCCCTTGCTGCCCACAGCCGGCGGCTGGGAGGACACAGGCTTCAAATATTAACCTTCGTACGGAGTCGCAAGCCCTCAAGCAAACCTCTCCTCGCAGCAGCCTACCCCCAGCCCGGGTTTGTCAGATCCAACTCTGGGCTCCCTGCGCAGGGTGAAGCAGGGGCCGGAGCCTGGTTGCAGGCACAGGCAGGGACGGCGTCTCCCATCCTGGCACACATCTCCTTTCTTGCTGGATATTAGGATTCCTGATCTTCCAGTCTACTGAGTTGGGCCGTAAGGATCGACTCCGCCACAGTGAGTTTCACAGGCTGGAGCGGGGCTGGTTCCGAATTGGAGGAGCTTCTCCTTAGGACCAAAAATCCCAGAAAGCTGCTGCTGGTGGACGCTGCACTCCATCAGGAACATGCCTGTAATTTTTAATTTTTAAGAACACAAGGGACGAAAGCAGAGAAAAGAAACCCAACATGATCTAAAGTTAAGCACAAATAAGACGCTATCACAGAACCTTGTGGGACTTGGTTTATGTGGACCCTTCTATTCATTTAATCTAATAATTCACATTTCACAGGCAGCGAAAACATTTCCGCTTGTGTGGGGAACACAGCCCAGCAGTGCATTAGGTGGGCTGGCCAGAAATAACTCGATGCTGTCACCTTTTTTTTTTTCTTTTTGAGAAAAAGTAACCCACAGGGTCTGCCCCAGCGTGGCTTCATGTCCCCTTTCCAGCCGCGTTCCCCGAAGGACTCTGCTCGCCCGGCAGCCGCTCCTCCACCTCTCTGCCCTTCAGGGCAGCTCCCCGGCAGGAAGGGGATTCCTAAGGTCAGCTCCGGAACCGGCACGGCAGCCAGGGAAGCAGCTCTTTTGGCAGAGCTCCGCTCCGTTTTCCTTCCCTTATGTCAGTTATTGTGCAATCGCCGAGTTACTTTAACAGGAAGGAAGAGGCTCGAAAACCCAGCCTACATTCAGCAGCACACGCACGGAGGCGTTCTGGTAAATCAAGAGCTTTGTGAAAGTGAAGAAACTTCCACTTGCTGGCATAAATCCTGGGAATCGCTTCTTCCCTGCCCCTCTGCCGGCTCTCCCCGCTGCTGCCGTGCCGGGAGGTTATGGGGGTCTGCGGGGTGCTGCTGGACGGCCCACCACGACGGACCCAGTGCTAAGGAGAGCTTCAGTCGCCAAGAGCTTAGCCAGAAGCCCAGGTGAACCCTGGTGCAATCACACTGGTAATATCGGGCTTAAAACCCAACCCAAACACCATCTGTAAAAAGGAATTCTCGGTGTTAGTTTTACTCCCTGACAGCATCTCAGGAAATAAGATGCCAAAAAAAAAAAAAACCCCACCAAACTTTCAAAAAAAAAAAACTCTAAAGAGATTTTTTCAAAGTCAGAGCAACATCACAAATGCTGTTCGCTTGCCATAAGCCTTTTGGTGCAAAAAAGTGGAGAGATGAGGATGTGATTCCTCAGAAACAACCCCTAGAACAGGCAGGACTGGGATCGGAAGTGCGCGGCGGAGCCAGGGTAAGTTTTGGGCCATGGGGAGGTTTTTAACTCCTGGTTTCCGTGAGCAGAGGCGGCTCCTTCCCGCGGCCAACTCCGCTCCCCCGGCGCAGAGCCTGGGCAGAGCGAGCCCCCAGAGGCCCGGGGATCCTCACACCAACCCTTCCCACAGTCCACGTATTCCGATTGCCAAGACAAATACAGACGTTGAGCACTAGCTCTGCCAACAAGTGTGACCAGGGCTGAGGATTTTGAGATGTAGTGCCAACAGCGTGCTGGCCAAATCCAAGGGCTGCTGTGGAAAACGAAGCACCTCAGGCCTTTAAAAACCGACAGGGAGAAATCAATGGTTTGCTGCAAAGCATTGCTCCGTACCGCAGCCGGCTGAAAAACCAGCCAGCGATCCCTTTCTAAAGGAGGCAGGGGCTGTAAAAGAGAGCCTTAAAAAAAAATAAAATAATCTAACTGCAATAACGAGATACATAATTTATACGGAGGCTTGCCACTCAGAACACACACAAGTGTCATCACTATTTTAAATACTAAGTACCCAACTGGCTGTCAAACGCAAGTCAGCAATTTCCTCCTGACTCTCTCCTGGAGAGAAAGGAATTGCGTGGAACGAGATCCTGGATGAGCCCTTTTAGCAAAGAGCTTGCTGGAGACCAGAGACCAACGCTATTTCCTATTTTATTTGCCTCAGCCAACCACCACCACCACCACCAAAGTGTCACTTGGCTGCCTCCACACGTCATCAATTTGAAAAAAAATGATTTCATAATACCAGCGTGAGGCTGTATATGTTTATTCGTCGTCAGTAATTTTTGTACACAAGGCAAATATTAATAGCTGAAAGGCAATGCTTTTGGAGAGTATGTACAGAGCAATGTACAAGCGAGTGTAAGAGGTTTTAAACTATTCATCAATTTAACCGTTTTATAAAAAGGAAGTGATGCTTTTTCTTCTAAGACCTCCCTCAGAAATAATTTACTGCCAATCTTAAACTAAAACAAGGAGAAAAAAAAAAATTTACAATAAAAAGTAGTCCCTGGAAAGTTTATAAAAAGTTAAACATATAAAATTGTAAGCCACAAACATTTATACAAAGCTAATACAAATCTTGGTTTTGTTAAAGATCTATGAGGTTGTTACAAAATATATTTTTTACATAAAGGCTTCACGTAAGGTAAGCTCTCACTGCTACTGAAAGCGCAGGAAAGCGGTTTTAAATAGTCTGCAATTCAACTTATTTTCAAGTACAATGCAAAGAAATTGCAAAATGGCACTGTATTGCAATGCTGTGTAATTAAAAAAATAACCAAACTACGTTAATGGTACCATCAAACAGACAAGACCTGTAAAGTTAACTGGTGAGCAATTCGGTACGGCATGAAACTCTTCTGATCGTTTTGAAACAGGAAATGTTATTGTTAGAAAATGAACCTTCTGCAACCATCCTGAAAAGAGAAATACCCAGCGAAGTCTCCCGCTGGCAGCAGAGATGTAAACCGCGCACAGTTCTCCCCCGCGACGCACTCAGTCGCTCCCACTCTCGGGAGCGGACGCAGTTTGCCCAAACTACCCGGGACTTGCCGTAAATACTGTTACGAGCCAAGTGTCACGAAGCTTGAAACACCCACCCCACCTGAGCAACGTGCTGCAAGAGTTGTGATGGGCAAAACTTAAAGCTACTTACGAGACAAATGAGTCCAATATACAGCCTTGGAGATCAATGAACCCCCCTGCCTTTTTTTTTTTAAGAGCAGATATTCTAGAAGAAAGCTTAAATTTTACACAAACCGATGGCTTACGCTCCCACATAAAATATATTTTTAAAAGTAAAAATTTTAAAGCCCTGATGAACAGCCACAGCTTCCAGGTATCAATCCTTTCTGTTTAACACACTGCAGCAGGGAACAGTCGCTAAAACACCAACTTCACCTTCAAGTAGAGGAAGGCTGTCCAAGACAGTGGTATATCTCCATACGGTCAGTGATCTTTTTAAACAGAGCTTAACCCTTCAAAGAGAAAATAAGAAAGTTTTGGGAAACATGATTTTCTACCCGCTTTCCCACCTTCACTGACCTTGTACCACAGACTGGTTTACGTGAACAAACTCTGCTCTCACTAGTCAACCGCGACTCGTTCGTTTGCTTCAGGATAAAAATCAGTCTGTTCAAAAAACATCGATCCTCCAGCTCTTGTACCAAAATTATATCCTGCTATTATTTAGAAGCAAATCGAAAAAAGAAACACCACAGTACAGGCTGTGCTCCTTTTCAGGTTGCTACTGAAGAGTGAGTTTGATGATGGAAAAGCCCGACGCTGACGGGGTTTGTTTAGCCAGGACGTTAACATAGGAACCATGTAAACAGTGACATCAAGGTTAGTTGCCTCACCCCCTCCGAAGAGGGAGGAGTGGGAAACGCGAGTGATTTGACTCAGTCATTTCATTAAAATAATTCATTTCTGCCTGAGATTCACATAGTGCTTATCTACCAGGGCCTATTTTGTCAGAGGTGAACCAACACTGCGGGCTCCACCTTGCCGTCTTACAGGCCCCGGTGTTCACAGGGAAAGCGATGTGAAAGGATTAAAACCAGTTCTTTTTGGTGTCGGTTTAGGGGAGAAGCCTGCTGAACATTTTTCCGACCGTGGCTAACGTCAGAAGTGCCCAGCGCCTCGGCGATACTGACTGTATCCTTGGCCTGGCATCAGTTTTGGGGACTTCTAGTAAATGAACAGGTCCCTTGACACAAAATTCATCAGTGTTTTACACACCAGGAATTTGTCTAAACAAATTTGTTTCATCGTCATATCATCCACTATCCCGTCTTTAACCTTTTCAGCGATCATCTAGTCTGACATCCTGCAAAACACATACTACAGACCCTCTCCAAATTCATTATTTTATCCAGAGAAGACAAAATTCTCTTTTCAGAAGAGAAACTTGTTCAGACAACTGTCAGCAATGGGAAACTCCTCCTCTTGTTGACTAATGAAGCCATGGATTCGTTCCATTTCTGCTTTCCAACAGCGCACTTTGAGGCCCCCAAAACAGAGGTCTGGTGTCTGCTCGTGCAGCATTTATAGCTCAACCAAACCAACCTGTCACCCTTCTCCAAAGCGGGAAATGGAGAACTTCTGGACTCCCACCACAAGCATGTCGTCCAACCCTTTAAATAGCCTCGCCAGCCTTTTTTGAGGTCTCTAGTTCATCATCCTTCTTGAACTGCTGACATATAACCCAAAGACGTCAAACCAGAAGTAATCATATCCATGTCCAGTGAGGAGGCAAAACCTACATTAAATATCCCCATCTAAAGAATGTATTAATCCTGCTGACATCAGTGCTGCACCCAGACTTGGCTTAATATTCACTGTGACTTCTCCCAAGCTCTTTTCAGAATTCTTTCCTCCCAAAATAGCGCCTTATCGCAGAAATCGCAGAGTAACCCATGACTCCTCATTGGACAATATAAAAAAAATAGGTCTTTCAAACCACCTAACTAAATAAAAATATACTATTCCCCTTCTACAGCCAGGAGGAATGAGGTACAAAGATGTTACAATCACAGTAAGTAAAAGGCTAAGTTCAGAAGACAGGCGGCTTTCCTATGTTCTGGCAGGGACACTGCTCCAAGCAGTGGGAATATTATGGCACACCGCTTGCCACACATGCAGTACGTTAATAAAAATTCATTTAAGAGTCTTGGCCAGCATCATGATCCACAGGAATTGGCCGGTTCCATGGGGCAAAGTGGCAAGCTGATCTGCCTACGTGACACTACAGCCTAGGGGAAACGTGGCAGCAGCACTGCTTTTTGAAACACAAGCTTACTCCCTCATTTTGGAGTATACTGTGTGGCGTTTGAGGATTTCTGGGCAAGAAGTATTTTTTTTATTATTATTTTTTTAAAAATCACATGGCAACGGTAACAACCTCCCCTAAAAAAAAATATAAAAATGAAACTGCAATGGAACTTTTGGTAAAATACTCTTCGTCACAAGCAGCACTCTGGAGTATGCTGTGCAACGGATTTGGCTCAAGTACACTTAGGATTGCTAGACCCAATTGGAAAGGCTCAGAAAGAACCTCATCGGCTGAAGCACTTTCTGCTGCGAGATGTTGTTTGTTTTTTTTTTTTTTCCACAGAAAAAAACATTCATCTTCACTGTATCAGCTACACAAGGCCTCTGCTGGGAACGTGTATGTTCACGTAAGGCCACTGAAAATACCGTAGGACAGAACACAAGGAGGCACTTAGGTTTGCAAGTACTTCTATCCGTCACCAAATGCTTACTGATTAAGATGAGGCACACTGGAAGAAGTCATGAAGAAAGTCGAAATAAACCAGTGCTATATTAAAGCGCTTCAAGAGCGGGTAAGGTACCTACACGTAACATCTGGGTAGTGAAGATAAGAAATCCAAGTTTAGCTTGCTCCCCCTTCCCACGTCAGAATTTGAAGAGGACCGTCTCGTCGTGCTCTGTGCTTTGCCACGGCTCCAGGAGGTACATACAACGCAAGAGTGAAACCGTGTACTGTGCCACTCGCTACTTCCTCGTCACCAGGCTTCTGCCTGCGTTAGCACTTCCTGCCAGATACATCCGAGGCTCCCAAACGAAGCATTTTCAAAGCATCTCCCAGTCAAACCCCACGCAAAGATATGTACTTAAACAGGAAGTATGTTACAGCCAGAAATCCTAGCTTCAAACAGATGATTCCAGCAAGGGATTTATGGGATTTCTAACCAACAATAGACCTGAGAAATTTTAAGTCAGCTATGGTATCACAGTCTTCGTGATGAAGTTAGACATGAAAAGTTTCTCCCCCCCTCCCCTTAAATTACTGCCACAGTCTAACAACTGCAACAATTTCACTGAAGTTTGGACTTGGAATTCTGAAGGTGGAATGAATTTTCTAGGATAACATACACGTTCTTAACACGTCAAATTTATCGCTTTACAGGTAACTTAGACATAGGTCTGCTATAAAATTACAACTTGAGTGAACTTGAAGCTACACTGGAAGAGATTAAGCCTGAATTTCTGCAGAAATTGGCAATAATGTGTTCAGCAGCAGCTTTTAGCCACAATATCAAGAAGTCTGACAGGATCTGGATTTCTCTACTCCTGCTGTAAACTTCTAGTTAAAAAAAACCCAACACACAAAAGTTACTCAAAATAAAAATGTCTTTTTGCACATCACTGTAACATAAGCTGCTTGAGGTTGTCGTGAAGGATGGTATCCTTGACGTCGCGGAAAACTAGCCGGATGTTTTCTGTGTTAATAGCAGTGGTGAAGTGGTGGTAGAGGGGCTTCTGCTGCTGGTCCCGGCGTTTAGTACGAAAACAATCCACCAGGAATTTTTGGACATCTGTTAAGCAGTGGGGATCCCCTTCAAACTCTGGAAAATAGTCTTTGATGCTCACTTTTTGTACTTTTTCCTCAAGCAAGTCCGTCTTATTTAAGAAGAGAATGATTGAGACGTTGCTGAAAACCCGGTTATTGACTATTGTTTCAAAAATGTTCAGGGACTCTGTAAGGCGATTTGTTTGCCGATCCTCCATAAGCACTTGGTCAAATTCACTTGAGGAAACAAGGAAGAGTATGGATGTGACACTGTCGAAGCACTCGAACCAACGTTTCCGTTCTGACCTTTGGCCACCTACATCAACCATTTTGAAAGGAACATTTTTTATTTCAAAGTCGTACTCGTGAATCCCTTTTGTGGGTCTTCGTGCCAGCAGTATATCTTGCTGTGAGGGAAGATAATCCTAGAAAAAATAGAAAGGAGAGTTGGCCGATTAGGATACAAGTCACAGGCACAGTAATCACAGCTGACTTGCAATGGAGAGAAAAACTTGCAGAGGAGGAGCACAAGGCTTTGAATAAACATGTACATTTATGTATATTTATATGCTAACACTGAAGCATTCTGGAAAGACCTAAAGTCCAAAGCAGAGAAAACACCCAGTATTAAACCAAAACGTGTACCCCAGAGAACTGAAGCTTTCCATCTGCCACATGCCAAGGATCCATGAACAACCCGAGAGGTGTATCATCAATTCCTCCTGCCAGTTACCCTCCTCCTGGATTGCTTTAAACTTCGTTCATCCTCATCCCACAAAGCTGGGAAACAGGCTGGCTGCCAACGCTGCAATGCAGCAACTCCGGCGTAAATCAGGTTTCTCCAACCAGTAATCCCAGTAATATCCCACTCTAGCTCTGGGCATTCGGTTCCTGCCGTGTTCCCGTGCATACTGCACGACTGCTTCTAGGAAAAAAGCTGCTGCACCAAGTCATTTTTAAGGCAATCAATTACGCCAGAAAGGCAAAACCTAAGCAACTTGCTGTGCCAGGGACCTTTTGCACCTAGCTGTATCAGTCCAAAAAGTCACTTTATTAGCTGTGTGCCCTGCCTGTGAGCTCAACACAGCCGGATTTTATCCAAAACGTACTGTATAATTTGAAAAACAGGAGAAGCAGCAGCAGGTGAGGGCAGCAGCTTCTTCCCAGCAGTACAGCCCAGGAGGGATCCGGCGGCAGCTGCACCCTGCAGCCCCCCAGCCTGCCTTTTCCCCAGAATCAAATAGGCAGGATAAGGGTTGGGGGCTTTTTTTACTTTTTTTTTTTTTTTTTGACTGTTACATGAACAGTCATCATCAACGGATGCAGATGCTAACAGGAGGAGGAATTCTTATTAGTCAGCTTTCAACAGCATGAAAGTCAAGACTCATGATGGGGATTTCTTCATTCTTAGAATGACGCTTTTGCATATGGTCCAAGTCTTTCTGCTATTTTAAATAGCATCTGTACTTAGCGCATCTGTAACAGCCAGCTGACTCTGAAGTTTAAAGCTTTGTTGTTCACTTGTTATGGAAACTTCCTTACATTTTTCCAGCATTTCTCACAACTTGAGAGAGTGATTTAGGTTTCAGAATTGGAATTTTAGTCTCCCCTAGTGAGTATCTACAATCTTCCTTTGACAGCACCAGATACCAGACTTGGAGCCTTTATAAAGCTGTGCAAGACCATGGTCCAGAAAGTCTGATTCAACTAATAAGCTGGGGTGGGGGAATCAAACACGCAACTACACGGCAATTCGCACACTGGTATTCTAAGTTTAAGGGGATTGGGCAAGTTTGATCAGTAGCCTTTAACAAAGCAATTTTAAAAATCATGAAGTCCCAAAAACCCAAGGATCATTTTGCTTTATTATGTAAGCTCAAAAGGGAAACTAGCCGGAGAGAGGCTGTTTTGTTTGGACTCTTTGCTCAAGCTGCCCGTGACTAAGGCACTGCTTTTATCGTGGCACGAATTACAAAGCGGGTCTCCTCTTCTCTACCAAAAACTGTTAGAGAAGGAGAATAAGAGACAAATAGAGCAGTGACTGTATCAAATATCACTGGGTACACGTGAAGGGATTTAGAGTAAAGCTGACAAATTTTAGGCAAGAGAACGTCACAGGTTCAACACCCATCCCATCTTTCAAAGAGGAATGTATAATCCTTTGCTATTCAGGAAGTTAGTCTCAGTTCTCAGAACAAAACCACAAAGTCTTCGGAAAGCTCAGGAGTGATGGCAATTCTTCAAACAAATAAAATCAATTAATATAATGGGTAAAGCCATATACACCTTCAATATTGAAACAAGAGCACAAAGCAAACTGTCCTGGGAGTTGGCCTGTGCTGTTTATTCAGTAAAGCTTTCAAGAACAAGGAGCTTATCCCTAGAATTCCTGACAAATTCCCTCTTGACTATTATTACTCATTTTAAATTCCTTCCACACTGGCAACCACAAATCAAATCCTTTCAAGTACTTTCAAGTTCTACAAGCACAGAAGAGCTACCATGTTTTATACCAGATAATGGCTACTCTGATGCAAGAGTCTGCAAACGAGCGCGCTGGAAGTCAAGTGCTTGGTATACAGCCGGCATCTGGCTACAGGAAACTAAATACCATAACTCCTAAGAAATCTCCCAGTATTGCAGGTATTTTTTGGAACAATGATTATGTTTTCTCCCTTGTGCCCGATCCTTGGGATACCAGCAGTGTGCCACTGTAGCAATTTTCAACTAGCCCCTTTCTCGCTGCTGATCCCCTTCTCCATTATCTGAAGACTGCAGCATCAGATGAGTATTTTCCTTGGACTGTATTATTTTCAAAGTTCTTTCGATGTTTTGCCATTGTCAATCAGCACTTCTCCTGCAAGCATCCCCAGGCATGCTCTCCTTTTACACTCTGCCCAATCTTACATGTTGACCATTTTCTTTTTCACCGTCTTCCATTTTTTGGGTTGTTGGTTGGGTTGGGTTTTTTTTGGAAGGGGTGTAAAGGGGTTTTTTGTGGGGTTTTTTTTGTGCAGCTCTTACCAAGGATAAATATTGATACGGACTCAGTAGATGTGCTTTCTGCCTGAATTGTCTCCTTCCTCATTCACTACAGTCTGTCTTCTAAAAGACTTGTTTTGGTTATCAGGTAGCTCTTTTGGCTATCACATCACTCTTTGCCTACTTAAAATTAAGAGCTTAAGGCATGAACAAGATCCAATCACAACATGGAAAGCAATGTCTCTCCATGAGATATTTTGAATACATATAGTCTGCACTGGCAGTTGAAATAACAACAAACAGTTGTGAGGAATCCAGCTGATCCCACGTGTACGTGCCAGCCAGCTACTCTTATTTTTGCTGGTCTGATTAAATCTGAACATTAAGTTCTTCTCCCTGAGTGCTGTTATCATCAGCTCCCTTTTGGCAAGAGGCACATGAGCTCCCTTTCAGCAAGAGGCACATGAATGGCAGGTCTAGCTGTTTATAAGCAATTTGGTTGCAGCCAGCCCAGTTGTATCAGATAACAGATAAGAACAGTAAAATACTTGTATTAATACAGTTTGGGGAAATAATCATTAGACAAATCGTGCATATAGATAAGAATAAGCCAGAAGAAACTATCAAATCTTTCACTCGGTAACAAAACTTCTCTAGCACTTTTTCCACAAAGACCTAACATTTTCTGTGACGGCAGATCTCGAAGCATCCCTCTGTACCTCAACACCATTTGGTGTAACTTTAAACCCAAAAAGCTGTAATTCAGAGCGCAGTGTTCCCAAAGCAACATCGATACCTAAAATAAGCGCGTGTAAACAAAAATGTAAAAAACCCTAGTGACTTCAAGTTTCATGCTTTAATCAGAAAATGGACCAAGGTTTCCAAACATAGAATTTTGAAAAGAAGCTGCAAAAATCTTTACCTAAAGGTGTGCAAATGCGTGTGTGGGGAGGGGAATGCCAAACCTTCAAAACTAAAGTGGCATCAGATCCAAAGACCATGAGAAATGCACCATTAGCAGAAAGTTTAGCAGTTCTTTACAGTAAGTGCAGGTCTGGTATTGCCTTGTAACTCAAGACCAAATCAAAATTCAGAGAGCAAGTGCTGGAGTTCTCAGGCAAGTAATCTGGGGAGCGTATGCATTCTGCAAGATGATCACCAGAGCCGCAGTTAGAAAAATGACAGTTCAAAGCAGAAAAATAGCCTGGCTTAATATTAAATTTTTATCTGTTAAAAAGAAAAATGAAATTAAGCATGATGTAACAGGATTCAATTGAAATGGCGTGGATTCCTTCATCATTTGTTAGCCATCAGCTGGAAATGACGGTGGAGAAACTGCCTCCCCACGGAGTTCAAGGTAGCATCCCATTTTAAAGGCAGTTTTTCCACATGCCATTTCTGCAACACACAACTGAGTACCAGCATACAACTTCATTATTCAAGCAGCAACCAACATTTCAGTCAAAAAGTATTGTACAGAAGTTTCAGCTTTTACTCCAGAGAAAACGGATTTTATTCTGTACCAAGTTTGTTTATTTTAAAGTTGATACTACAGAAAGGTACTGCCGACCTATGCACTGATTTAACTTGGTGTTCCTAACTGGGTTTGTAAAAACAAAAGCAGTCTTTTTTGCTTGTTGAAGTGCTACTTTAACAGTCTTCTGACGGGACTAGCATTTGTAACTTGTTTTTTATTCAATTTCTACAGAAGTTTTATTTCCAGAAAGTCTCTTGGCCCTTGCACTGCCCTCTGTTTTTGACCTGTCAGTGATGAACTGGTGAGATACTGAGACAGTCAAAGTTAACTAAAGTTATTTGAGTAGACACTAATTACATTTCATCTATTTAAAACCCAGATATCACAAAGACTACTTAAAATTCAAGACTGAAAAAAAAAAAAGCAACTTACTTGTTCTCCAAGTTTATCCAAGTTGTCCAAGAAATACTTTACAGATTCCCCCTAAAAACAAAGCAAATGGTTATTTAAATAAGTGGTGCGCTTGATCTCAACAGTTTACATTATAAAGTCCAGTTAATTTACTGAAACAGATTTAAGTCTTGTAAGCTTTAGTCACTCCCATTTTTTAAACAGCTCTCCTAAGGACACATCTGATGTTTTATTTTTAGGCCAGTTAATATTTAAGCTTAAAAGCATAGGTAGGCACATTTATAATAGTTAACTTCTTACAAAGTTTATAATTGCTAAATAAATCCTACAGTGCTGTCAACAGGGAGTGTCAACGAAGCAGCCACACCTCCACTATGGAAAGATTCCTTCAAGTACTGGAGCCCTTTGAAGAGGCTGCACCTACAGGAGAGGCTCATTTGTAACCGTGCTGCCATGCGATCCCATTCACACAGGTACTTCCTCCGAGCACAGCAAGTGACTTGCAGGAACAGAGGATGAGGAACCGCAACAGATGAAGCATTTTACTAAAGTTTCCTATCAGAAACCAAGTTGGACAAGAACTCCTTATTCTGGGAGTAATGAACAGAGCTCCGCGCTGCCACACTGCATGGATCACCCTTACTATCCAGGTTATCTTCCAGATTCAAGCCACCACTGACCTTGCAAATAGTAACTGCAGTTTTTAATCCCTCCAGTAATGTGGAACTAAAGATTTTTTTTATTGTCATCCTGATCTACAGTCAGCTCTCCAGAACTCGGTAAAGGTGCTGGGATTAAGGAAAAACTCTGACACAGATGGTGCTGAACATGAGTTCAGTTGCAGTAGATAACGTACTGATTGAATTTACTGCAAAGGAAAGTAGTACCTTTCTTTGGATTCTCAGCATCATGACAGAAGCAGAAACATGCTTCCTTTTGAAAGCTCTCGATTACCAAGCTGTAACCTATTTACTTTATAGTAAATACAGAAAAGAAACCAACTGTGTTTTCACTCTGCACATGGAAGAGCAAGAATTCTGACTGAATTTTCTCGATGAGAAATTCAAGAAGCATCCAAGGCTGGGGTGACAACATCCCAGCCAGCCAAGTGGATTAGGACGGGAGTCACACCCTCGTAATCACTTCCCCTCACTTCAATTTGAACTCTGCAAATTTACCTAGGAAGAATATTAAACCTCAATATTAAACTGTGCCATCTAAGCAGCAGCAAAGTAGGGTAAACACCGGTCTAAAAGGGGTTCTGGCAGACACATAAGCCAGGTACCTTTGCAAGTTTTCCAGGCACCAGTACAAGTAGACACCGCACCTCCAAGCGTGCAATTTGAACATCAACTTTTAATTAGGCAAGACCGGGACTCTGGTTGAAACATGCCTTGTGCTCGACACACCTGCAGGGAAGGAGTCCAACACAGTTCTTCTACCTTCTATTTGACTTAATTACTGGTTTTCTCTAGGGTGACAAACAGCAGCAGTAACACTAGCCGTTTTAAAGCCTGGCGGCACACAGCAACAACTGCTCGCAATGACGGCAGTATTTTACACCAACATCTTTTTCAGCACTTCAGAAATCCATCCTAGCCTCAATCCTGTCAGGAAAGTGTGCGGGGAAGAGCATTCCTATTTCACAGAAAATAAGGATACACAACCTTGATGCACAAATCCATCAAGTTTCCCAAGCAGGAGCAACAGTAAAAGAATTCAGGCCTTCCAAGTACTAAGACCACTGTCTGTAGCTGAATGTTAAGACAAAATAAAGTTTACATCGGACTTAATTTCTTTTTTAGGACCTCATAGGAGCTGGCAACCCTCCCTCCCCCACAGGTCTATGTACAAATCAGCCAGATTTCAGACTCATTAAGTGGATGTATTTATTCCAGAATACCTGGGCCTCAGAGGCTGTAAGTATGCGTGTGTGCGTGCATATATATATTTTGATCTTAGACAGCTCTTTTTTATACTACTTACAGCAAACCTACTCTCTAAAGAAGCACTAACTCCGTCCACAGTACTGGAATGCACAAGTTACTACCTCTCTAAGTCCTGAGGCTTACTGGTGCTGCTGGGGATTGAGCTGTTGGAGCAGAGGAGTAAGCCACAGCCTGTAAAGGTCACAAAAACAGCCTCCCAAAAGAGGGGATTTCCTGAAAACATGAATGCAAAATCCACCGGCCTGCAGCAACGGCAACGCTCTAGAGCCACACACCCCACAGCAGGGCAACTGTCCGAGAGCACGCCGAGAAGACCACTTGGCTTTCTAGGCGTATCAAAGTCAACTGCAGTCAAATATCAAGGTGGCCATTCTGAAACTCAAGAAATTAAATTCCAAAAGCAATCAGTTACTGGTATAATACAGTTAATAAGCAGTGACATACCAGTTTCCCTCCTCTACGTCTTCGGCTCACTCACTGGGTTCCTCTCATGAAAATCTATTCAGACAACTAATGCGACACACCAAGCAAGTGCCATCAACAACACGACCCAACTCTGTATTTAAGGCTTTTATCGATTTGCATGGCATTGAGAACTTAGAACGGTTTCAAATTCATCATCTGTTCTTCCATCACATTCCAGAAACCTCTCCATACCGTACAGCTACAAGACAGTGCCTTGACTAGTTGTAATTTTCTATCTGACCCGGACATCTCCGTATTAGCAGGCTATGCTCTGCTAACTATGGATACTCTTGAACAGCAAACTACCACGATTAACAGATTGTTATCACTAAACACTACTGTGGAACTGAAGAGTTCTGACCCATTTTAAACAAGCTTCAAAAAGGCAGCAAGACTTCTGATCCGTTTCCAAAGGAGTGAACCTATATATTTTATGCAATAATGAAGAGAAGCCTACTGAAAAATCCACCACACGACAACCAAGGAAAGCCTTAATGCCAGCAACTGTTAAAACTGAGTAAGAGAATCATCTATTCACAACCCTGCGTGACAGCAGCTCCACAGACAGATTCTGAGTTAGGCTGCTTTTTCTTGATATTAGATACAGAACTAGATCTCACTCTGTAAACTGATGACAGTGGCTATATTTAAATGGCTGTACTCAACAGACAGTTGTCGTATTCTAGAATTTCCCTTTAGACAAACTGTAAATGCTCTGGTTTACCCTAGATGACTAGAAAAAGGAAACTGAGTTTCCCCACTCTGTCCCACTAACTCCAGTGCGGCTCGCCACGTCCAGCCCCCGCCACAGGGTTGTTGCAGCAGTCAATCTGCCGGCATTATGCCACAAAGGAGCCCCACCAAGGACAGAAATCCACAGGAGACTGAGAAACGGCAGGATCTGCCCCCATTAAAAAGCCCTATGGTTCTTCATTACATTCCCGTTGCCTTCACACCCATGTTCTGTGAGCGGACACTATGGAAATTTAAATAAAAGACGTATTTAAAAAAAAAAAATAGTGATGTGAAGGTCTTTAATTAGCCACAGATGAACTTTTTTAAAATGCAGGCGAACCCTTTAAAGTAATTTTTACAGTTGAGCAGTTCTGAACTGCAAACTTCTGAACCATGGTGGAAGGTTACCAGTGACCTGTTCCCCTGCAGCAACCACCCCACCGAGCCTTTCCTGTCCTCTGCTCCCTTCCTTCTACTAAACCTAACGCACAGGCCGAAGATGACAATAGAAGTGACAAAGTCACTTGCAGGCTTGAGCGCATTTCTCATATGCATGTTGACATCCTGCAACAAAGCAAACTTCTTGAACACACCCCAACACAACAGACTGAGCGGCCTACACATTAGTTTCTAAGCTCTTACAATGTTAGGCGACTGCGCTTTTGCTCTTTTAATACAATATTAAAATAAATCATATCAGAATATCAGATTTTAAGCAATCAGTTTGCTTGTCGAAGATGCCCTTTTTTGTTCAGATGGGAGTATACGCAACTCAGCTGCAGCACTTCAGCCTCCTCCTGATTCAGAAATGCATGTAAACCACAGGAAGTTGACTGTTAAATAACTTTATTCATAACTGTCAAGTATTCCATTTTCCGAAAGGTTTGATTCAGAACAGCTTGTGTGTCTCCTGGAGTCTTGTGATCCTTACCAAAAAAAAAAAGCCTAATCAAGTCATTTCACCGTGACCATACAAGTGATTTACAAGAAAATACCACTAAACCATATTCTTATCGAGGTACTTGATGTTACAACAGCAGCTTGCCTTACAACTCTGCATTTATTTTAACTAGTCTTGCTCATGCCTGTACAATGAAATCCCTCCAGGTTCATGTAACGTGCTCTTTCTACAAAGACTGGCTTACAGCACACCTTCGTCGTTTACCTGTAAGAACACAGCGTGTTGTAGCTGCTCCTGTGGTCTTCTGAAGTAAAGCAGATCAGTTATCTTTTATAACCAAAACATGGCACAGAGAGAGATTACTGTCTAAAATGTCACTAGTTAATGCCTAAAGCAAAGTAACCCCAGAAATATTTTGGGGGAGGAAAAAAAAAAAAGACTACACAAAATACATAACAGATGAACACATCTTTTAAACCCAGGAAGTGGCACCAATGTATTTGGTTTCCATGAAAACAATGTCAGCAATCTAAATATGATTTGTTGAAACTTCAGGATAGCCAAATGGCTTTTTAGCTGTTCTAGGGGAACACAGACTCTAAATTTTTTCCAACAGCAATCACTTAAAAAAAGAGAGAGAAAAAGCATCAAATAAAGATTCAGTCATCGCAAAGTTTAAAGAAAGAAACATACAATTTATCAAACCATCTATGTTTGGCTGCAGGTTCAGTGGAACATACTGAACTGACAAGACTTCTTAAGTATCTGAAAGAAATAAATCAGATATTTAAAGAAAACAGGAGATACAACTTAGTAACTCTAGATTAGAATTGTAAGAGCCACCAAACATTTTTCTCTTCCTGACCTTACTTGAATTTTTGTGAAAAGAGAAACAAAGATTTCCTATTTTACTTAATAAAATATCCCACAAAAATACAAACAAAACCAATAACATAAAAAGCTTTTTTAAAAGTCTAGTTTATAATAAGAACAGGTAACTACAACATTTTTAGGCTGGCATGTACTTGCCTATATTGACGTGCAAACCAAACCCTCCGTAACGTGGGAAATGCAGCTTGAAGGAAGAAAGACAATGGAGGAATAACCAGAGCCTTAAAATTCTGCATCTTGCAATACTCTACTAATCCTTACAGCATATACTTCATTATAGGGTTGGATTTTTTTCCTGTTGGAGGCTTAATCCAGATAAATCCACATCTGAGGGTTTTGGCAAAGAATCCAGAGAAAAGACTCTAACCTTTATTTTTGAGACACCCCACCCCAAGCTGATTCAAAAGAAGACAGACTACAGATCGATACTGCTGCTACTGAAGTTTCACCAGATGTCTTCTGCCATTTCAGTAACAAGGACAGAGATAATTAACGTAGAAATGTTTCAGGCAAATCAATGCAGATTTCCTAGTGGGAGAGGTATGAGAGAGCACTACACCCAATCGAGGGATGTCTGTAACATCACACAAAAGAGGCAGATGATCCAGATGATACATTTATGCTGTGAACGCACCTAGCCCTAATTATATTACTAAGCTCAAATCCGTAATTGTCTTGACTGTTAGACTGGTAGAAGTTGAACCAAGTCTGATATCGAGACATTGGATTGGCCGGTTTCTTTTTACTGGCCTCAGACTTGGATGTAAATAAAACAATCTTGGTTCCTTCGCAGCTTCCAGGTTTCTATAAACTGACTTCTCCTACCAGTCGCTCCTCCCAGTGCTTTCTAACGCCTCTTTCAAACATGTCCTAGTCAACAGAACAGGACAAAACTTCTACGCATCCATACCTATAAGTTGTTTATTCAAGTAACTAAATTGAAAACCCAGATACTTTCCATATTTTATAGCAGCAATTTGGCAACTTGTTTGGCATCTCCTCAGGTGAGGGGAAACAACTTGTTTCCCAATTGCCACTCCCACGCTCTAACACTTGGCATAGTCCTCTCTGTATAAGCAGCAACTTTATTAGCAGTGTTTTGGGAGTTTGCAAGAAGCATATATAAGAACTAATTTTTAATAAGGGTGCTAAAGGTATTTAGGGAAAAGTGTCGAGGTAAGCAACTGTGTATTTACTTATAGAACTGCAAGTCTGGGTCAAAATATTTCAGAGTGTGCTAACACAGAACCCATTTCCTGAAGAGAAGTATGTTTCCTTTCTGTAAGTGTTAATTATGGCCAAAGTTAATGTTAAAACCAACATAAACTGACACTCTCACCAAAACAAAGCAGTCCCCATTCATGCCCACAGGAGTGCTTATTGCAGCCAACGTCTCCCTGTTAAACTAATCCCTCTCTCCTTAAGAAGGGAGAGAAAACTGCTGTAAAATGGCACCGCCTTAATGGCCGCATTAATGAACCGGCTTTAAAAGGGCTAAAGCACAGATATGGTACGTAGCAATCAGATATTTCAGGATCTCCTAGCTTCTTCCTCTCCAGATCAACCACTTCAATCATCATTTTAAATCTGATCTGCTCATTTCCAAAGAGAAAATTTAAGTATGTGGAGATTAATCGCCACTTCTTCACAAGACTGGGGAGTTTCTGACCTAGGCTACATTTGCTTATGCAGGAGTACCAAATAATCCTGTTCTCCACCAATAAACGTCACAAGTGCGTCACAGCTCATCCTACCTCTGAAAGCACTATCCTATTTCCTCTTTTCGGCACTTCCTGAGTGCAGCTCAAGCTGTATTTGACTTTTCTCAAAGCAATCAGAACTGCATCACGCGGTGTAGAAGTGAAACCCGCCTGGTGTTTGGTCACACAAACTGCGTATCTGTCCTAAAAAAAGGAAAAGCTGAAATCCCGACTCACAGAAGTAATCTTTGAATAAACCTTTTGGTAGCAGAGCAGAATCTGTATTCAGAACAGCTGGATCTCATTGGGTGGAGGGTGCTCAACAGCATGAAGCTACAAAAGCACCAAGGGAGGAACCGCACTGAAGTTTATTTCATGACTGACATTTTCGTCTTGCATAATGGCGTTAACAAAGAAAGGTGAAGGGGTTTAAGAAGGGTTTTAACCCAATAATATCCCTTTAATCTATTATCCCCTATTTACCGTGTAATCCAATTAATCCATAATTCTCAATGTGGGTAACGAATAGAGAGAGACAGAGCACGCCAGGCTGAGCTCTTGCACCGCAACTACCCGGCAGCGTCTGCTGCGGCCGCCGTACCCCGAGAGGGGAGGGGAGCCAGGACACACACAAGTTAGTCTAGAACTAAACACTGCAAATAAGAACTAAATACTCCAAACTAACACTCCAGTACCGGCTGTTTCTCCTTCTTTAACTGAATTCAGTTCTGCACTACCCTTCAAAGCGCCTCCTTCACTTACGCAATTCCAACTCGGATTTTCTCCACTCAGTAGAGTGTTTCCACTGCTTCAAGTATAACATGCTATCCCAATTAACCAAATGAAGATGTGATCAAGCACTAAGCAAAACTTAATCTGCATACTAGTATACCACAGAGCAAACTGTTCCAGTTTTGGATTACTTTCCTAAGAGGAAAGCAATCCAATTTCATTTTTCTTAGCTCGGTATCCCTCCTCTCCCCTGAAGAAGGGATGTTAATCTCCAGATTCTTAACAAAACTTGCTTAAAAATATTGAACTTCACTACAGCTTTTAAGCATTAAACATTCCATTAAAGCCCACAGAACTACAATTTCTTCCATGAAGGGACTCTGTTACCATACTTCCAACTAATTCTGACACTACTTGGAAACCAGGATGTGCCATATTCTATAAACAGCTGAGAATTTTAAGAAACAGCATAGCTTTGAGTTGTATGAAATGATATTCTCCAGAGCAAAACCCAAAAGTCTGCTGAGGCTGTTTCTCACAATTAAAAACCCTAGGAACACACAGCATTTATCCTGGCGTGCCATTTTCCTTAGGATCACCAATGCTTCCAAATAGGAAGCAAACCCAAATCTATGGCAGCCCCTTCTAGAGATCAGAGCCAGGTTATGAAATGCAGTAAATGGCACATGGGACACACCACACGCAGAACCAGAGCATCTAATGAAGATGTTTCTGTCTGCCAGAACCCACATTAATCCATGAAAGCAAATTAGGACATGCTATTCACAAGGTGAGGTGCACTTTCCTCCTTTCTTCAAAGACCTTTTTACTCTCTCCCTCAGTAAATATTTACAATTCAAACTCTTCTTCCAGAAAGTTTACTTTAGGAAAGACACCGATAATTTGTAAAAGATTTTCAAATTTCATTGATGAAACAAATCTTCCAAGTCACGGCATACACGCGCACCTAGAAGTCACATGAAATCATGCAGGGACCAAGATGAAACAGCCACCTCCCCATTACTATTTACACTCTGGGAAGCATCTATATAAACTTCAGAGGTTTTCCACACAAAACAGACTGGAACCAGACTGTAAACATTTGCTCTTCTTTCAGTGCACTGACCCACTGGCTCCATGACTTCATGTGTTTGCAACTCAAAGCTACATTTAATCTAACAGTGAAGCAGTAGTGAGTCTGCAAATCTGCCATCCATCATTCAGAGCTTTACTTGCTTCCAAATTGTACAAGACTGGTGAAGACTCCCAAAAACATGACAAATATTTGGCCTGTGGAAACATATCAGCTAAAACTAGCCACGCTGAACTTTAAGATGCTTGAAAAGCCTATCATTGCGCACTCTGTAAACGAAATCACAACATTTCAAAAGTAGAACCCGAAGCTAGACACCAACGCATGCAGTGAAGCATCCCCAGGATTCAGTTTTAAAGTACACTTGGCTCCTGCTTCAGCCTCGAGAGAAATCCAGATGACCAAACGCTTTTTAGTTCCTTCCTCTGCCCCAATTAGCAGAAACCATTTCAATTCAGTTCTGGTATTTCTGTTTGAAACAGACATACTAATACATCATGAAACACTGACATACTAATACATCAGGTCTCTTTACACACTATCTGACAAGATTCATTGACAACACACTATATCTTGTGGAAGATCTACGTGTATCATTAGATGAGTGTTAGTGTTCTTAAAAATTAGTAAAAACACTACCCAACACTCCCTATACAGTGTCAATATCCAAGAGGCTGCAAACAATTGACATCGCTTGTAGAATTTCATACTTGAAATTAATTACTAGCGCACCGATACAACTGTTTGCCAGTGAAAACAGTCAAAGGTCCCACTACGATCCACACGTAGATCACCCTGCACTGAGTTTTTGCACACTATTTTGTGTAGATACTTTGAATTACGGATTGTGTCAGTGCACTGTGTTTCCTCACCTGGAAATTCTGCATCCTCTTTATTTGGTCACCAGCGGGTGATCAAATACCATCATGTGCCCAGTAAGAAGTGCTTCCAGGCAGTCTGCCGAGACTCCCCTCACTTCTTTAAAATTATTTATTCGGCATCATTAAACAAAGGAAAAAGATACAGAAACTTATGTGCAATTACACAATCCTGTACCTCTCATCCAGAAACAGAATTTGGGGTCTTTTCAGTTCCTTGGTTAAGTCACTGAAGAGGAGCGTGATATTCCAGTTATTTTAACTGAGGAGACTATGAAGAACTGGGAAAACATTAAAGGCACAAATGACCATGACAGAGAAGTGTGCAGCATGGTACAGTGAATTAAGGGTTGTAAAAGGCAGCTCTCTGCCTACTAGAGTTCAAAAATTTTCTTCTCTGAAATAGCTGAAGTTGTCAGTTATTGTGACAACATTCAGGGTATTTTCTGTATTTAAAATTCCTCAACTTTTCCAGATGTATTTATTACCTTATGTTTACTGTTAACACAGACATGCAAGTGGAGAAGATACTGAAAATAATTTAGGACCTTTTCAGCTGCTGATATGTATTCTTAACATTTTCTTTATTCACCCTTTAAATTTGACCCCTGAAACTACTTTGGTTGTAGAATATAAGGGAAACTGTTAGTCTCCAGGATTATCCAGAGATTTTTTAATTAGGATTAAATACATTTTTTGTTCAAGGATGCTGAGTTAACTAATACCTTGTTCTACGACCCCTCATCATAAACAAAGGCTGCGTACTGCAGAGCAATACCAAATACCAGCTGGTATCCGCCATACTCCATCAGCACCACAGCTCCCTGCTCTGCAAAAGGGCAGGCTCTGCTCCTTCTGAACTTCCCAACTGACTTGTGGTAAATTTAGAAACTTCAAAAAAAAAATGTGCGTAGACACAATGGTGGTACAGACATTATCTTGCTTTCTATATGAAGCACCAGTACATTTATTCTACTGGTTTTCTTACGCACTAAGGTCAGCTGCACTTGCGTTTTCTCACATTTTCTTAAGCAACTTCCTCAGCAACCACAAACTAAAATTTCCTACCACTTTGCTGGTTCTGCATAAGAGGTACAGCAGGAACGCAGAACATTCAAATAGCATGCATCATGAACTGAGGTTTAGGTCAATAAAGACAGACAAAAGAGTCATCCAAATACAACCTAAGTGCAGCATGTGCTCAGTGAGAGCAGACTTAGCCAGCCTCCACAGCTGAAGTCTTGTTATAGTAAACTCAAATTAGGGAACAGCAGCACAAATCAACACTGCCCCTGGCATCACACCTTAATCCTAAAGGATCCCATATTTACATATGAAAAAGATCGCTCCCTATTCTTTGCCTCAGGTGCAAAATTAATTTCACCTAGATAGATGGAAGATCACAGCTGCATTCATACCACATGTTTTGCCAGCACGGGGATTTGCTGACAGCTACGAATACTGTGACTTTGTAGCGTAGGTTTGGCTTATATTTAGTAAGTAATTTCTGAATGGACTGAGAATAATATAGCCATTGCTACATATAAATTCTGCAAAGTAATGTAACAAGACAGTGCTACAGGTACTAACCCATCGTGTCTTGCAGGCTAGCAGGCAGCGCGGAAATGGGCTCTGAGTGAGTGTTTGTACCAAGGTCTCACGTTACACCGAGAGCAGCAGAAATAGCAAAAGCTCATCCAACAACATTTGCACCAATTTAAAAGAATCTGCTGAGAACAGGTTCATGCATTCAAGATGCGTGAAAGGCTGAGAAAGTCTCTTCCTCTGAACTCTTTAGAGGTTGCTGGCAAGCACAGCATATTCAGAAGGGCACATATTACCTTTATTTCATCAAGGCTCAGCTACAGGAACCCAAATTTTTGCAAGAAATAGGTCACCTTTTAGCCTTCTGCAACAAAACATTTAGGAAACTAAGGCACACGATCAACATGACACAGCTTGTTCAAGACACAGTATGTATAAGAACACATCACTCTGCTCCCACACCGTATTGTGAAAGTCCGCATTTTAAAAGCAGTGGTTCCCCATGAACAGGTATGTGGATCAAGTCCAAATTAAGAATTCCATCCTCGGAGGCTGCACTGAAACCACACGGAAAAGATACGCTTACGAGCTAAGTGTAGCACACAGGCCTCCAAGAAGTTGCTAGTGTTCTCGGTTGGAAGATAACTCAGCATGCTGGTGTCTGGCAAGAGTGTGCTGGGATAACACGTCCACATCAAGACAGCTACCACTGAAAGGCTTCTCAATCTACAGCCACATCTGTGCTTAAAAATACTAGTAACGAAAAAGAAAAATAATAAAAGAAGAGTAATGGTTCAGAAAAAAAATTATGGCAAAGATGTTCTTCAGTAAAACCAGACCAGCCTGCACTGCAGCATCAGTTGGCAACACAAGACCACTCCTCTCCAAACGCTTCCATGTTTAACTGCTAACAAGAAAAATAAGCAGGCAGGAAAAGAAAGAATGATGGAAATGGAAGAAGGCAGTCCCAGAAACAGCTTCTCAAGGCATAGTACCTCACAGAGACCGAAACAGAAACCCTAATCCCAATTTGGAAAATGATAAAAATTGGCACGTTGTGTTCAATTAGTATAAAAGTTCACCTGAAGATCACTCAGCTCAATTAAAATATTACAGTCAATCCCCATTACCAAAGCACTTTGTATACACATTGAAAGGTTTCTGGCCACAAACCAAGAATAAGGAAACTCAAGCCTCGTTATTGTTTGACTCTCATCTTAATCCCTGTATGAAGCCTTATTAATGATGACTCGGAGTTTGCATTATCTTGTCATTGGGGCAGGAAAACCAAGAACTCTGAGTCTTTCCTGAGGATTTGAGGGACTAGTTTTTAAGTATAAATTTGTGAAGCATTTTTCTTTACGTAGTTACAGCAACAATCTTTGATAAATCCTTTTCATATAAAGACAAAAAGATGACAAGTAGCTCTAACCTTTCCAAGGGCTTTAAGGAGTCATGCTCACTGTACACATGCCATCCTGTCATATGGTGTTTGGCAGACCTATTGACTGCAGAGAGAGGGGCAAATCATTCATTTTCAACACATATAAAGCAGCAGCTTTTTGTTTTTCCCCACAAAAACTTAAGGAATATTCGGTGTAACTACAACACTGTATTTAAATAAAGTTTAATTATATGATTAAGTGCCCAAATAGTCAATGCACGTGTTTACAGAAACGCTGGGTGATTGTATCTCATATCCGTAAAGAAGAAGAGTCTTCTATTGGTCTGAGGAACTTTCTATCGACTCAAGCATGTTCTAATAGAAGCACCACCTACAGACTTCAAGCAGAATCAGAGCAGGACAAGCAAACACTCAATCCCAGAACCAAGAGAAGATCTGGGAAAGACATCTCTGTGCCCCAACTGATGAGTGTGGGGAGGCTGCAGAGGATGAACACTGGGAGTAATATCAACACATTAGAGAGGACACAAGCTGTTGAAAGGCTTCTGAAATTCAGTACAACAAATACGACGCAGATACTTTTAATGAATGACAGAGAAGATGCTCTTTTTGCAGGTTCTATGCTCACAGCTTCAGGGAGACGCTGAAGGACTGACCTCCCAACTGTTTCACAAGATGGGCATCCAGACTTGAGAAAGAGGAAGACCTCAACATCTGGCAACCCAGTCTGGCTTCAAACACCACTGACCTCCACAGGATCACTGCTCTATAAACTAAGCACATTTCAAGGACATGCTGCCTATGCACCTGAAGGAATGGTAAATTTTGCTAATACTTTGCAGTGGCTATTTGAGGACTCATTATTTCCCGTAGAGTTAATTTGATGTTCTCATGTGTACAACAGCCCCATCAATACTCCAGAAAAGCCCAACCAAAGTAAGGTAAAATACAATCTTCCAGTAAACTAAACAACACTCTGCAAAAATACTACTCTGTAACAGAAAAAAAAAAAAAACCGCTACAGAAGCTGCAGCAAAACTAGATGAACACGCCTTTTCCTGTCTTCTATAATCTGATCTAGCACTTGCAGACATGTCACAGAAGTAAACAGGATCCAGAGGTAAATGCACATCCAATCATCCTTACTGCATCATCTGTGTCTGCAGCTCTATGCAAATGCCGGCAGAATAAAGCCTCATCACTGTCCCTGCGCTCTGCAGGTTCGGGGCATTAAAAAAAAAAACCCCAGACCAACATTAGGTGTAATTTGCAAGTAGGGCAAAAAGTATCAATCTGAAGATCAACAAGTGCTGGTAGCAAACATCCATACCCACCCAAAAGTTATCTTTAACTAGAACAAACCTTTTAACACATTCAAAGCTTATCAGGCATCTGAGCAACTCGGCTCTCATCCCACTTTTCCATTCTCAGAGAACTGGAAGACTCATGGAGCCTACTTCAAAACACTTCTCTGTTAACAACTCTCGCAGGAAATTCAAGACACATAAGTTCACAGCAAACGCACTGAAGTGAGAGGCTGTGTACAACGCACTCTTACTCAGAAGTGCCTTCCTCCGTGTCACCAGTCCCGCAGCACCAGTGCCCGACGCTCCTCATCCTCCAGAGCCTCAAAGCAAATCCCAATGAGCACACCAAACCTTTATAGCCACATCATCAAACAGCTCACGAGGATAAATACAAAGGCTAGGAAACGTCTAGTTAAATCGGTTTGCGTGTTGTAGAATTAAGATAACAGGTACATTTATCCAAGTCATTTCAGGAAACTTTTACCAGAAACCAACTTGCAGTAAGAAATCTGAAATGTTAATTAGATGTCAGAAAGCATTAGGCTGATTCAGACTAACTCTGTAACTAATCCATGTCAGTCATCTGAATAGAGGCTGTAGGAGAAATAAACTCGGTAGATGAAGGAGAGAAAACCTGAAGATGACCAGCATCCTAAGCGTAAGTTAAAGGAGCTGACTGATCTACAGAGCCACAGCAGTCTTGCATTAATTGTGTTAGTGCAACTGTCACCCGAATGGCTTCAGTTTGTAGTAAATTTTTAGGGATTATAATATTAACCACCCAAGAAGTACTGAAGTGGCGTATATTGTACTAAGCTGCAATTAACTCTTTCCAGTTTTAAAGCACCACACAAGCATGAACTAATGAATGTTCATAAATACTCTTGCTAGCGGCCAGAAGGCCCCTATTTTTATACCAAGGAAAATAAATCATAGTGACTATCCCCATGACCACTTCAGTTAACAAAATGAGGAAGGACACTCCACTGAACTAGGCATGGAAATGCTGATTTCTAATTCCATTAAAATACAACCAAGTTCTGGTTTTTCCCGTCTCACGCGGGTATAAAAAGACCACATTGTTTTTTCAGGCTCCCCGCATCATCTCTGGCATTGTAAGCGAAAGATGATGGAGAAAAACAAAAAAAGCAAGAACAGCTCAATGATCTCCCACAAACGTACAAAAATCTCACAAAATCCCTCACAAGCCTTTAAGTTTTGCAGAAAACTTGAATCTTAAACCCTCTTTTTTTGAACTCCCTATTTGTCCAAGCTACAAATGGCTTCCAGAACTACACACTCTTGCTTTCTTTCCTCCAGAATTTCTATGTAAATTTGACATTTTTCAGTCCGTATCCATCACGGCTCTGTTCTTCATTTGCCCACTTCTACCTTTGCCCCAACGTGTCCTATTCCCATGACAAAAAATACTTTCCCAGCATTCCTGCCTGTGCTCTCTTAATATGAACCACGTTTTTCAGTGCAGTGTCAAACTCAGTCCAGTGAAAAAAGGTAAAACTCACTCAACAGTCTGAAAAGAAGTTGGAGTATACACAGCCGGATAATACTCTTCTACCATACTCAGTCCCAGCATTTTACACTTTTTGTAATGCCACTTTTCCCGCTCTCCTACTCATCTAATGATTACTGATATCTCTCACTACATTTTTTGCCACAAGCAGTTGAACTGGAAATAAAGCAGTATTTTTCTCTTATTCCCCATTCTACAATACTGGCAATTTTCAGCCTTTAATCCTTAACTTCGAGAGTCAGTACTTGACACGACTGAACTGTCCCCATCTCTTCTCTCTTCCAACTTCCCCCTGCTCTACCTCCTGACTCGGGTACGCTTGTCACTCCCTCCTTAACCACTTTTGTGTTCCTTCCATATTACAGCGCACATCAAAACCCTCTGAACACTCTTCTACAAAGCCTGTCAGCAAGTATGGCAAAAATACGTACTGCTTTCAGGAGTTTTCCGCCATTCTGCCGCCCACATGGAGCTCTGTCATACCTTAAACTGGAAGCTTACTAGGGTAAAACAGAGACTTCACGCTTGGCCAGCACTGATCACACTGTTTGCACTCAACACAATG
Source organism: Rhinoptilus africanus (assembly GCA_013400135.1). Taxonomy (NCBI): domain Eukaryota; kingdom Metazoa; phylum Chordata; class Aves; order Charadriiformes; family Glareolidae; genus Rhinoptilus; species Rhinoptilus africanus. The sequence continues at coordinate 289,390 of VXBO01004050.1, forward strand.
ACATCATTCAGCTTTTTTTTTTTCCTTCATGTTTATAACTTGGCATAAATATCTCAGGCTGAGATTTTTGAAAGGATTTAGGCAATAAAGCAATGTAAGTGTAAATAAAGCAGTTACCTTACCTTTAAAAATTAATATTCAGACAGTACACAAGTGCACTTAAAAACATAGTCTTGAGTTCGGCCTAAACCACAACATGATCCATCTATATTTTGCAGAGAATATTATACAGATTTAGGGATTTCCAAAAGAAAGCAATAGGTTTTTTTCTGTCAGATTCAGAAGAACACATTCTTCAAATCCTACTCAAAGCGAAACTCTGCCCATGCTTCAGTTATGGAAAGAACCTACTTCTCAGAGACTCAAGACGACAGAATAGCAATAGCTCCCTTTTCCTTTGGTACTTAGCCTGAAGTCACTAAACACGCCTAATCAAAGACTAAATTTTATTTAACCAATTTTAAAACCGATCGCTCCAGCACAGCAATTACATCACTAGAAGTCTCATCTGCACCCGAAGAGAACCTTCCAGAGGACCTAGTACAGCAATTACCCTTTTATAATCACTTTGAAGGCAAAATCCAACGAGCAATAGGCCTCATTAGAACCTTACTCACATAGCTCAGAACTAGGCTGGGCAGGTGATAGGCTACTCCAGCACCTGCCCATTCCCCAGTGCTAGAAGACATTCCATGATCAGGGCAATACATATTTATAGAGTATTTACACAACCTGTTTAAGTCAGAGTATGATTACACAACCATTCATAACAGCTCAACAGGAGACATCATCAGCTATTGTTCAGATTCACGCTAACACAAAGGTTATTTTTAAGACACAAAAACACAAAGCCACTTAGGTTTAAGAGACCGACAAGAACAGATTTAATCTATTTTAAGGTTCTCAACCCCCACAAAACCCTATGCCACTGGCATTTACTACACAAGTCTAAGAACCAATAAACAACAAGTTTAACTTAAATTCTTTGTTTTCTTTTGCGGCATTCGCATGGAAATGGAGCAAAAGGGCTTTAGCTGTCACAGACAGTTAAAGCTCCAGCTCAAGAATCAAGAGATGTTTTTATTTCCCTTTCCAATCCCACCATTGAATTGTATACTCCATCTCAACCCCACTATTAGATTGTATACTCCATCTTCAGCTGAGAACTTCAATATAACAAAAATCTCATTACATGAGTATTAACACAGACATTCAAAATTAAACAGGAAGTATACAGAGGGAATGTTTGCTAGATTGCTCAAATTGGAATAGAGAAGGGAGTGGTTTTTAAATTCTTCTCATTAACCCGTGCATATCTTTTCTTTTTAAAAATCTCATTACCATTAACTCTTCCCTTATTGCAAACCGTCTTCTGTTTTGTTTTCTTTTTTTAAGTCGATGCATTAGTTAACAAAAGGTGGAAATAATCACATGGTAAAACCACTACAGAGGTACTTTGTCACAAAACATAAAAGCCCTCTATATTTCAGCTTTCTCACATATGAAATGAGGACAATTATGTCAGAAGCTCTTTATTATTCTTGGTTTTTAAAAAAAGTGGGAGGAAGGAGCTAAACGCATCTGTTTGCAATACCACAGTGTAAAAGTCTACCATTCACAAACGCTTCAGATCCACATGGAGGCCACTTGATCAGTGTTTTACGGAAATGCAACATAGGAACAAGAATCACACACACTCAATTGAAAACACCGAAACACAAATCTTACCAGCTGGAATTCTCTGCGCCTGTCGTACGCATGCTGGATACCGCTATCCGCCCACAGAGCTCTTATGGCTGGAAGGTACTGTAAAAAAACTGCCGTCTCCACCATGCCTTGCGCCACCGTGACTGACCGAGTATCAAAAGCCATCATCGTATCTCCGTTACTCTGGTTAGCAGGATCTCCCCAAGGGATATGAAGTTTCTCTCTGGCATCTACGAGGACTCTCACACCTTTAACAACATGAAAGAGCATTGCAATTAGAGTTTCCCAGCATCTACTATTTCACTTGCCTACAAATCTGCGAAGATTCAAACAATGCATTTACTCTGTAGAGTCAAAGCTCAGTAGGACTATCCACCCAGTAGAAAATCAGAAAGCTTCTGAAAAATTGACTCAAAGCGCTACATTTTCAGGTAATATCAAAACTTTGATATTTCCTATCAGAAAAACATGGCCATGCTTAACAGTATAATATCCACAGCACAGGCTTAACTCTTGAAACAGAAGTGCTATTTTTAGTTATTAAATTCCCAATCTGTGCCACCAAGCAAACTCACAGATATTTATACTTCCCTCTGATCTCCAGAGCCATTCTACAATTGTTAAATTTACCTGGCATGAATACAAGACAAATGAAGTATATTTAAAAGCTTATTTCAGAATACGTTAAACCATATGACAGCTTATTTTACGGTTCCCTAGTTGTTGTATTCTTATGAACTTGGTATCTAGTTGTACCTAACTGCAGAGAGTTATCACTGCCTTAATGCTTTCAGAGCTATAAAGACAACATTTACTAAAATCACAGCACTTTCTAAAAAGTATGTTTTTATTGTTTAAGTGCAGAAGGACTTGTATCACGTAAAGAATTTCCTATGCTTTTCGTTGTTTTTTTAGTTAATAGTCTATAGGAGAAACAGAGTATTTTAAACTTCTCTTATGGAGGACTTTAAAAAACCCACTGTGCTGACACTAATAAAGCAAATGCAGGGAAACTAATTCTAGTACTAAATTTAAGAGTGAAAAAAGACAATTCCAGAAAGAATAAACAACTGTGAAGGCATGAGGAGAGGTATAAGGAACTAAGATGTAGCAATGAACGACTGTACAACAACATACTTATTTAATGCCAAAGTATTTTTTCAAGCTTCATCCTCTTTCCAGAATTTTTCTGTCAAAAGCCATGACTGCAGGAAAGCAGGCCCCAAAACAGATCTGCAGTTCCTACATGTACATTTTAACAGAGTAGGAAGTACCTTACTTTATTAATAAACTCTAACCTGGTCAACGCACAAGCTCGTGACTTCTACTGCCTTGCTATTTATAGTTTTTCCAGGCTTGATTCGTAAACAGTTTTGTAAAACTATTGTCCTTAAGAACCACCGGACCGGAGCCTCCTTCAAGAGCGGGGCTGAGGTCTGACAACGCTGTGCTGTTTGAGAAATTTAGTTAAGACTTTGTCCAGCTATTACACAGTCCAAACCGAAAATCTGACGAGCCATTTAGATAAGAGAGAGAAACTAAGAGAGGATGACAGCAGCGAAATGAAGAGCCCGCTCCTAAACCATGTGAGGAGGTTTTGGCAATGCATCTATGAAAAGCGGCTCTGCGTGCGGGCTTCTGTTAATTGATGTTACCAGCCCAGTTCCCAACGCGATGGCAACGTTTCTGCCACCGCTGCGAAACGCAGAGAACGCTTCCTCCTCGGGGACAGGACACGTCTCATCCTCACGCACTTTCAGGTGCATCTTCCCCGCCCCCCCCAATCCATTACCGCTCATTACCGCCACCGCATCACCGGGAAACGGCCGGGCCCGGGACCGTACGGACCGAAGCCGCTGCTCCCAGGGCGGGCGGGGAAGCCGCCCTCCGCAGCCACGGCGGNTCGCTCACCCTTGATCACGTTGCTGTAGATGGTGGCGCGGAACTCCTCGCGGGCCGCCCGGTCCCAGTCCTGCCCGTGGATGATCCGCATCTGCTTGAGGAAGGTGGATTTGCCGCTCTCGCCGGCGCCCAGCAGCAGGATCTTCACCAGGCGCCGCACGGCCCGTCTCTCCCGGGCCAGCATCGCGNCTTCTCGCGGTTGAGGCACTTGTCGATCTCCTTGGACTTGCGCTGCTGCTCGGCCTCGCCGCTGGTGAGCAGGCAGCCGGGGAAGCAGCCCGACAGCACGGAGCGGGACGGCAGGAAGTCCGCCATCTTAGCGAGCACTGCCAGCGAGGGGAGCGGCCGCCCGGCCCGGCCCGCACCAGCCCGCTCTCTGCCCGCGCATGCGCGCCCCGCCACGTGACTCGCCCCGCCCGCCCGCCTCACGTGACGCGCTCAATGGTTTTCCCCACCCACCCTCTCGGCAGCTTAGGACGGGGCGGTGTCACGTGACAGCGGCTCCCCCCCGCCCCCCGCGGGGGGGNNNCTCGGCGGGAGCCCCGCCCACCAGCGGCGCCTCACAGGAAATGGCGGGAGGCGGCGGCCGCCGCGGCTCCACGGGCCCCGGGGCCGGAGCGGAGCGTGAGGGGAAAATGAGGCCCAAGAACAGCCGGTCCCCGGCGGTGGCACCTCTGTTGCAGCCGCCTCAGGGGAGCTGACAGGCCCGGGGAGGTCAGGCCTCGGTCAGGGGGGCGGGATGGAGGTTGCCAGCTAAGCAGTTTTTGTTCTCGGTACAAAAAGAAAAGTTTCGGTAAAACGCTTTGAACAGATTGGCACGTACTTCCTCTCCGTTCCTGTGAGGAGAGCTTTCCAGTACTACAGGGACCCGGCACCAGGCTGAACAAACACAGCGGGTCTGGGCCTCATGCGGGGGCTGTGCGCAGGCAGGGTGATAAAAAGCCAGTGGAACTTTTTATCCGTTACTAAGTTAAAATAAAGTTGGTCTTTTCAAGTGCTTAGTAGTAAAATTTTCCTGAAAGTTAGCAACCCCTCATGTGATGGGTAGAGCAAATAATAGGCGGAGGGACATGCAAGGATTTCAAATCTTCGTGTGACCCGTCCCTGAGCACCATTGTTCTGTTTGTCATTTGTGCAAAAAATCAACCATCAATTACACCAGCATAGTGCAAGGTGCTAAAACGGCTGCTTACGCAGAACTACACTGACTGAAAATGTGCCTAAGATGATAGGCAAGAAGATACAGCAACATCTTGTATTACTTTGCTTATCAGTGCAATTTTTCAGAGCTGCTCTGAGAAGCCCTACGTCGTCCACGTTGGTCAGATGCGCACGTCTGTGGGCCTGCGCGCCCACGCGTTCTCCTGGCTTAAGGATGGAGATAAAATAGGTACGACTGCAAAGCAAGCACACACGCACGTGTGGTGGAGCCCAGCCAAAAGCACATACATCCGTGTCACGCTTTTCTGACACGGCTATTTATAGACTGTAGTGCAGAAATCATATAGAAGCAAGCACATATGTAAAGATTACATTAAATGTTTATCTCCTCATATCTTCCTAACTTCGATACCTGCTGCTTTTTGTAACTAATATTGTTAGTAAAAGGAAATCGTGATGGAGGAAACTGAGATGAGTTTAGCACAAGGAAATGCCACTTTGTCTCCACTGGAAGGCCCTCCTTCATCAAAATCCACTATGAGTATCAGCCTTCACACCTTAGGCAGGGGATGGCCCCACATGGAGATAAATTCCATAGAAATTATTCCATATGGCCTTACAAAACAATACATTTCTCATAGGAGAACAGGATGCGGTATAAAATTCATCCAGTCATCCAAGAAGCACATCCTGGTGGGCTTGGTACCGATGTGGAAGCCAGTCATTCCTGAGCTCTAGTCCAAGTTTTAAAACAACTAAGTGATCTTGGCTGGTTTGACGCAAGATCTCATCTCACCTTCAGAAATGCAGAGGACTCCTGAGTTTCTACAATTCCTCTTGGAGTTAAGTAGTTTTCAGCAAGTGAAAAATCCTACTGATATTTCTCCCTTTGTGCTTCTTGTCTGCAAAGTGAAACTGGTAACAGTACCTGTGCTTTCCTTCAAAACGTTTAATGGTCTTGCTAAGGGAGAATGAACATTTATTTCCTCTCAGTGGAGAGAGTTAAAAAGGAGAAAGCCAAGAACAAAACACAGAAACAATATTGGCTGCTTCCTTTTTGAGAAGCTAATTAACACCTACCAGTGAAGTATAAGAAAAAAATAAATAATGCCATAAGCAGTAGAAGCAGATCAAGAAAATCATAGTCGTGCAGCAGAGGAGATAACCAACAGCCAAGCTTGCGCAAGGGTGGCCTAATGAGTCCTTGCCTTCCGGGCCAGCAGTGAGATGCACCTAAAACCTGGGCTGCAACAGTGAAGGATGAATGAAGAAAGGAAGAGGAAAAGCTGTTTTCTGGTGTCTCCCAACAGCAGTATCACCTTCCTCATCCAGGACATCCCTCACCAGCGGCCAGAACTGCTTCAGGACAGGCAGGTGTCTCCTGTGGCTACCTGGGCTTCCTTTCAAGGGAGCTTCCATCTCTTGTTGGTCCTCCCTGCTAGTCTCAGTTTTGCCCTTTTCCTTCCTCTTTTTCCTCCTTTCATTTCGCTTTCTCCCACGAACTCGCCTACCCGCTGACATTGCTAAAGCCTCCCTTTGCTCTGGCCTCTCCCTCCAGCTGCCCTGCGCCACCATCACGCTCCAGGCGTCTGCTGCCTGCTGTCCCTCCTGGCGCAGGTCCCTGCCACTCCTGCCTGCTGCCGCCCTGCTCTCTCAGTTTTGTCACCTCTTTCTCAATTACTGTCATTCCACATTTCCAGCTGCCCAAATCACCTAAGGCTTGGGTAGTCCCTGGCCTCCTCCCTCCCCTGCCCTTCACAGTCCCAGGAGCTAGGGAGCCCTCCAAAACCTGTTAGGGACACCATTCCCAATCTCCAGGCACAGAGCATGGCTCTCAGCGTGCTGTGAAGCGGGAAGGGCTATTCCTGTGCTGAGGATGACGGTGTTCCCTGGAGAGGACACTGAAGTGGGCTCAGCACCATCCAGCTTGGTGGTGGAAGCTGCATGGCTCAGTCCTGGGTCAGGTGTTCACCCAGCTGCATCCTCTTGCCCCAGCAGCCAAGCCTCATCTCTCAGGCAGGGTGCGTAGGGTCTTTCTCTGTTTTGCTTTTTTCCTTCCTCTTTGACACTTCTTTCCTTAGCTTTCCTGTGCCTGGAAAGTCCAGGAGTGATGGGAAGCAAATGCTGCCCGTTCGTGCTCACAGCTCTTCCCATGTGGCTGCTAAGGAAGCTTCTCATTTTGAGTGCTCGTGCCCTACTAGACAGGACAATGGACTCTGGAGATATTGCTTTAACTATTGCCTTGCTGGGAGAGCTGAGATTAGGTCATGTGTCTTTCTATACCACAGTTTGTTCTTTTTTCCCCTTTTTTTTGTAAACTGCTTTGAAATCTTGCTGGAAGGAACTGTGTACTGAAATTCAGCCTCCGCTTGCTACGCTCGCAGTACCGTTCTTGTTGCTTCACTTACGTTACTCCTTCCTTCCCCTCAGGGCCGTCCCCAGTTTCCTTAGATAGAAAGGTAGTTTACTCACCACATGCTTTTTGTGTTGCATGATTCAACTTCTGATGTGTGAAGAAGGGGCAACCACGTAGGAAATGTGATCTTTAAAAAAAGGGGGGATTCCCTCTGCAGTGCTTTCCACTAGAGAAAGCGTCAAGAGTTGTGAGCGGGTCTGTTGAGAACCATCACAGCTTACGGGGGTTTCACAAGGAGAACAGAGGGACAAAATTCAACTCTCACCAGACCTTTCCCCTGCCAGGACACACTCTGTGGCCTCGGGTGCAGGCTGAGAGGGATCTGCAGGCTCTGGAGAGCACGTGGGCGTCCACCATTGCCCTGTGATGCACTGACCACGAGTGTATTCTCACTATAGCGTCATGTTCCTCCTGCGTGGGCTATGAACATCCATGTAAACTTGCAGTTACGTAAATAGCACTGCATTCATTGTAGAAAGGAGGCACTGAGAGGTAAAGCGGACTTCCCAGGAAACGTCTGTCTTCATTATCTGGGATGCAGAAAGGCCAGGACTAACTTGTGGAGCCAGAAATCAGCAGGGAGTCTACATAGCTGCTGCTGGTGCTTTCTGCCGCTCTTCTCCACCACTCCCAGAATCACAAGTCCCTTGATTTCTTGACTGACAAATTCACACGTAAAATGGCCAGACTGAGTCAGGGACTGTAGAAGGGTTTGCTTTCCACAAGTGCGGGTTTTGTGATTAGAGGCCTGGGAGTGTCTGCCCTTTCCAAGCTTGTATAATCTGATTTAAATGCCTCGTGCTTCACGTGGCAGATCTGCCATAGCGCATTAACTGCTGGGGTGGTTCACCTGGGCAGCAGGTGAAACGCAGTTCATCTCTGATTCTGTGTTTGGCGGTTTGGGTCATTACAGACATTAACAGAGCTGATTTTACGTGGAACATCCTCTATAGCAAAGTAGCTTTGTAATGGAGAGAGAAATACCCATAGGCTTTATTTCAGCTTGTCAGAGAAGACTAGAAACAGAAAAAAAATACACACCTGATCTCTGAGGGGGTGTCTGTGGTGGATCAGCAGGATTTTAAATTTCCTGGAGCTTTGGAGCTCAGCAAGGCTGAACAGCTCACACCTCACCTTGAGCTCTTCAGAGCTATTTCTCCTGGATCTCCTGCAAGGAAATTTTGTTCTTTTTGAATTCATTTGTAGACCCAGTTTTCAAATGTTTCTAATTAATAAGACACCAATATCCCCCCTGTGGAACTGTTAAAGTCAGTATTTTGGAGTGAAATGGGCATTTTTGTTCCTCTAATATGTGGGGTACATACAGTTGTTGGTGACTGATCCTTTACTCAGGCCAGTGTTTGTTCCTCACCTAGAGTACTTCTGAGCCCTTCTCCCACCCAGGAGGGGGAAGGAAAATAGCTGTTCAGAGTTAGCCTACCAAACCAAGAATCGGAGCTACACCTTTTTGTGTGCTATTTACCCTGACATTATGTCCAAAAAAATTACTTACATGTATAGAAATCCCATTCCTGCCAGTATCTGTCTCTTTGAGAGATGGAATCACTTTTGTTAGCTAGCGTTGTCAAAATGCCTGCATGCCTTCACTGTCCTTTCGCTTGCTTCCTCTGACTCCACTCTGAATTCCCTCTCCCCTGCTGTTTGCCTCCAGGACTGGCCGTGCTACTGGAGCGTCTGTCCTCTTTGCAGTTTCAGGGGACCACCATGATCTGAGCTGGTTTTGAAGAACCAAACAGCACCTCAACACTTGAAGTATGAGACACTGCGAATGTGTGAAGAACTCTCTTCCTGCTCCTTTCGGCCATCAGCTGATGCCTTGAAGCATGAGGTACGATAACTTTGATACTAGCATGTGGAATGACAGAGGTTACTCATAAATCACTTAGCAGCATGGAGCAGGGAATGGTGGAAAAGCCTTCTGGAAAGTAAGGAGTGTCTGACCCAGCGGTTACTGTGACTCACGGGGGGATTTCACATGGGAATGACTCTGAGCAGACACAGGAGAAAGGCCTTCCAAAGCACAGGCTTGCACAGATACTATGAAAGAGGAGAGATAAAGATAAAACACTTCCATGAGGGCAGCAAAGCAGCTGGGAAAGCAGCCTGTGCCTGCAGGGTATTACTATGAATGGAAAAAGCGCTCTGCTCTGAGCTCAGAGCCAACATGCTTTCCTCAAGTGTGTGAACCACAGACCGTAACGTCAGAACAGCCACAAACACCATGGCGAGGAAGGCACTGCCCCGAGAAACAGTTATACATGTGTGTGGGAAGCGTGGGCGCTCCCTGTGTGACTTGGGAACACGGGTGGGCGGTGTGTGATGTGCACACGGGTAGCAGGGTATGAATGTGCCCATATGACCTGCTCTGGCGTGTCCGTGGGGCGCGTGGGAGCATTCTGGCAGCATGGAGAGGGTGGTGTGAGTGCCTGCTCAGTACGTACACACATGGCACCCCGCGCACCCCGAGGTGTGAGCGCACACTCCTGTGGACGCTCATTCTGTACGCAGTGTGCAGGGAGGCAGGCACACAGCATGTGTAGGTGCGCGGAATTCCTGGGAATGCTTCGCATGAGCCTTGGCACGGCCAGATTCCGCATGAGTGAGGGCCCAGCCCTTTTCTCCTGCCCAGCTGTGCTGGCAGGCCCAGCCCTCTGCAGCAGGAGGGAATCCCAGTTTTCTGAAGACACCAGAGAAAGGGAGCTTTCCAGTACCGCCAGTCAGGTACTGTTCCCCCACCCACTGGCACGGGACAATCCATCGTGAGGAAGCACTCTGTAACCCCATGGTCTTCCTCTGGTCACTGTTGGTTAAGATTTCCCCACATGGCAAAGCCACCGACTCCCCAAAACCCACCCGGCTGGCTCCTGCACCCGCAGCCGAGCCGAGCTGAGCTGATCAAGGCTGGTGGCCCCCAAGGAGCAGGTGCCTGAAGCATGGTTTACCTCTTGGGCACGCGTGACGCTCGGTCACAATGGCTTGGTCGTAGGTGCCCTTGTTTTAGAACCATAGACTGGTTTGGGTTGGAAGGGACCTTTAAAGGCCACCCAGTCCAACCCCCGTCCGTGAGCAGGGACATCTGCAACTCAGGCTGCTCAGAGCCCCCTCCAACCTGACCTGGGATGTTTCCAGGGATGGGGCATCTCCCACCTCCCTGGGCAACCCGGGCCAGTGTCTCACCACCCTCAGAGTAAAAAATTTCTTCCTTAGACCTAGTCTAAGGTATAAGGTGCGTTCCCTCTTTTAGTTTAAAACCATTGCTCCTTGTCCTATCGCTCCCCTCCCTGATCCAGAGTCCCTCCCCAGCTTTCCTGGAGCCCCTTGAGGGACTGGAAGGGGCTGGAAGCTCTCCCCGGAGCCTTCTCTTCTCACGGCTGACCCCCCCCACCG
>VXBO01004050.1:300022-332315 GCA_013400135.1 Rhinoptilus africanus
GGCTCCAGCCCCCCCAGCATCTCCGGGGCCTCCTCTGGCCCCGCTCCCCCAGCTCCGTCTCCTTCTGCTGTGAGTGCCCCAGCGCTGGGGGCAGCACTGCGGGGGGGTCTCACCCAGCGGAGCAGAGGGGCGGTTTTACCCCGGCTCCACACTGGGAGTGTTTGGGGGAAGGATTCTCCCCTCCCCAGAGGAACCAGCAGGGCCTGGGGGCTTCCACAGCTCCTGCCGCCCCCCTACCTCCATCAGCCCCCCCGGCCACGCCCCCGGCCACGCCCCNACGGCACCATGACCGTCGCACGGCTCGACCAGGGCCAGCGCCACCGGCCGCGGATGGCCTTCCTGAAAAAGGTGAGGGCTGAGCGGCGCCGGGGGTCAGCCGCACCCCTCTGGGCATCAGCACCGGCGGACGCTGCGGCACCCGGGGCGCCGGTGCTCCAGGTGGGAGAACCCGTGTTCACAGCATCCTGCCCGGCCACGGCTCTACCCTTTGGGGGTTTGGGGTCCGAGGGATGACAGTGCCATCCCTGGGGGTTTGGGGCCGACACCTGTTGCAGAGCTCTGTGGGTCCCAGCCGGCTCTGGGGTTCAGGCTGTGGGGCAGTGTGTGCTGGAGTCACGGAGGAAATAAAACTGTAATTTTGTTTATTTCTATAGCTTAGCCTCAGCTGAATTATTCTCCTGACATGTTTTCTCCGTCTCCCATCTTTTTCCCCAAAGACCCTCAAAACTGTGTCATTTCCCAGGGGAAAACCCATCAGCTGCAGCACCAGGCCACTCAGTTCAGCTCTGGGCCACTGTCCGTCCAGCACACGCGGTCCCGGTGCTTCCACCTGATGCCTGCTTTGGGAGGATGTCTCAGTGTATCGTGGCCAACTGTCTGCTCTCTGCCTCTTTCCACTTTTTCAGAAGTGAGCGTATTTGTGACCAGAAACAGTTGAAAGAGTGGGAACATGTATGCCTACGCTTTTGGATGCGATGTGTAATTTTGTAAAACATTTGGTGATTTTTTTTTTCTCTGTAGCATTCATTCAAAACTCTAGTCAGTTTCTGTATAATTTGTATCCGGAGATTTTAAAAAGCAGAGTGTTAAGCTGGCTTTTCTCCCACCTCTCCTGCTTGTGGCTTATCCTGTTGAGTGGAATTAGCTGAATTTCCAGTGACAAGTACAGCCAGTCAGTTGCTGTTCGAGCTGCAGTTAGCTCTCCTGCAATGCCCACGACCTGAGGAGGATTCCAGGGGGAGAAGGGGGGGAATTTGGGGCTGTGCAGTGCTAAGGCATGAGCCTGGCAATACAAGCACCGTACCTCTTAGGCTAGGGGAAGTAAAGAAGGTATTTTCTTTGGTGCTGTGTCCTTCGAGGTATATTTGGCTGGGGAGCCACGCCAAAGGAAAAACTGTGGGCAAAATTCTGCACTGAGTAACATTCTGTGGAGTTGCGTGTGGGATGCAAAGGAGAAACTGTGCTTTGAGAAAACAACCTCCAGCAGCTGTGCTTTAGCTGCTCTGTGGGAGCGTAGCAGTCTTTGCAAAGTGCTCCGAGTTCCTCAGGTGGGAAGACTTGTTAAAATATAGTGAACTGCTGTTACGGACTGTGCGCCACTCACATTGTGAGCAATGAGAGGATTTGAGTAGTTCTAGTGCTTTGCAAGTCTAAGACCTGTTAGCACGAGGAAAGGAAGCTCCCAGATGGTCAGCAGAAAGACCTCGGATCTCATCTCTACTTTCATTCCTCCTCTGTTTTTTTCGGACCTCAGGGAAGCCGTGGATGGAGCCTCAGCTGTTACATGGCAGCGTGGTCTGTACGCTGATGGCCGTGTCCTCAGAGCTCCCTGAAATACCGAGCACCTTTACTGGTTGCCAGTGGTGGGAGCTGAGGATGCTTGGCAGGCATCCAGCCAGCGCCTTGCAGGCTTAGATCCACAAGGAGCTAAAATCCTAGAGAGAAGCTTTGTTAATTGCTTAAATCTGTGCTCAAGCTTTGCCACCAGCTGGCACATAGGCTGTAACGGTGGGTTTGTGCCAGCCGCATGGAGGGATTCCTGCCGTACTGTCAGGCTGCTGCCCCTGTTGCACCTTTGCGGCTGCGATGTGTCTCCACACGCTGGTTCTCCGCAGCTTGTGACTGCAGCGATCCTGCCATCGGACAGGGGAGAGGGAAGGGGCTGCTCTGGGGGGAGTGGGCAGTGCCGTGTACTTGCTGTGAGGTTGCTCTGCACGGCTCAGGCTGGGCGTAGAGCTTGGTCTTTGTGGCCAAGCCATGGGGGAATTGGGGAGCCCCTTCCAAGGTCTCGCAATGCCTGTTAGTCCATGAAATAACCATGACTAATGCTTAGGTTTTATTCTATTCTTTTCCCCTCCTAAACTGTCTTGGTAGGAAGAACATTGGCAGAAAAGTCAGTCGGGATAAGGAGGAAGCCTCTGAAATGCATTTTGGCTACATGCACTTGGGTGGATGCTGGGAGAGCTTGAATCAGCCCAAGCTCTCGGTGCCTGTGCCCGCCCCAGCAGCCAGGATCTGGCCTCCGCTGGGCATCAGCTGGCAAAGCAGGAGGCGGCGCTGGGCAGGGCTGTGCTCTCCAGCGGCTGCCGGGCTGTGTATTTTTCCTGGCTGTGCTACATGAGCTGCACCGTGACTCATACCTTGTGGGTAGGGCTGATGGATGCCGCTTGCCTTTTTCCTCTGCCCCCTCCTTACTCTAGTCCCTGGTGGCTCCTCCCAAGGCAGCGCTGCAACTGGGGAGGGACTGGTCTGGGGTCTGCAGCGTGGCTGGGGGCTTCTCCAGACTGGCTTCAATTCTCTGAGCTTAGACTCTCCAGCAGCTGCTGGCCCTCCTCTGCCTCATTTCTCAAGATGTGTGACCACCTGAATTGTGTTTTTGGTGGAAGGAGCTATCCATCAGACTCCTGCTCTCTAGGGGAGGCCCTGGACGTGGCTGGAGCTGAGCTTTAGGCCAAGCTCAGCCTCATCCCATCCTCCCTTTCCCTATTCCAGATGGGGAGATGCTAGTGCTACGCATTTCTGCGAAGCATCGCACTGAGCATGACGTGCTCCGAGCAGCCCTGGTGAGAGGCAGTGTGCTCGGCCAGCTGGGACTGTGCTTAGCTTTGGTTGTGCTGCCGTGTGGGTTTAAGGAGGCGGCTTGGCCAGATAGGTGATGGCGGGTCAGTGAGGGAAGAGGGAGCAGGAGGAAAGAGCCAGCCAAAGCCCTGCCCTCCCCAGTCACAGATTTACTTCCTTTGGGTGTGGGATAACTCTGCGCTGGGTGGGAACAGGCCTCCTCCTCTCAGCTTTAATTAAGAAAAAGCAGGAAGTTTTAGGTGTTTAGCAATTCGTTTTCTTTCATTTCTTCTTTCTTCTGATCGTCTGTGAATGTGCGAAGCAGGATTGTTAGTTGTAGATCTAGAAAACAATTGAATTGGTTTTCTGAGGCTGGGGTTACAATGAAGGATGGTATTGCTCCCTTGGAGATCAGAGCAGGGAGGGATGATCTTTGTAAACAGGACTGAGCAGTGAGGGGAGCTAGAACCGGGCAAATACTCATGACAGAGAAAGCAGCAGATGTTTAATTATAGCACCAGGAGCAGGCACTCAGCTGTGAGCTGGAGTCTGCTGGGAAAATTTGTCTGTCTTAAATGTGAAGCAAAGATGCCTCTGTCTGGGCTGATGCTGAGAGGGGCTGAACTCCTCACCTTGGAAGTGTTTTGCTGTTGCATGTCAGAGTCTCGGCACCCGGAGCCTGACACTTCTCTGGTGCAGGTGTCTGGACTGTGGGGAGCTGGTGGGTGCCCAAAGGGTAAAGCTCAGGGATGGGAGCCCAAAGGATGGGAAACGCACTGAGGGTTACTCACCCAAGCAATCCGTCAGCGATATCTGCCCCAAGTGCTCCCTCCTGTGAGAGAGCATCCGTCCTGGATCCATCCTCCTTCTCCAGGACTCTGGGCACCTCATCAATCACGGATGGTTTGCAGAGGGGACCCTCACCCTCCTCAGGGCTTCCCGTGTGCTCCTGAAATGCAGTGGTGCTTTTTCGCATCATTTGCAAGTTTGAGTTTTGCTTTGCACTCGGTGAACCCGGTGACATTTTGCAACCAGATGGGGGGCAGACAGTTTTCCTGTTGTCTCCTCTGTGGCTTTCGGGGTGAGGTCACCTCCGTGCAGAGATTCTGGTTGATCTGAAGGGAGACCTCGGTGGGGCTCATGCCTGGCAGTGGCTCTGCGCTTGCTGTGAGCTCACCCCGGATCCTGGCTCCTTCAGCAGTCCTCCTGCTGATATTTACCTCAGTGCACATCTCCACCCCTCAACCAGCATCAGGAAGTGGCTTCTGGGTTTACAAAAGTCAAAGTAGACAGCGCTTCCCTGGCTGAAAGTGTGACAAAACGTGCTAGAGCCCTTAGCAATGCAAGCAAACGTTCCCACTGTATTTTAGCGAGCCCTCCTGGCCTCCCAGCAGCATGTTGGTGCTGGTAGCAACTCCTGATCGCCAGCAACCCATAATCAGCAGCGTTCCCTTAGGAGCAGAAGAGACAGGGTGAGTTTTGATCAGTGAAGTGCATGGTTTGCAGCCAGAGCAGCAGGCACCCCCCAAACAGCAGCTCCCTGTCTCATCTCACTTGTTTCTTTTTACTATATATTATTTCTCCAACGGCAAGAGGGAGCCCCGCGGGGTATGAACGTGACGAGAGTCTGGAGCTCTTTGTTCACTGAAGAAAGGGCACATGCTGTGCTGAGAGGCTGTGTGGGCTTTCTGAGCCAATTCCTCGCCCTTGGCTAGTAAAGACCTGTCTCTTGAGCCCACCGGGCAGTGAACAGCAGCCCCGTGCTGGGGCAGGGCGTGCTGTGCTTGCAGGGAACAAGTCCTGCTCGAGCCCGGTGGGACCTGCCTGGTGGTCACGGCACTGGGGTCCGGTGGTGATGAGCCGTGCTGTGTTTGCCCCCAGTATCCCTGTTTGCTGATGAGGTGCTGTCTGCGGAGCGGGCACGCGGTTATGGAGAGAGTAAGTGACTTCCCCAAGATCATCCACGTTTACTTAGAGGGAACTGAATCTGAGTTTCCTCAATTAGTGCCCTGCCCGCTGGACTGTCCGGCCTCGCCTCGTCTCGCACAGCTACAAGAGCATCTCTCCACACCCATCTTGAACTTTCTGAGGCTGAAATTGGGAGGTCAGTTAAAAGGACTAAAAAAGTCTTCACATTCCATCGCTTTGGATCTGGTTTTGCTACTTTAAAATATTTTATGTAAGTATTTATACAAATACTTGCGCAACATTTTACCAGGCTTCTCCATTTTAGTATTAATTTGACACTGGCTTTAAAAACAGTTGAAAATCCATTTTTACTGTCAAGCCTGGAGTGCATCCTGTCACTACAGGCTTAAATCCTCACTGAACTTGGCAAGACTTAGGACCAAAGTCACTGTGGTGCCTGTGAAGACAATACCCTTCATTATACATGGGTGTCATCAAGTCACATTCGCTAAATCCTCTAATCCTAGTTAAAAAGCTACAGCCTCGCCCAAAATGAATGTGCAGAGAGACCAAATTGGTCCTGTTGGACCAGTTTTGATTTAATATCTCTGGAAGCAGAAGACAAAAAGAAGAGCATCTTCCACAAAGCCGATGCTCTCGCAGCACTTGGATAATATAGAACGAGGAGATGAGGAGCGTGCCCAGCCCCACGTGTGTGAGCGGAGGAGCCTGAGTGCAAGCAGGGGGCTCTTGCGCTTTTAGGATGGTGCTAGCAAGAAGTCAAATATAAGAGGATGAAAATACGTTTGAAAATCTTAATCTTAAAAAAATATATATAATTGGGAATCAGAAATAAAAGAAGTCTGACCCTGAGGGTGAGACGCATCCTCTGTAACATGATCTGTTAAAGACTCGGGCAGTGAGTCTATAAAGGAGTCATCAGTGTCCCTCAGGAATCAAAGGCGGGAGATGCTGCCAGATGGGAGGGTGCGTTGCTCTGGATGGTGGGTCTCCATCCCGTCCCCAGAGGGACTGAGCTTTGCTGCCCAGAGGCAGGGCTGAGACCCCGGGTGGGTGCAGCCATTCACAGGAACAGACGGAGAGTCCCTTGGACACCTCCTTCCTACGAGCTGGGCTCTATTTCTGTGCTTGCAGTCTGCTTTCCCACATGTAAATCCTGGTCCCCGCTGTAATCGGTCCTTGGCTAGGTTTTCAAAGCGTTGGCTCGGGTGGTGGCTGTGCTTTCTCAAAGGACAGGCCGTCCTCATCTCCCCTGGGTTTGAGCTTCTTGCTCAGCCCTGGAGCAAGGCGGTGTATTTTTCCTGTTGCTCTTCTAAAGTCTTGTCTGGTTATTATCTGCAGAGCAGAAGCAGAACCTTTGCTGTTTGGTCTTCAGCCAAAATAGTGCTTGTTTTCTTGGTCCGTGGTGCAATATCTACAAGTCTATGCACAGCTGGGGTATTTGTGCAATAGAAGCACAGATTTTATTTCCTCACCCTTTTTTCTTTCATATTGCCCAGCAAATAGCCCATTGAGCCAGAGAAGAGCATTTATGGGTAGCAGAGGGGTTTTTTTATTATTTTTTGAGTTTTTTAGCCCAGCTCTCATGGAGTGGTTACATCCTGTCCCTGGTTTGCTAACCCCGACTGTGCGTGTGTCTTCTGTAGGAGGGAGCGACACTGTGAGTCAGTGTGAGAACTGACACGGCTTGGAGGTGGAATTCTGATGGGAAAGGGGAGGTTTGGAGAGGGCTGTGCTCATTGCATCTGTTCCTGTGGCACATACCCATCTGGGATGCTGCCCAGAGCTGCGGTGGTCCTGGGGCTCGTTTCTGTCCCCTTCTGTAACGTGTCCTGTCCCTGCCCTGCTTTGCAGATTGAAGCGCTGATGATGGAGATGCAGAATCCAGATACAGGCATCAAGACGCAGACGCAGAGGGTGATGATCACGAACATCCCACATGCTGTGGCAGGTAAGAGCTTTACTGGTGGAAGGGAGTGGGCCAAGGAAGTTCATCAAAGAAAAGCGGTGTGTGGACCCCATGGCTGCCCCAGGGTTACCACTGCCTGGAGCTGGAGCCCGTGTTCCCAATAAATACTTGCTGTACATCCTTTGAGACATACCTGCTCCCTCTGTCTCATTCTCACGCTTGTCTCATTTCACTCCTGGTTCTTTGAATCAGGGACACAAAGATTGATAATCATGTGCTTTTAGCTGCCTCATGTGAGTTTAACTCAAGTGTCCTTGCTTTCTCTTAGCATCGAGGTGCATAGGTGCTTCAGCCTCCCGACCTGTCATATTCCCATGAGGCTGGGTCACAAATGGGTAAATATTAAAATCCGATTACAATAGGCAGCCTGGAGTCAGACTGAAAGATGCTACTTCAGAAATGAGCAATAAATAATTAGTGTCCCTTTTAAGGTTTTCTACTAATAATAATTTTTCTTCAGTATGCAGGAAAAGAACGAAATATTCAACCCACTTCTCTGCCTGTAAATGACAGCTTTTCCTCCCTCAAGCAGGCTGAAGAAGAAACAGATGGGGAGCTGTGCTGTGTCACGTATGGCATTAAGGCAGCTCTTATCGCAGTCTCCTTTGTGCCTGCTAGCTCCTTTCACAGGGCACTATCAGCACCTCTGCTTCCCTCTTCTCCAAGCCTCCACAAAAGCTCTTGTGAGGCATCCTCCACTATAAATATACACACATACTGTACCAAAGTTTACTTCTCCTGCTTTAGTCTTTCTGCAGCACTTTGAAATACAGAACAAAAACTCCCACTGAAACCAGTGAGCTTGCTCCAGGCAACTTGGGAGACAAGGTAGCCAAATAGATTAATTTTTCCCCGCTGTATTTGCAAAGCCTGGTAGGCCCTGTGTGTTGTTTGCTCCAATTTTTTTAAAAAATGAGGAAGTAGAGGCACTGAGATGAAGTCACTTGCCCATGGGTACAGTCAGTCCGTGAAAGGGTAAGGAGAACTTGGACGACATCTGAAGCTTGTTCTCAGCAGCACCCTCCATGTGTTACAGTACAAACCATACCAAGATGCAGCTGCGTTTGCTGGAGTGCTTTGCATCTGCAAAGAAACTGGCCTTGCCTCCCCTAGCTGTTAGTGAATAGTTAAGACAGTGCTGCAGAAAAGATTCCCCTGTACTGGAGATGACGTGCCCCTTAGACTAAGTGCAGGGGGAACAAGTACTTCTCTTGGTGCCTGGCCAATGTAAAATACCACTTCCTAAAAGTCCCTGGCTAAATAATGTGGAGGGAAGATGCCCATTGATGCTCATCCTCATTGCGTGCTGTCTGCTTTATTATGGTTCCTTTACCAGAATTGCTACAAGTTCCCTCTTGCATAAGTCATAAATTCTACTCAAATTCTGAAAGGCAAGTGAGTTCCAGTCTCCTTCTGTAGCGGTCATCACTCTCTGAACTATTTCAGGAGGAAATTCTTTATGGTGAGGGTAGTGAGGCGCTGGAACAGGTTGCCCAGGGAAGTTGTTGATGCCCCATCCCTGGAGGGGTTCAAGGCCAGGTTGGATGGGGCTTGGAGCAGCCTGGGCTGGTGGGAGGTGTCCCTGCCCAGGGCAGGGGGGGCACTGGGGGGGGCTTTAAGGTCCCTTCCAACCCAAACCATTCTGTGGTTCTATGATGATATTTTTAGTGCTGCACAAGTGGCATATATACTGATTGCCTTTGGGGTGTTGCAAAAGAGACTGATTCATGTTTAGTGGGGAAATGGTGAAGACATTAGAGCAGTGGGCACAGATCCGCTGAAGACAGCTTGGCTTTTCACGTGCAGGAAGATAACTAGTTAAATTCAGTGTCAGTAAAATGGCTTACCACAGAAAAAGCAAATAAACCTCCATGTTAAATGCACACCTTTGGGGGAAAATGCTTTCAGAGAGAGCTGTCTAGAAATGAGTGATGAGATAATCCTTTAATTTCATCTATTTCAGGAAGCAGGCAGTAGGATAAGAGCTCTGAGCCCCTATTAGAAAGTTAAGTCATCACTGCAATGTCAAGAAAGGTCAGCACCTCAATCTGCAATCCTAGGGGACGTTTTGAGGGAAAGACCAATAATTGATCAGGGAGTGAGTGCATTTTTGCCCTGTTTAAATGGAAGGAGGTTCATGAAATACACCCCCCAGAACATAAACCTAAAACTGCTGGAGGCTTACGCTGACCGTGGGTGTGACTGGTCACACTCCAACAAAAGAACTGGGAGAGATTAAGTGCTTGTGAATACAGAAATCTTGTTTCCCTTTGATGTGTCCTGTGACCACTACAAGCTGGGTCTGAGACTCAGACATCCCTTCTGTACTGAAAGCTGCGTCTCTTAAAGGACTCGAGAGGACCGATTGCTGGCCTTTTACTAAAACTGAGACAGGACTCTGCTCGGTAAATCTGGAGATACTCTGCAGTGAATCATTCAAGATAAGATGGTGCAAAAGAAGGGGCACATCACCTTCCCTGGGCGTGGAAGCTGTTGCATTGCTTAAGTCCTTTCTAAGCCAGCGATGAGGGTTTATGTTGCTCAGGCCACGTGTGCTTTCACGCCTCCTGAGGTCACCGCCTGCCTCGGGCTCCCTCTCACAGGGCCTGCTGTTTGCCTGCTCAGGAGAAAGCCTGAAGGACAGCATGGCCAGTGAGAGACCGGCAGTGCATTTCATCTCCGCTTCTCTGGCCTGGAGCATTTGAAAGCATGTTTGCAAGAAGGGGTCTGTGCACTCGGCGAGATCCAGAGCACAGTGAGGGGTGAGGACTGGAGAAGGCTCATTTTCGCCCGTGGATTTTGGTACGCTCCCCATTTCAAGCACATGACATTTTCTTTGCTTTACAGGTAATGATATATTGCAGTGGATTCTCCAGCGCTTGCAGATCACCGAGGAAGGTGGGTATTTGTATGTTGTAAAAATTGAGGCTTTTCAGCTTTGAGTTGTAAAACTTTAAGGTCTCCACAGAGAAAACCTCTTAGGTGAATTCTTCTCTCCCGAGTAGCAGCTCACTTTTAAATTCCAATGCGTTGTTTCTGTGCAATCAAAACGTCTGCCTTCTCTGTTTTCAGAGGCGCTCCACCTGGGCGACCTGTTTGTCAAATATGGGTACATCTACCCTCTTCAGGAGCCAAAGAATCTCACCCTTAAGACAGACGGCAGCCTGTACAGGTTTCAAGTGAGTTGCATCTTCTCTAAAGCCATTGAGAGGGAGTTCAGTGCTCATTTTAAAAACAGGCAGCTGGGGCAATTCCCCAGGAGCTGTAGTCGTGAGGCCAGGCTGTGTAGCTGTGCTTGTCATTCGCTGTGCAGGAGAAAGGGGGAAGGGACCCACAGAGAAGCCTCAGTCCAGTTCCCCCAGTTCTGTGTGTCAGATTACAGTTTACAGGGAAACTGTGATATTTCCTTCAACTACATTAGCATACTTGTTCAACTTCAAACTAGCTGTGCTGTCTTCCAAATGTGTATTCCCTTCCAGGTCTTAAAGTAGCAAATGGAATCGCTGGTTGAAAACAGAATGATCTGGGGACACCAAATAATGAATATACAAAATGCAGAGTAGTAACAGGATGTTATCAAGGTTCATGGTTGGACTGTTTCCAGGGAAATGGGGAATGGGAAATTAGGGTACCCTCATTCATACTTTGAATGAGGAGTCTGGTTCCTACATGGTGCCAAATCAGCCTCCAGCATCCCAGTCTGAATGCTCGGGCAGCAGTGAGAGGTTGGCCATGGCTGTGGATTTGATATTGGCAGTCTGCTGACCTCGAGTCTCCTGCTGTAGGAGCCGAGGCCCTGAGTATAGCAGAGGAGAGCTTTCCCTCCACTGTGAGTGGTGCTGTGCACCTCTTGGCATGAGTTCAAGGCTACTGTGCCCTAACGAAAGGCTTGTTTTTCGGCAGACTCCCTATTTCTGGCCCACCCAGAGCTGGCCTGCTGATGACACAGACTATGGTAAGCGATAGCGGTGTACGTGTTTAGGAGCTGTAGTGCAAGCCCTCGTGTTTGTGCACGCAGTCCTGCACCGAGTTTGCTGTTCACCTCTTTGGGCTGTGTGTCCACATGTGATGACCAGCCCTTACGTTTTCTTCCATGCTCTTTTGTGACTAATTCTCAGTAATGCTGAACTGAGGGAATGCTCTGGAAGTGCCTGCCTTGTGGTGGTCTTGATGAGAGAAAGTGCTTAAGCTTCTCTTAGGTTCCACTAAGATCCATCTACTGGAACACATCTGAAATACTCTGATGGGTAGGGAGGCATTAAACACAAGGTTAGATTTCCCTGAGTGAAGTGTATTCCTGGATCTGAGCCCAAGACTGTCTTACTGTCGATTTGGATCAAGCTCTGTATTCAGAGATAGTTCTTTCCTTTTATGATGGACAGTGGCTCCAAATATCTCCTGATGGCTCTTTCCGTATCAGACTTCTGTTGCCTGTAGAATGCTATTTATTATAGGGCTGGTCATGAAAGTTAGGCTCATCAGCTTGGTTTGCTCCTGCGGGCTGTGCAGTTTGCACACTGATTTCTTTATACCAAGATTATCCTCTGTGATTTTATCTACATTACGTTGTAAATCTTCTGGAAAAATAAAAAATAAAAAGACCATTTTAGATTGGAATGTTTTTACTGGAACTTTGAACAAAACATTGGCCTGTGTTTGGAAAATTTGGAGGTCAAACTCTGAATCGTAGATTGGAAGGGACCTTAAAGACCATTTAGTTCCAGCCCCCCTACCCTGGGCAGGCACACGCCAGAGACATCTCTGCAGAACTTCAGCATCTTAAAGATTTGGCCCAGTATCCTTCCTCTCAGCAGTGAGACCCTGGCTGAGCTCCTGGAGGAGGGGTGACAGCCGTCAGAAGGCACACACCGCCCGCTCTGCGTGGCTGCTCCCAGCCCGGGCACTGGCTCCTGAAGCATCAGGGACAAAGTGAAAGCACCAAGTTCCTCTTTCTTCCGTGAGCTTTTGTGAGCTTGGAGCTCATGCCTGGGAAGATACTGTAGCAGACAAAGATTCCTCTGTTTGTCCTGTGGGTAAATTTTTAATTATTCTTGGATTTGTTGGTCTAAGTATAACTGACTGCTTAATTGCTTCTCCTTCCACAGCAATTTACCTGGCAAAGAAGAACATTAAGAGGAAAGGGATTTTAGAAGAATATGAAAAGGTAAGGCGATGTACTTGTTCCATTGCAAGCCTCATATTTGCTATAGCTTTAGCCCTCTGTTGCTAATGAATGTAGCATGGCAACAAATCACCTCTTCAATTGCATGAGGTGTTACTCCAGCGGTGTCAAAATGTTGGAAGTGGAAAAAGTGGCCAGTACAGGAAAATACTCTGAAGTCAATGATAACTTTAGTGGGGATAATTGCTCTTCTTGCAGTGGTATTTTTGAACTGTTGCAATTCATGTAATTACGTTCAGAACAATCCAGATTTCTTGGCTTGGTTGCCAGTCTGGCCTAGTTGAGCTATGGAGAGGCAAGAAAACCCTTACCATGGGAGCGCTTTGTCCAGAATTTTCACACTAACTGCTTTTTTTATTTTTATTCCAGGAACATTACAACATGCTCAATCAAAAAATAAACTACAAGTGGGATTTTGTTATTATGCAGGCCAAAGAGCAGTATAAGTGAGTTGACTTGCATTCCCTTATTTGCATCACTGGGGAGGGTATGAGGAGGCAGAGCTTCACTGTCTTGGTACACAGTTAAATTCCAGTTTAAAAGCATAAACTGCAGCTTTAAAATAACTTGCAAGCGCCCCTCAAGATTGTGAAACAGACCTGCCTTTCATATCGGCTTGGGGTTCCCCCGTTTAACAAGGAAACGTTGTTCACTTTGCACTCACGAGTGAAGGATTTCTGTCGTTTTCAAATGACTGGACGCCCGCTTGCGAAGCTTCCCCCTTGCCCGCTGCACCTGCGTTTCTCTCCCCGCCTGGCATTTATCCCCCGGAGACATGAATCGCTGTGGTTTGTGAGAGCGAGAGCAGAGGTGGGGGGGTGCCTTGCCTGCCGACACATGCGCATGCCTCTCTGCAAATGGTTTTTGCACGTGGGTAAGTGTGCAGGGGGAGGGTTAGATTTTCCACCTGATGTGACTCCCCGAAGAAGCCGAGGTCTGGTGCTGCAGCACGCAGGCCCTCATTAGAGACAGCTTCTTTTAGCTCTGGGTTGTCCATGAGCATTTGTGGATCAGACCACTGGGCTTAGGACCTGCTCTGGGTCTGGTTCAATCATTGCTTGCACGTGTGGCACAGCTGAACTGAACACCCTGAATCGAGAAGCAGTAAATGTTCCCAGCAGGGATTTCTGGAGAAAACTCTGAAGTGCATACTTAGGCACCCAGCCAAAATGTCTTGACTTTAGGAGCTGAATCCTTCAGATTCCCAGGAAAGTGAACGTGAGATAGGATTGCCTCTTTGGAGATAGGATCTTTCCTACTTCTGTGTATTATTCCTTTTACCTTTTTTTTACCTTCCAGCATGGCAGGCGCTGCCTCCGCTGTTCAGCAGCGTTTCTGTCTCCGCTGGGATTGTAGCCAAGTCATCAGAATACAGCTCATCAGATAACTGTCTCATTAAACACGAGACTGTTGTTCTTGTAAATTGAGGTCAGACTTGGGCTAAGAGATGCCAAATGCAGTTTTAAAGTTAGATACCGAGACCGTGTCTGAACTGGTAGATTAAACACGTCTGAGGCTGTTTGATGGTGATGCTGGGGCAGACTGGTGCAGAACAGCCCGCATCCACCCTGCTAACCACAGCAGGCTGGCCACATGCAAACAGCCTTTTGGGAATGCTCCGTTGCGCATGCTAAGTCCCAAATTGTGCCCAGGAGTTGTCTGGGAAAGAATTAGTTGGTCCAAGCCCAAACCATGCTGGTGCTTCTTCTGTTTAATAGTAGAGGTGATTTGGGTTTTAGTGCCTGGGAACACTGCTTGGTACCATTTCCAAGTAATTTTTGTGAGAAATGCCCCCCTCTACTGCGAGACGGGGATGAGACGTGGCGGGACGTATCTCTGTGTGGCAGTCCTCAGATAGCGCCCGGGGCCATCAGAGATGGATAAACATGAGGCAGCAGGACTGACCACAAGTGGCGGGTTGTTAGCATAAAACTCTACCAAAGGGCTCTCTGTCTAATCAAAAGAGGATGTGTCTGCTCCCAGCTGAGCTCAGGAAGATGATGATTTCTCAAAAGCTACAGTCATGTGTGGCCGTGTGAACAGCGTGATCTGCAGACCAGAATTAGCTGGGGTGAAATGTGGTCAGAAGGCTGCATCAGGGCATCACGCAGTCAGACAGACAGGGGGAGACTGGAGGTGTGCCCCCTTTCTCATCCCACTGGTTTTAGGAAAGCAAAATTCATGAATTCCTCTGGTAGAGTTAAATCCTATTCTTGGCTTTGCAGGGCAGGAAAGGAGCGTAAGAAAGCGGACCGGTATGCCCTGGACTGCCAGGAGAGAGCCTACTGGCTTGTGAACCGAACTCCCGTAAGTAGAGGATGATGGTGTGTGGCTTTAGTGCCCTCCCTGGAGCCAACTGGGACAAACTCCCACACGCTATGGGCACAGCCGTGGGCATGGCCTCTGGGCTGTGCACCGTGTCGCTTCTCCTCAAGCAATGGGTCAGCCCAAGCCTGCTCCAAGTCCACACCTTTCTCCTTGGTTGCTCTCGAAGGCACAAGGGATGGAGGTCTGGCAGCAGCACCCATGCTTGGAGGGGAGCGATCGTGGATTTGGGGGCAAACCTCCCCCAGGGCACTGCTGGCTGGGAGCTGCTGGCACTGGAGCCCTTCAGGGCTCTGGGGTCTTCTCAAACTTCCTCAAACAAATGAGTTATAAATCTGTTAATGTTTCTTGTTCATAACAGCCCGGCATGCTAGATGTCCTAGAGTATGGAATAAACCGCGTAACGGATCCCAATGAAAATAAGGTAAACCAGGTGAGACAGGTCTTTGTTTCACACCTACTGAGTTTGTTTGAGAGGACCCAGAAAACATCCCTGGGATTGTGGGGTTTTGGGCACCGCAGGCTGAGCGAGTCAGCTCAGGGTGACAGCCAAACAGGCCAGAAGTTGAAGCCGTCTCATTGTCCAGGGGGTGGGGCCCTCAAAATAGGCTTTGGCAACATCTTTTGGCTTGAAAATACTTTGTCAGCTTTCTTGCCACACCAGTAAGTGTGAGTGTTTAGCTACAGGACATGTTTTCTCTGCTGGGGAAGCCAAATTAAGGAATCCTCTACCTCCAGATGCTCATTGCTGCCTTTTTATTAGCGGTGAATGAGCTCTGCGTGGGGTTGGGCATCAGAAGAGAGATCCAGGTTTAAAATAAAATGGTGGAATACCTCCAAAATGGTAGTGTGTGGCAAGAAAGTGGAGAAGTTGGTGTGGTGGGTAGGAGACACAGTCTGTTACCTAAGAATGCGTATTGTGTAGCTGGACTGTAAAGGAATAGAATTAATGAACAGGGACCGTGGAGGCTCTAACTGGGTGGGACTGGTTCAGAGTCCACGATAAGACACATGCAGTCAGTGGATGAGGAGCTGGAGCTGCTCTTCTCTCTCTCCATCAGTCCTTTTAAGCGGTTTTGCATTTGTGCACTTAATGGTGTTCATTTGGAAGTGAAGTCAAAGTGTCTCTCAGCAATTAAATGCAAATGTTACTGGGATCACACTCACTGTATTCCCACAACTTCTCATTTTTGTAACAGCCTTTAAACATCTCAACAGCCAGAGGCAGGATAATTGCTTTGGCCAACTGTGTTCTGTTGCTATGGAGACTGAAAATGAGTAAAATGTAGGCTTGGGGTGTATTTTATTTTTTCTTGCTGTAAGTAGCAGCAGCTGAAAGCCTTTTTCTTTTTTTTTAAAAAAAAAGAGAAAAAGAGTGGAGGAAAGGGAGAGGGATGGAAAAGAGGAGTAAGCCAACTTCCCACCCACAGTTTTACAGCTGACATGGAAGGAGATTTTAAGTTTGCAAACGGTCTGAAAGCCCAGAGCCATCTGCCAGCTGCTTGGTAGCACAGAGGAAGTGAGCTGAGGGATCTCTCTTCAGTTCCAGCCTGGACGTGAGAGAGATCGTCGATTCCTCCCATCCACAGAGACTCCAAGGAGGGCATGAGCCTAAAGACATCAGCTTTGGGGTGACTTCACTGCTTTTCTCCTTTAAGCTGATCTCTGAGCTATGCCTCCTCTGGAGGCTGAGCTGAAGAGGGAAGGTTCTTCTTGCTCCTCTTTTTGCTTTTGAAACAGCGATTGGCAATACAGGAGAGAGCCAAAAGCCCACGTAGAGCCACCTTTGGACTAGCAGCTTTTTTTTTCTATTTCTGCAGCCTGCTGTCACAAACACCTGCGGCTCAACAGCCTTTGGTGAGCAGAAAGTATGGCCCAAGCTCTGCTGGTAAATGCTGAGCTGGACTGTGCTTTGTTGGCCGTATCTTACCCCTGCTGATGGCAGTGCAGAGTTTTATCGATATTTTCCATGGGCTCAGCCTCTGCCTCTGACATAGGTGAAATGATGAGAGCAGAAAATGAGTGCATGAATCCAGCAGCCATTTAATTGATCTATGTCTCTGTTCCTGCTCAGTCTAGCTTCACTTTGTTGGCCAATTAGTTTTCTTTTATCTTGGCAGCTGAGAAAGAAAATATTCCCGGTGATAATTAATTTCTGACATCAGAATGATTTATTTGAAGCTGATATTGGCGTGAACACCTCTCTTTCACTTGCCTCAGACCCTTTGGTGGGCTGCTGCCTCCCTAATTGATAGAGTCCTCTGGGGATAAACAGGTGCTCAGCCAAACATCGCACTCCTTTGAAAGGGACTTTTATTACTGACCCATGGGCATCCCTCTCGGTTATAATGAGTTAGGAGTTGTAGCTGGGCAGGAGGAGTGAGGCAGCAGCAGCCGTCCATTGAACAGCTAATTAAGGGATGCTTTAGTCTTTTGTTACTGGGGTCTCAGGCTCATGATGGAGCCTCGCTGCTCAGTGAGTTACCAGGCAACTGCCAGAGCCCACTGACTCCCTGCGGGTACACGCTCGGCTTTTGCCTTCTGTAACCAGAGAGTCTTTCTGAAAGGTGCTTTAGCTTAGCCAAAAATCACTGTGCTAGATTCAGGGACTACTGAACGAAATGCCCTGGCTTGTTGTACGCAGCAAATCAGCCACAGATCATCAGAGTCATTGCTGGCCTTTAATTTCATAAGCCTCTGTCAATTTGGCTGCCTGATAAACGCATAACTTCTGCTCCATCCATCACATCTTGTGAAATAACAGGGTCATAAGCAGATAAACAAGAGAGGGGAAAACCGTCAATTTGAACAAAACTGGGCATGTTACAGATCTAATTTCCAGCTGTTGAGCTGGAAGCACCAGCGCAGTGGAGATGCACATTGAGATGATCTTACGCTAGACTCAGAATCTGCCTCTGTGCTCATTCCTCACTCCAAGCTCCGTCTGGGCATACACATAAAAGTTGTTGTCCAGCTGTTTATGGCCTCTGTAAACACTGAATGCTGGCCAGACGGGCAAAAACATAATGACCTTTATCTCCACAATGTGGTCAGGAAGCCCCACACTGAGAGCAGAGGAGGTCCATGCGAATGCTTAGCTGGAAATCAGCAGATGTCCCAGCTCTTGTAGGAGCTTGTGGCTTCAGCCATGCGGATCGGCTCCAGACTTAGCGCTTTTGAGCAGGTCCTGGCTGGCTCCCAGCTGAGTTTTGTGGTTCACAGGGAGCACTCAGCTGGTGGCAGCGGGGTGTGACGAGGCTGTGCAGGGTGTCCAAGCGCTGCTGGGTGTCCTGGGGCGGAGGATGTTTAGTAGGAGCCGGCACTTGCCTGAGACAGACCAAGGTCTTTCACTAATTGCCATTTTGATTTGAAGCCTGCAGGGCTGGGGAGCTTATCCGCAGTAATTGCGATAAGTCACTCATTAAGGGCATTGCAAAATTAATCTCATTATAAGAAATTACTCTTTTGTTCCAAATATTATTTCCTTCCAAATGAGGGTGGTACAGGCACTTCAGCAACGGCGCTCTCAGGGGTAAGGATAGGTAGGGTGGTAGGGACAGCTGGCAGTGCTCAGTGGGACACGGAGAGTATTCAGGGTCCCTTGTACCAGCAGTGAAGCTGGAAACTGGTGCTGGGAGCACTGGGAGAAAGGGAAATGAAATGATGTGCAGCTCTGGGGTGAAATAGCTGAGATCCTTCCCACTTACTGTGGATTTGAGAACTGGAAAAGGCTGAGCACAGCCAGCAACTGCAGCCCTCAGTAGGGTGTTAAGTGCTGGGCTCCCCTCTGATTCCGCCCCGGTTCACTGTGTGCCACCGGGCAGTGCTGCTCAGCCCCCTTTTCTGTGCGAGCCTTGGCAAATCCCACCCCCACCCTGGAGCACCCCACCAAAGCCCCTTGGCCTTCCTAGGACCAGAGCGCTGACCTACATGTGGTAGGAGGGGATCCTTTGCGTAGGACACACTTACAAAAAAGTCCTTCCTTATTCTCAGACATGGCATTATCTTTGATTTACTTACCCACATATAATTTTTTCTGTTGTGATGACATTTTAATTCATGCCTTTCTTGCTCTATGTAACATTTAACTTAACTGTTTTCTTTTTCTCTTTTCCACCAGCTGTTTGTCTCGTGTGTGTGTGGTGTGCTGCCTGCCGCTAAGACCCCTGTAGAAGATAACACAACTTTACTGCCACATGAGCTGCCTTCAAGCCATTATGCCAGCATCCTTATCCTTACCCCTTATGAGGAAAGGCTGAGGGATTTGGGTCTCTTTAGTCTAGAAAAGAGACGGCTGAGGGGGGACCTTATCAATGCCTATAAATACTGACGGGGGGGGTCAGGAGGATGGGGCCAGGCTCTTCTCAGTGGTGCCCAGGGACAGGACAAGGGGGAACGGGCACAAACTTGAGCAAAGGAAGTTCCACCTAAACCTGAGGAGGAACTTCTTTCCCTTGAGGGCGGCAGAGCCCTGGCCCAGGCTGCCCAGGGAGGTGGTGGAGTCTCCGTCTCTGGAGACATCCCAAACCCACCTGGAGGCGTTCCTGTGCCCCCTGCTCTGGGTGACCCTGCTCTGGCTGGGGGTGGGACTGGGGGATCTCCAGAGGGCCCTTCCCACCCTGTGATTCTATGATCCACTTCTCCTTGCCCCACTGCACCAGGCCTGTCTGAGGCACCCCCTCGACAAAAGAGAGGAAGAAATGAGGGGCCTTTTAAAACCATCTAATGATTTTTAATGTGTTGATTTTAAATTCCCTAGTCACCTTAAAGTTCCATCAAATGGAGCAGTTCAGCTGGCATTTGTAAATGTGATGAGGCCTGGGTTGTATCTTTGGTTCCCCAGGGAGACAGCGAACTCCTATTGTGCAGGAAATAGCTGGCCTGAAACAGAAACAAAGTTCTCTAAAGAGGACACTTCTAGGGCAGTAAATGCAGCGAGTTTCTCTGTGTAAGCAGGTGGGGGGGTTTTTGCCTCCCATTTCTACAGTCTATCTGAAACAATGATGACACTGTAGAAACAGGGGAAGAAATGGTGCCTACATGGAAGCTGGCTTGGCATCAGGGGTACAGCTAGATGCTGAAAAGCTGTTTTTTCATACATTTGTCCTCCATCATTTATATGACGTCCCAGGAGGCTTTGAATCAGCAAGGGAGGCTGTAGAGCCCTGTGGGCACCGATCCTGTTGGCCAAGAGTTTTTTCCTCCCCCAATGCGTCAGCCCTTGCCCCCTCGCACACAGTTCCTTGTGTGTGGCCAGCAGAGCATCGCTGCTGGTGCAGCGACCATTTGCTTTCCTTTTTGTCCCTGCTGAGATTGTGCACTGCAGTCATTCCGAGCTGGTCGTGATATTTCCAGCAGAAAAAGCTTCATCCCTTTGCAATGCCACGGTGAGGATCTCTGTTAGTACTACACTGGCCGGGCTGGGTTTGTGGTAAGACCAGATGGGCTGGCTTCATGGTAGTGCTGTAGAGATCGGCTGATCTGCTGCATATCTGGCTCCTGCCGCTGAAATGGTGAGTGTGCCTCCTCAAAACCTACCAAGTTTCAGCAAAATGTGCACATTTTTCTGCCATACAAAGAATAGTTTCTCCCTCCCGAGCAGCACTAGTGACAATAGTTAAAATGCAAAAGCAGATCTGCACTGGTGTCCTCATGATGGTCCCCTCAAAAAGCAGCCCTGGGAGAGCATCTTGCCTTTCCTAAGCGAGGGGCAGCTCAGGTTCTCTGGGAGGAACCTCGTCCCTTACAGACTGCACTTCCCCAAGGCACTCTGCACACCCATGTCTGCCTCAGTTGATAGAACAATTCTGGAATGTGGGTTTTGTTGGCTAAAACCGGAGAGGAAGAACTGAAACCGTGTATAAGCCTTTAAAGGCTTGCTGGGAACATCCCTGGCTTAGCCTGTCTTTCCTTCTCCCTCCTCAAGTTTATTTCACACGAAGTAACTGTGCTTCAAAGGAAGCTGTGTGAATAAACACCCTGCAGTTAATTTCTTGCCTTCAATTGCTTGCTCATTTGTGGATGACATGTGTCTGAGTTATTCAAATCGCAACATAAGCACCCTTTGCACAGCAGATACTGCTTCTGAGGCTTTTAATTGTGGTGTTTATATTTTGCAATGTGTTGGTTCCTGTCTCCTTCAGCTAATATTGAATGATCTAATCTGTGTCTTGTAAATGAATCTATTTTAGCTCCATTAGAATAACCCCTTAATTGAAGGCATACAGGCAGCCTGTGATGGAAGAAGCAATGCTAAACAGTAAATACAGCTAATGGAACGATTTACGGTGTGTGGATGCTCTTAGCTTTGATGATACCCTGATTAGCTGAGCTGCTGTGTTTGATTTTAATTGTAATGAGAATTAATTGGAGAGCGCTGCACAGCGGCAGCCCTGCAATGGTGTTTTCACGTCTCGGAAAAGTGAAAGCACCCATCCCAATTTAATGATTTTTGTTTCTTTATTTTACAGAAAAAAACTATGGATGTTTATAGGAGAGAGGTAAGTGGTCCTTCTCTCGCTTCTAGGTGTTCATCCCCTGTGTATTGCTTATGTTGGTGTTGCGTGTGGGCTTAGAGTCCCTTTTGGAGGGGATAAGCTGTTCTGAAAACACCTAGGTTTGGCTGACAGAATCTCTGCCCCCTGGAGCTTTTGGTCCAATGTGCTTTTGGGACATTTCCTGCCTCTGCATCTCCCACTGCAGGCAGCCAGCAGCTCTCCCAGGGATGGGAAGGCTCAAGCAAGGACAGACACCAGGCATGAAATCCAATAAATCAAAATTAGTGGTGGGGAAATCGTAGGAGATACATCCAGTGGCGTCAGTGTAGAGACAGCCAAGGATCAATGATAATTACATGCTAAATCATCCAGAGCATTTGTAGGTGCCTAGAATGGTAGCTATTATCCAATTTTTATATAGCACGGGGAGTGCTTTTTAATTACTTGCACATTGCAAAATGCTCTTCTGACACTTGCAATAAGCTCAGTGAGAACAGCCATTTTACTAAGACAGTTTAGGGATTCTCTGATTCCTTGGGCATCCAATAATTAGGGAAGAAGCGGTCCCTGTTGTAGTTAGCCTCACTGCCTGGGAGAGGGCATGGTTGAGGTTCAGATAGACAGCCTTGTCTTCACATCTCCATGCTTCTAATCATGGACCTGTCTGATCCCTCTCAGATCATGTACTATCAACAGGCCATCATGAAGTCCAGAGTCAAATCTTCTGTCTCTCTTGGAGGGTAAGTCCTCATTTCCTTCTCTTCACACCTTAATTAGTCTCCAGCGCTCATCTCCTAATGAGATGATTAAGCTATCTGCTGTGGCAGCTGGTGACTCAGTCAGGGGAATCAATGTGGTGGCCACACGCAGTGTTGTTTCTGTTTTTGGGCTGTGTGTTGCCTGGGCCAGGAGGCATAAGGCAGAGGAAGGTCAGAGTCCCATTAATGACGAAGAGTCTCCCTTGGAGCTATGGGGAGCTTTGCTATAAATGTCTGTAGAGGAGCACCGGCCTCTCGGTTGAGATTCCCTCTGAAATCAAGAGATGTTTGGACTGGTCAGGACTGGGCTGTGGCAGTTGGGACCCAGCACAGCTCTGCAGTCTGGAAAAGCGGCTGTGTGGAGGCTGCCTCGCAAGGATGCTGCAGTGTGTCCATCCTGTGCCTCTTCCTGCATGGGACGAGCAAGCAGCGGAGACAGACTGACCCTCCTGTCCCTGGTCCCCAGCCTGCTGGGCTGAATTCAGCCCCGAGTGTTCTTGCTTGGATGGTGATGCTCACCTGAAGGCAGCAGAGCTGGGGAAGTCTCTGGTTATTCTGTATTACGAAGGAACACACTCCATGAACATCCAAGCAATTAATTAGCAATTCCTTTTCTCAGTGGGAGTGTTTCCTGATGAGATGCTTGATGAAGCCAATTAAGTGCAAAGTCCTAGCACTAGCCATTAGGGCGTTTGCCACAGGCATTTCTTTCCTGGAATTTTCTGTGCTGGCCGGTTGCCTAGAGGTGCAGTCCACGCCACCGGTCTGTTTTACATAGTCATTGCCACACAGATATTCATATCGAATCTAAGATAAACAAGGTGCTCAGGCCTGTTCCCTGGGAGAAGTGGGAGGAAGAGTCTGGGAAGCAGTGCAGTCTTCAGAGAACCACAGCTTCTGCTCATTTCACCCGTCACTGACTTCCAAGTCACTTAAAACTCTCCTACCTCAATTTTCCAGACTGTGAGCTGGAGCTGGGAACATCTGACTACCTTCCAGGAGTTTTGTGATCCTTAACTGTTTGTCAATGGAGCTTTTCACACGTTATCCTAGTCTTAGGATGGATAATGCCTATCGCCTAGATGAAAAAATCCTCAGGAAATTTGGATCTCCATCTTGGCTGCAGGATTGGGTCCAAATCAAATTATTATTGATGAGGATAAGAGCAGAAACTAGATATTGTGCATGCATCAGAGCATTGCGTTGATTTAGGAGGAGCTGCAAAGCACTAATCATTTAAAGGACAGAGCAACGTTACCTGAGTTGAAAGGTTTAGATTTGTAGCTTGATTAGAATATATGGATTGGAGTGAATTATGCAGGTGCTGAAAGCCTTGGCATTTCCAGTGAGAAGATAGGATCGAGCACTTCTGTGCCAAGCCCGTGGTATGCTTTGTGCAGGCACATTGTATAATTGCAGGATCTGTGCCAAGGTGCCCGTTAGCAATGGGTCCTTGGACAGTGCACTCCCAGCTTTGAGCACATGAAAGCGGTTTGGCCTGGAAGGAATTTTAAACGCAGAAACCAGATGATTTTTTCAAGAATGAAAAAGGGAGGAGAAAGCTAAAATTCCAGGACACTAGCGAAATCGGTTGTAATTACAAGTCTGGCCAACTTAGAAGGTAGGAGAAGTGTTTGTCTGGTTCCTGCTAGGATAGAGACATTTTTGCTTTGTGCTAAGCCCTCGGAGTCATTTACAGAGGAATGAGCCATGCGGTAGGTGAGCGGAGAAAAGGAGAAGCTGGGATGTGCCCTCAGCACTCCCTCACCTCTCTTGGAGCTCCCTGGGCTCTCCCACACCCCGTGGGAAGGCTGCGGAGAACCCACCCTGGGCCAATACAGCACTTGCTTTCCTCTTCTCTGGCACTTTCCTCTCTGTAATCTGTTGCAAAACCAGCGCGGCATGCCTTTTCCAGTTGGCTGGAGAAGGAGCCAGAAGCCCTTTGAGGGCTTAGTCCCACTTCCTTCAAATGAAGAGGCAAAAGGAGGTGATGGAAGTCTTGTATCTCCCTGTGCCTGAACTGACAAAATCACTGCTTTGAAAGACAACCAGGAGATTACAGTTTGGGAAATGGAGAAGATTAACTGAGCTGATGAATCAATTTTTCTAGCAAGGCAGGGGCCGCATTCCAGATCCCTGGGCTGACAGGGCTGCACCTCTGAAGACACCTATAGTCTGTGCAACCAGTTCATTCTTTGGTTGTAATGGGGGTGGCTGCAATTCTTCCTGCAAATTAATGTTTGGTTTTTGTTGGATTTACTCGCAGGCTTGTGAAGTACTCAGAGCAGTTCCTCTCCAATGATCCTATCCTGTCTGGATGTCTCCCCAGCAACCCCTGGGTAACAGATGACCCTGAGTTCTGGGATCTCAATGCAAAGCTGTATGTATTGTATTTGTATTCTTTTGCCAGCTTGTGGTTTACACTGACCTTTATGCTGATAGAAATCAGAAAAGGGAACTGCTGATTTTGTCATGGTATCTGGTCTCTGATCATGGCAGGGAAGCATTCCCTTTCTGACATAGCTTGTCCGTGCTAAAGAAACTGTCTCTTGGGTATAAACCATGCTGAACTTCCAGCATTATCTTCTTCAAGTGGAGCCTTCCTTAACATTACAGAAATTCCTGAACTGATGATGGGAGTATGCACTCAGCACCTGCTCAGTGGGCCTAATCCTCCCTGAGGATGAGTGAAGTCCGCTTTTCCTAGCACAGGAATGGAATATGGCCAGCTATGCTCAGGTGCAGCACTTGGTTTAGCGCTAAGCTCGCTAAATTAGGTGCTGCCAATGGTGTAGCAATTCAGGGTTCAAGCCCTGGCCCTTGGTCTTTGCACACACCTCAGGCTGCTTTCTTAGGAGGGAGTTTGGGTTGGAGGCACATACTGCCTGTCCATCCCTTCTCTGAGGTCTCCTTTGCTTTTCCATTTGGATAGTATTTGCTAATTATGCAGTGTCATCTCTGTGCTTGAAGCACACAGCATATTACGGGCTCTCATTTGAGACCAGAAATCCTGTTAGAATGATAATATCCCATTAGACAGCCCCAAAGGATACCTTCACAGAATGCCTTTATGAGAAGCAAAGCTTTGGGCAACAACCAGTGCCTCCTCCAGTCAAACCTCCAGCGAAGCTGGGCCATCGTTGTGAGAGCAGCGTAAATCCAAGATAAATCCTCATCCCACTGTGTACCAAGTTGATTAATTACAGCTTACTTAGTGGGCTGACTTCGGGAGCTCATTACAGCATTCTGGAAAAGAGAGAGTGCTGAGAAGCCTCTTGGTATTCCAGAAAAGGGCATTTTGATTTTAATTAATCTGCCAATTAGATGGGCCACATGAAACTGGCAGCACTGTTTGTTTTCAACCTGTGCAGAGTGGAAGTCCCCACCAGAATGCGTGTGGAGCGATGGGCCTTCAATTTCAGTGAGCTGATACGGGACCCGAAAGGTCGGCAGAACTTCCAGCTCTTCCTGAAGAAGGAGTTCAGCGGTGGGTCTGCTGTGCCTCTCTCTTTGCCCCTGCCTAGGCCAGCCAGCAGGACAGAGTGGCGTGTAAATCCGTGCCCTTGCAGTAGGCGCTGTGAGCTGAGACCCTGACAAAGTCACACAGTAAAGGCAGTAGAAGTGACTTTGGAGGCGATGGCTGCGCAGCCAGTGCGAGCAATACCATCTAGTGGCACAGGACACAAAATACAGCCCAGGGCTCTCCCTGGGTTGGGGGGGCTGCTCCCAGGAGAGCTGGAACTGGTGACGTTTGTCCCTGAGCAGAGAACAGGGGAAAGTTGTTTTCCTCCTTCAGTCCCAAGGGGGTTTTCAAGGTGGCTGTAAGAATTGGAGAGGCTGAACTGGGGCCAACGCGTACTGAGTCGAGTTTAGGAGTTAATAAATGGGATTGCGTTTTCCTCAGTCTTGCTGTCTGCTTCCTTGTTACGCAGGAGAGAATCTGAGTTTCTGGGAAGCCTGTGAGGATCTCAAGTATGGAGACCAATCCAAGGTGAAAGACAAAGCAGAAGAAATTTACAAGTGAGTGTCATAATTCTGTATTCTTAAACTCTTTGTACATGAGTCCTATCAGCACCTTCTACACATTATCATTCTCCAAATTATTTTTTCCTGAGAATTTTTTGTGTCAGCTGGCATCAAATGTGGTAGTCCGCTGTCCCATGTAGGAAAGGAGCTTTTGATGAAAGCGTAAGTATTGTTTTGTTATATAGTTACTTTTCCTCTCTGTTCTCCACTGTTACATTTAGGTCTTACCATGTAGTGAAAATAGAGGTGTGGAATAGCAAAGACCTTGGGGCTGCCACAGGGAGAGTGGAGAGACCCTTTTTGCTTCCAGTGGGCTAAAATTTGGTTTATATTGTGTGTTAGCAGTGCAAGAGGAAGTGACTGCATGTCAAACTGCTGAAGAGGAGATTGCCTGCGCAAGATCGGGACAGCAGATTGTAGTGGGGAGCTGAAGGGACCTGGCCTTTCACGCATAGACAGAGGAATCTCTAGGAATTTGCCAGCTGATAATTGCACTGTTGATTCCTTCTCCTTACAGGCTCTTCCTGGCTCCAGGAGCAAGGCGCTGGATTAACATTGATGGCACAACAATGGGCATCACAGTCAAAGGCCTCAAGCACCCTCATCGTTATGTTTTAGATGCTGCTCAGACCCACATTTACATGCTGATGAAAAAGGTTTGTTATTTGTTTCCAAAGCCTTGGGGGGATTCCAGTTCTCTGGGCCTTTCCATGCCTTTGTGTGCTATCAGCTGTCACTTTTAAGTGGCCTTTGTTTGAAAATCCCTCAGATTTGCTGATTCAAGCAAGTGTTGGTTCAAGCTTTTGTATTTTGCTGCTTCTTCTTTCCTCCAAGGCAGCATGTCCCCGGGTGATGGAGGTTAGGTGTCTGCTGGAAGTCCCACTTTCTGATACCAGCCCGGTCACTAGCTCATTCAAAGCTTGAACAAATCTTTGAATTTTATTCCGTTAGTACCACTGTCTGTGTCACGTGAGGTATCCCTGTGGTGGGATGCTTGTATCCAACTGGATTTCAGCAGTGGATGGGAAAGGTAGTAGCAATTGTGATATAAATGGGTGAGTTTTGTACCAAGAGCATAACCAGACATGGGCCATTTCAAGTTTTACAGATTTTTTCACACATTTTTCTGCGGTTATGTTGATAGACACCCTTCCTTTAGGTCTGACTGATGCAGCAGACTGCAGGCTGTTGTCAGTGTACTGACATACCGATGTCATGGCTTTCATTAAATCATGGTGACCACAAATAACCCGTAATTCCTCCTTATGAGCAATACACGTACCAGGAAGGAGCGTTATGGGCCAGAGCAGCAGGTAATGCACATTGACACTGAAAGCTGCAGAACTGTACAGATTTTCATCAGTTGCTGAAAAGTTTGGCTCCTGAAAGATGAGCACCTCACCTTGCAGTGACTGTGAGACACCACTGGCCTGGGCTAAGCTCAGTTCAGACCTTTTGGTCTGGATCTTACCTGGGAAGCTTTATCGTGAGGAGGAAAATCCTGGGAATTGTACACCAAGATAAAAGGGTATTGGTTTAAAGAGCTACATTTGCCTGAAAAATGCAAAGTCCCTTTGGGCTGCTGGGGGAGATTATCTAGTTCCCAGCCTCCCTGGCTTCTGAGCAGCTGTATTTGGTGGTGATTTTAATACGGGTGTTTGCAGCCCATAACTACCAGTTTCTCTTTTTTCTCCTAGTAGGACTCCTATGGCCGCTATTTAAAGTCTCCAATATACAAGGAAATGCTGGCCAAGGCTGTTGTGCCACAAGAGACTGTCAAAAAAAGGCAAGTGAAACTGGATATAATTGTGGGGTTTGTTTTTCTCCTTGTAGCAAGGGTAGAAAAAGCCTGAGCTGCAGCAAAATTACTATGATTTAGATGTTCACTTAATTAAATAAAATTTTTTGCTGAAAAGATGCTTTGCTTTGAGACTGATTATGCTGTTTATTTGTGAGCCCTTTGGAAGTGGCTCGTGTGCAGTCAGAATCAAACTGGTGATTGCTGGGCTGCCTTATCTGTTGTGTCTGTTTAGAAAAGCTCTGATTGTTGAATTAACCATGGCTCCTTTCCTGGATGGAGAGAGCATTGTGTCCAGGGCATGGGAAAAGTCCCGCCCAGGAGCCATTGGCTGCCAGAGGAGACACAGAGCCACCCCAGGGTCCTCCCTGGCATCTACTCAGCTCTGCCTGGGCAGAGCCACTTACCCCTGCGAAGTGAAGGTGACAGGCAGCCACGTGGGAGCAAGCAGCATGTTACTTGTGAGCGACTGCTGCCACAGGGTAGACAGAAGGGGCAGGCTTGAAATGGCTTTTTTCCTGACCAAGATGAAGGTTGTATAGCAAACTTAGGCCATTTGAACTGCAGTTGCTTCTTAAAGCTGAGCATGCAATGTCAGAGCCAGACTGGGTGGTGTGCTTTCTCTGTTCCTCTTCCACTCGTCAACCTAGCAAGCAAGAAAGAGGAATCGTGGCCTTTCACACTATTGTTTCATCTGAAGCCTATTTCAAGTCAGTAGAAAAACCCATCCTGCTGTCTTCTCTGGCGTTTGGTTAGTTTTTCCCTGAGCCACACGTCACAAGGTCACTGGCAGGTGCTGGTTGACCTCTGGTGACTACCTTTGTATTTGTCAGTACCCGCTCTGGAGACACAATACTCAGCATCCTGGGTAAGCTAAAGAGCTAACAGCTTATCCAGAGGTGTTTTAACACTTGTTTCCACTGCTGCTGGTAATGGCTTTGCTGAAGCAGGTGGAGGGTGGTTTTTTGGGGTATCATACGCACCAGAAACACCCATACCGGTCCCCATCTTGATCCTACTGAGAGCACTAGAAAACTTTCCACCGATGGCAGGTGTTTTGGCTTCACACTGAGTATTAGTGATGTGCAAACACTTACAACAGAAGGAGTAATGTACTGGCCATCTCCTGGCCCTGGAGTCCCTCACGAGGACCTCATGAGCAGGACTGCTGTTAGGCTTTCATCAGTTCTGTAGCTGATGTGTGGCACTGAGTCACTGAGTCCTGCTTTATGAAAACTCATCCGCATTTGCACGACTTTGTTGTTGTGGGGGTGACAGTGACACGTCCATCTCTGTGTCTGAGCTTTGCCCTCCTGGTAAGTTTTCTTGCCAGCGGTGAGTTTTTGGTGCCCTTCTACTTTTCAGTAACACCCTGCATCTTTCTCTCACTCTCTGCCCAGCTCCACTTTCCCATTCGGACGCCGCCACCTTCGCTCCAGCCCCAGCCCTGTCATCCTGAGGCAGCAGGAGGAAGAGGCCAAAGCCAAGGAAGCGGCCACGACCGTGGACATCACGCAGGTCATGAGCAAGCTGGATCGCAGGAGCCAGCTCAAGAAGGAACCTCCCAAGTAGGCTCTGAGCCCCGCAGGGCACAGCGCAGGGAAAAGACAAGCCGAGGCTGGTGTTGAGCTTCGTCTCCCCTTCCTGAAGGTGTCAGTGCCGCTTTAGGTTTCCCAGGCCGGCTCTGCCAGCAGCCTGCTTCCTGCACGTTGCCATGGCTTATGGAGCAGCAGATGTCACTTCCCAGGCATGTCAGGCATGGAAGTGCTGCCGGAGCCAGGCTGCTGGCTCTGCCGGACTCGGGGTGCAGGACCCCGGCTCCCTCCCCGCACACCTCGGAGGGGGGATGCCGTCTGGCTGCCTCTCCCTGCCTCCTGCTCCTCCAGGAGCCGGGACGGCACAAGGGAGAGTAAAGCTCTGCTGTCCCAGTCCTTTTGGGTTCACGGGGAGCAGAGGTGGTCCATGTCGTAGTGCATCTATGCTGGCATCCATCCTCTCAGGGGATGTGCACCCTCCCAGGCACCCTCTGAGAGGAGTGCACCCCTCACTTCAAGTGTCCTGCACCTCCGAAGCACTGCAAAGGAGCCACAGGCAGTAGGGCGCGGTAGATTTGTTGTGAGATCAGTAGGATGAGTGTTTCTGAAGGTTTGGGTGACCCTTTGAATTTTAATGACGCTCCCAAGTGCCCCCTGGCACGTTGGGGATGATCAGTGGAAAGCTCTGCTCCCGCTGTGACTCCCCCACGCGAGGAGCTGGATGTGCAGGCGTAAAGAGCCGTCCCACAGGAGCCTGCGGGAGGGCTTGAGAGATGCAGCCGCAGCTTTGTGTTTATCAAATCCTTCCTGCCTCTTGGCTTGTCTTTTTCCTGCACTTCTATTTTCTGTTGTTAAAAAAACCTAACAGGAGGTAGTTCCAGTTGTCA
Source organism: Rhinoptilus africanus (assembly GCA_013400135.1). Classification (NCBI taxonomy): domain Eukaryota; kingdom Metazoa; phylum Chordata; class Aves; order Charadriiformes; family Glareolidae; genus Rhinoptilus; species Rhinoptilus africanus. The sequence goes on from VXBO01004050.1 coordinate 329,986, forward strand.
CCGGCTTGTAGCCCAAAGGCAAGGAAGAATCAGGGCAGAGGTGTTAGGAGCTGACTTCAACTTTAAGTAGTGTTTTTTTCATTTGCTATCTCTCTTTTGCTCTTTGGAATGAGGCAACCTAAACAACTGTGTTAGTGCTAAAGAGCTCGGGGAGATTCCAGGCCTTGCTGGGAAACCCCGGAGTGTCTGGACCAGGCCAACAATTACCAGAAGTGGGAAGATTCCTGCAAAGCCCAGTAAAGGGGACTGGGGGGGACAGAAAAGCTTCCTTGTTTGTTAGAATTTAGGGGAAGCAGAGGGAGTGGGTGGGAAGGACTGAGGTCTGGGAAGCTTCTTCACTCCTGTTTTATTCTTTACCCGTTTTTACTACTGGTATGATTTTACAGGAAATGGGAGATGGAGGAAGCTGGATGTGAGTGGGAGCCCTCAGGTACCGGGGTGCATGCAGGCCGACCCCTCGCGAACAGGGAGATAGTCAGAGCTGTGTCTGAACAGCTTTGAACAGCGACTCTTGCCCTCCCTGTGCCTGTCATCAGAGGCAGAATCAGGGCTACACGGTCTGATCTGGTATCGCTGCAGCACTACCCTCCTTCCCTGTGCAGCTGAGCTAGGGAGATTTTCATGACCTCCGTTAACGTAACGGTGATAAACCTTAGAGGAACCGAAACCAAGTTGCGCGAGCCTTGTGCTCGGATGTCAAGGTCTGCTTGCTATGTCTCTGCTCTTATTCCCAGTGGAAACAATGGCAAATTTTGCACTGTTGTAAAAGTGAGCGGGCTCAGACCATGCATATTTTAAATTCTGCTTAAAATCACAAGGCTTTTTAAAGTGAGGTACTGAGCACCATCAACCTACCTTGACATAAGAGCACTGAAGGATAGTCAAGAGCTTGACAGGGTTGGTCCAAAGCTACTTGGACTAAATGAGCTCTGCAGTCTCTTCAGAGTTTGTATAACATGGAGCACTGAGCATGTTGGGATTGCCAGGATGTAGTAACGTGTGGAAGATGAAGTCAGGGTATAAATAATAAATAACAAATCTGTGTGTTCCAGTCAGTCCCTCTGATTCTACTTCTGTTTTGTTCAGCTTTGCTTTTTATGTTCTCTCTATCCATTCCTTTCACTGATTTTTCATCATCTCAGCCTTGCATCGCTGACGTGGGTTAATGCTGCATGCTCCGAAGTCACTGTCCTTGTGAAACGCCAGTCCTACGCTTGCAGGCAGAAGCTGGCTCTCTTCTGCTTGTGGGCTGAATAAGCTGGCGTGACCCGGTGTCCCGCTCCTTGCTCCCCTGCTGCTCACTCCCTGAAGAGGAAGGTCGCCTGGTACAAAGTGTGACCGCGGTACAAACTGAACTGCACTTTGTGCCAGCCAAGAAATTGTTTGTTTCCATTGCAAATCAGAGCAATATGTTGCTTCATTTCTTGGCCATCACTTCCATGCATTCATCTGTCTAATAAAAATAAATGTAGAAAATGAAAAAAGAGCCGAGTTCATCCTTCTCTGTCTTGTCTCAGTGTGTTCATCCTTCACTGTGTCATCCCTCGGCCGTGTGTGATGCATCTCCTGCGTGTGCCTCTGCTCTCGTCACTCCTCCTTGAGCGCTTGAGCTGCATTTCATTTCTGCTGGGACTGAGTCCTTGGGAAGCGGCGGGGGGGACCCCGGCATGCAGCATGTCCTCTGCTGATCCGTCTGTACCCGGGCTCGTCCTGAGGGCCGAATTAGCCGAGCTGGAGACTTCACAGCACCAGCCAGGGATGCTGGGGGCTTCAGCACAAGATGTGGCTTCTCGTATTGTCGGTCATCAGGGTTTGGAGCTCAGTGTCCTATTTCTTGGCCACCACAGCAGCCAGCACACTGGTGCTTTGGGTGTGACATGGGAATGCTGTTCATAACCAAGGTCGCATTCTCGGGATAGCCAGCTCCTCCGTGCCTGGAGCTAATTGTAAGGAATGAGACAAGCTGGTGTCTCCTACAGCATCCCAGGGGCTGTGGGGCCGGATCTGTCGGCGCCCGCTGAGGCCGGTAGCCACAACCCTGTTACTTTCCATGGGCAAATCGTGACGCCTCTGCGCTCCTGCTGCGGGAGGGCCGGGAGGGGGCCAGAGCTTCGGGANACCGCCTGCCCCTCGCCCAGCAGCGTGGCCCTAGACCGCATGGCGGGCGCCGAGGGGCGGCCTGAGGGGACTGGCCCCGGCCCCTTCCCCTCCAGCAGCGGGACATCCCGTGCGGCCGCCCTCTCCTTCGGCCGGTTCCTGCGGAGGGGCTGCTGGACCTCGCCTCTCCCGGCCACGCTCTCGCCCAAGTGCCCAGCCGTGTCCCACGGGAA
>VXBO01004050.1:332603-344723 GCA_013400135.1 Rhinoptilus africanus
TCACCATCCCAGGCTTGGCTGGGGTGGCTGCTGGCTGCCTCCCAGCGGAGCCCTGTTTCTCCCCACAGCGCCAGCAGCACCCGGCCCTCCTCCTCCGAAGGTGGCATGCTGGTGGCCTCCAAAGGCCGGGAAGGCTTCTCCTCCTGAGGAAGCGGGGGGAGACCAGCCACCAGCGCGCCGCCCCCCCCGGCGCCTGACTGAGCCTCTCTCCTTTTCCTCCCCACAGCCCTGTCTCCTCGCCTCCCCGGCCCCTCGNTTCGGCCGGTTCCTGCGGAGGGGCTGCTGGACCTCGCCTCTCCCGGCCACGCTCTCGCCCAAGTGCCCAGCCGTGTGCCCCGGGAAGGTGCAGCCGCTGGGGCAGCGGGAGCAGCGGCTCCGGACGGACGCCAAGGCGGTGAGCAGGTAAGCGCCGCGCGGGCACCTGGATGCCCTCGTGGAGGGCTCGCCTCTGAGCCCGATTCGGTTCGTGATGAGGTTGAGATAATCTCAGCTGAGCCCGTTTAAGTGGAGCTGGGGCTTCGTATTCCAGTTGGCCGTGGCCACCTCAGCCCCATGTTTGCCTGCGATGGCGGCTGCCAGGAGCGGGCACCGTCACCGCTCCTCCCTGGCCTCAGGCGAGAAAATGGGGATGCTGCACCTTCCCGCTGGCCCCGGGGAGCAGCAGGCCGTGAGGCTGCTGGGGTACAGGGACACGGCCTCTCCTCCCCCCTGGGACACCAGGCACTACCTGTCCCCTCCTGCCCCGTGTCCCGAGCCCCCTCACGCCGGAGCAGGCTGGAGGAGACGGCGGCGCCCTTGCACGAGGCAGCCCCAGCTCCGCCTGAAGAGCAGGAGTGTCCAGAGGAGGGCTACGGAGCTGGCGAGGGGTCTGGAGGACAAACCTTAGGAGGAACGACTGAGGGAACTGGGGTTGTTCTGCCTGGAGAAGAGGAGGCTGAGGGGAGCCCTCATCCCCCTCTACAACTCCCTGAAAGGAAGGGGCAGAGAGATGGGGGCTGAGCTCTTCTCCCTGGGGATGAGGATAGGACAAGAGGAAACGGGTTCAAGTTATGTCAGGGCAGGTTTAGATTGGATATCAGGAAACATTTTTTCACTGAAAGGGTTATTAAACATTGGAAGAGGCTGGCCAGGGAGGGGGGGGATTCCCCATCCCTGGAGGGGTTTGATAGGACAAGAGGAAACAGGTTCAAGTTATGTCAGGGCAGGTTTAGATTGGATATCAGGAAACATTTTTTCACCAAAAGGGTTATTGGAATAGGCTGCCCAGGGAGGGGGTGGATTCCCCATCCCTGGAGGTGTTTAAGAAAAGGGTGGATGAGGTGCTGAGGGACAGGGTTTAGAAGGGGTTTTTGCCAGGGGGGGTTAATGGTTGGACTTGATGATCTGAAAGGTCCCTCCAACCTCACCCATTATATGGTTCTATGGTTCTAAGAGGCGTTTGCGTTTGCCCCCACATCAAGCACCTTCATGGGCTGCGGGGCCTCGCTGCCCTCTCTTTGTTAGCAGAAGTTGTTATTTACCCGATTCGGTTATTTTGGTGGCTTTGGAGATGAGCGCGAGGCCTTTGCCCCAGCAGAGAGGGTGCGGCGCTGGGGTGCGCGGGGGTAGGGACCCCCCGTGTCCTGGGGAATCCTCCCTGCCAGGCTGCGGGGGGCTGCGAGCCCGGCTGACGGCTGCCTCTCCTTGAACAGCATCTAAAATCCACCATGGCATTTGTGCTGCCGGCCGCACGTCACGGCCAGGCCTCCAAAAGCCTCTTTTCCCCTTGGCTCGGTGCGCTTGCTCTCTGTTCTGGATTTTTTTTCTGATGAAAAGCAGGCAAGAGGCTGTGCTGGCCATTCCTCTCTGCCGCGCTTACACCTTCTGTTCATGGTGTAAAGCCCCCAGGTTTTACTTTTGATCCCTGAATTTTGAAAACCGCTTGTATAGTCATGTTTGTTCTCAAACGCTGGCTCAGGTTTGGCTTAACGATTTAAAAGTCGGAGGAGACCCAGAGGTAACAAGGGAGGAGAAATCTTGAGGGAGAGTCACGAAACTTTTGTCATTCCAGAGCAGGATGGGTAAGAATGGGGATTTTTTTTGCTTGGAGAGGTTGTCACTGTTGAAACCAAATCCTGGCCGTGTCCCTCGTGATGAGTAACGTGCCCTCAGCCTCTGTTCATCCACCTCTGCTGCTGCCCGAGTGGAGGAGCCCACCTTAGAAATTCCGGAGCACGGATCTGAGGGCTCCTTCTCCACCTGGCTGTGCCGGAGCCGTGACACACAGCAGTTTTGCTTCAAAGGGGTGGGAGTGCACATTTCCTTCATTTTCCATCTCTGCGGGCTTGTGCCTGGGAGTTTTGCTTTGGGATTTGGGGTTTGAACGGTGGAAAACTCAAAGCTAGTGCTGCGTGTTCGCTCTCTCAGAGAGCACATCAAAAAGTGCCGTATGCCTGATGAGTCTTTATTTCACAACACAGCTTCTTCCAAATAAAAATGGATGCTCCTTTGGAGAGCCGAATCCACCCCGTAGACTCTGCGGAGGGAGAGGACAACCGCCACCGAGCTCGTAAGGACTCTGCAAAGGAGGTGATCTGCCCTTGGGAGAGCCCCGTGGAAGGGGGCAGAGCTGGGTAACAAGCAGCCCGGACGCAGACCCTCTTTTTCCAGGCCTGAGACCGCGAGGTTGGGCGCGCGGTTCAGTACACGGGCCGTGCTGCTGAAGACGTGCATCAGAGCCATCCTTCAGCATCGAGGAAACTCAGACCACCACAGCCATGAATAACAGAATGCCCATCTGTTTGTAATTCAGGAATCTGAAGCGTTTCTGGACTGGTTTTCTTTCCTGTCTTGGGCATATTCAGATCTACTCATTACAAACTTCTTGATAAAGGAACCTCGTTTCTTGCCTTATAGCAGATGGAGAATTTATGTGTATATTTATATCCTGGGAAACGGTGTCTTATCTGAGTTACTCGCTGGGCCGTGAGGTGTCAGCACGCTGTACACAGCCCAGCTGGAGCCGGGCTTGCAGGCAGTTTTCAGAGCAAGACTCAGACCCCGCTGCCAAGATTGGGGCGTGTTTGTGTCCCCAGCTTGGGTCTACCTCTTATTATTAACGATATTTTAATTTTAAAGCAAGTTGATTAAGAGACAGCTGATTGCTGGGGAAAAGAAAGTAACCCCCTCACGAGAAGCTGCGTACTGTATGGCATAGCATCATTCCTTAATCCAACCCAAAAGTCATCCCAAAGAGCGCGCGGTGCAGGAGAAGAGCAGCACAGCGCTGCTGCGTTAGCTCCAGTCTCCCTTTTGTGGCCCCTCAGTGCTGGGATGGGCTTTGAAACCATGACCTGAACTGCACCCCAGCAACACCTGGGAAGATCCAAACGAATCCTGTGTTTTGGGCCTCTCCAAACTCGGATCGATGCGTTGGCACAGTCTTTAACCGTGTTGTTATCAAGAGTGTTAGAACGTTGCTTTCCTTATGTCACGTCGGTGTTTGAAGATGGTTTTTAGTTCAAGTGCGGGGGGGGTTCCTAGACGCGTGTGATGTGGGTCGTTATTCTGTAATGTGGCCACGTAGCCTGTGACTTTCGATGTCGCTATTTCGTATTTCTCATTGTAAATGGAGCTTTGCCTGCGTGGCTGACGTGGTGCCTCACACTGACTTCTGCTGTGGGATTTAAAGTCTCTCCTCACACACGCTCGGTGGTCCCCATTTCCCCCCAGATCCGGGATGACGCTTGTAACCACAGGGCAGTTTGGGAAAAATCAAGAGGCTGGTTCTGTTTCCAAAGACCCTTTCGCAGAGGAGCAGAAAGACGCGCCGCCCGAAGCAGAGCCGGGTGCTGCCCGCGCTGCCCCTGGCGCTTCTCTCGTACGAGTGCACGTCTGCTCTCGCTTTGCTTTGTCGGGAGGATCTGGCTCTGCTCTGGCAGTCACTAGCGGCGGCCGCCTCTTATTCATGAGAGACAAATGTGGTCTCTTTTGTGATTGGTTTTCTTAATTATTTTGTTAAGTATTGCTACTCAGCAGCTCCTGAGCGGACACTGGGAATGTGTAATCCAGGAAACACGACAACAGGAAGACATTGTGATGTCTAAGAGCTAGTGATATTGTATTTAATATTATGTGCATATTATAAGAGTTATCCTACTGCTCATATTTCTGTCATTGATTTGGGGTTCCTCTTGTGCACCTCTTTCCCCACGTTCCGCTCCAGCGGCCGCGTGTGTCCGGGGTTGGGACGTGAGTCACGCTCTGTGGAGACAGTAAATGCCATCACGTGGAACCCACTCAGCCGTGGTTTCCTGCTCTTCAGCCCTGCGGGCACGCACAGAGCCGGGGTGGGCCCCCAACACCCGCTCCCCAGCCCGGTTTCCTCCCCACCTCGGCTCCGCTTGCCCTCAGCTTGCCGAGGAAGACACACGTGTCCCAGTTTCTCAAGCTGACGAACGCGTGTGTTCCCCGTGATGAACTCGGGCACTGGGGGCTGCGCTGCCTCTCCGGTGCTGCACAGGCGGGTGACGGAAAACTCATCCTCTCCGGTGATCTGTTCTGCTCCTTAGGGCACGGACTGTGTCCCCTTTTTTTCCAAGGAATTAAATTGCGCTGTGGCATCATGCTCACCTTCTAAACCAGAGGAAGGACTTCAGGATCCCAAACTGGCTGCTCTCTCGGGGCTTGGACACCCCGGTGCAATTACATACAGACAGGCAGGTACATACGTGTCCCAGAGGCCAGCACTGGGGGTTCCCAACGTTTATCCCTTCAGGGCACTGCCTTTTTTCCCCAATATCTTTCAACCTGAGGACTCCTGGGGGGGGACGACAGACCCCTGCATCGTGCATCTTAAGCCCGTGCCTTGCTTTCCTTCCTCCCTCCCTTCGCCACAGACCTCCCAGGCGCCTGCTGGCTGCGGGTTGCAAACTGCTGCTCCGGAGGCCCCGCGCCCCTCCTGCCACCGCGCTGCGCTCCCACGGTGACATCTGAGGATCTCGCCCCCGCTGGAGGCCTGGCGTGCTGGAGTCGGGAGCGCTTTCAGCTCTCGCAGTTCAAATCCCCTCGCTGTGCAGGAGCCCATTTAACGCTGCCTGGAGTCACCTGGAGGAATTAGCTCACTGCGGCAACTTAGACATCCAAGGTATTCCGATAATGTGAGGGATGTGTAAGGTTAATGACTGGAGAAAGTGATCGCTCCCTGTGGGCAGTTTCTCAGAAAGCTCCCCGCTGCTTGGCTGACAGAAGAAAGGAGACTCCAGCAGCAGCGAGGCAGCCCCGTGCCCTCGCCACAGCGGCTCCGCTCTCCTGCCTCCCGCAGCCGCGGGGGCTCGTGGCTGGCACAGGCTCACGGGGTGGCCACGGCCCCGCTCTGGCTCCTCGGTGCTGGAGGAGCTCCCCAGGCTCCAGCGCTGAGCTGGTGTGCTGCAGGAGGGGCCGCAGCCCTGGGGCTTTGGATATGGATTGAATGAACCTGGAAGGAAGACGCTTAATTTGCCGTGTGGTTCTACAGTGTGCTCTGCTCCCGCCTGTCAGGGTGGGCTCCTCCGACGTCCAGCCTTTGCTGGGGCTCAGGCTGACCCACGGCCGCTGGCGTCTGTTTGCGGCCGGCCTGAAAAGCAAGAACAGCTTTTGGGGTTCCCCCAAACCTCCATGAGGGCTTTTCCCAGGCTGCCTCAGCCACCGACCTCAAGGGGACACTGTTGGGATAGGATGGGAGCGAGTCCCATGCTGGTGAGCCTCGGCCTCTTGCTGGAGCGCTGGGCAGGAGCTGGATCCTGGGGTGAGGGCTTCCAGCTTTGGGGTGAGCCCTGCTCCGGCTGCGGGGGCCAGCTGCCCTGGGGATGCTCCGCCGCTGTGTCCCGGGGCCGGGGTGCACCCCGCGCTGCGCCTGGCCTGCAGGGTGGAAGGCAAGGGGTGCGCCGGGGCATGGCCAGTGCAGTGAATCTCGTCAAAATGTCCAAATCAGAGATGTTTTCCCGGTGATCGGCATCTCTCGAATCTCCCTCCCAGTCTGGCGTGTCACTCTGCCCTCCCCAGCTGGGACATACGGCCAAAGCGCCAGAAACACCGAGGGCCTCTTTTTTTTTTTCTCTCTCTGAAGTCTTGCACTGCGCATTGCTCAAGTCCCATTAATTTAAAAATGGAACAAAGAATGCTCAGCATCCAGCAGGATCAGGCCTCAGGAGCAGGAAGTACCAGCTGGCTCAGGAGAGGGCTTGTTCCCATGAGATTCCCAGTGTGGTTTTGGCAGGCGGCATGGCTGGGATAGCTCTGCGAGCAGGCTCTTCCTGCCTGCAATGCCAGCCGTGGCAGAGCAGCTGACTCAGAGCGTGACAGCTCTTCACAGCATCCCCCGGTGAAAGGAGCCGTCAGAAACGCTCCTGACACCGCTGCCGTTACATTTTGTGAGGGTGGCTTGAAAGCCGAGCCCTAAGCCGAGCCCACGTCATGATGCTCCTGGAAACGGTGCTCTGTGGGTGGAATTCACCTCTGTGCAGGGGCCGCATCACGTTACATCCCACTCGGGTCCCAGAATAGGACGTCGGTCGACCTGGAGTAGTTCATAGAACATTCACCCCAACATCTGAATATCTGAATTGTCATAAATATATTATGAAAGAGTCATTGTGAATTGGCTTTTTGGGGTGCAGGAGCCTCAGGGATGCAGGAAGAAACACAGTCACCGGGAGAATTTTCCCCTTGCCGCAGGGGATATATTTTATGCATTTTGCAATACGCCTGGCCCAGAAGCAGAGGTGAGCACCTCACGGGATCCCTTTTAGGGTCGAGGTTCCCAAATCTGTTCTGTGCGACACTAAAGAGGAAACGATAAGCCCTTGCGAGACAGTTTACTTTTTAAAATTCATGTTGCCATAGCAGCTTAGCACACTGTCTCAAGTCCTCCTTCTTGCAAAACTTTGATCACCATGAAAACAGAATTATGTTGTTCTCCAACATGTTCTACATATAAATATATCGAAGTTCCCATAGTTCATGCTTCAACACCTCTGCAAAGACCTCTTTTGTTTCTCTCTCACAGCAAATCTCTCTGGCCAAAGGACAGTATTTTAAATCCTCGAGCTGCACAGGGCTCAGTCTCAGTGTAAACCCGGCTCCTCAGCATCTCCGTGGTCCTGCTGCTGGTGTTCCCAGCCGAGGTTCTGGTTCCAGTGGTTTTTCACACACTCTGGTACACCACAGCACTGAAGCCCAGCCATCAGCTTCTGTCCCCAAAATTGCAGGAATATCCTCCTCCCTTGCCTCTGCTCTTCGGCCATCAGCTCAGACTCTTCCCTGGAGGATTAAAAGAGCGTGAATTCCCCTGAAACATCTATCCATTTGTTGTTATCCAGCAGAAGCACAGGGCTGCGTTTTCCTCGCTCACCTCTATCCCATCATACTGGGTTCCCTCTGTCCCTAGGGAAGGAGTTGGTCACCCCTCAGGGGATGAATCACGTTTGGAAATGGTTTATTCCCTCCGTAGGCTCTAGGGGACTAACTCAAGACTGGACACAACTTTTGTATGCGCAGGATTTGGTGGTGGTTTATATATGGGCGGGATTACCTGACATCGGTGGCTTTAATGAGAGTTAATGCATCCGACGCCTTGTGTGTAGGCACCTGCTGCAGCCCTGGGTAGAGTGGTCTGGCTCTTTGCAAGCTCTGCTCCTAGAGGGTGAGCCTAGAGGAGACCTGCGTTTATCCTCGTTGGTCCCAAGATGGGGTTGCCTCATTCTTGCTCCTAAACTTTCCCTCTGACCAACGGAAAGAACTTTAATAAACACCAACGGTTTAAATCCTGCTTAGAGAAAGCCTTTTGTTTCTATCAGGTGTCCCATTTTTCCAGCTGCATTCATGCTAGGAATATTGGGAAAGACAGAAAAAAAAAAAAGAAAGAAAGAAAGCTAGACATAGCCAAATTTGCAGTAACAACCTACGCAGTCGTTTGGTTAAACAGCACGTTACCCCAAGCTACCCTTTTTCTGGTGTTGTTCACATGAATCCATCTCCTCACCCCAGAGAAGAGCCTTCCAGACCAGGACTGGGAAAGGTCAGTGGGATTTTTATTAATGTTCACAGCCAGACTTCTTCCCGTCAGCCTCTTTTTTTTTTTTTTTTTCCCCTTCAGTTGATTGGGAAAAAAAAAAAAAAGAAGAAGAAGAAAAAATTGGGGTAAAAGTTGAAGAACACTTTAATTTATAAGAAAAAGAACTAAATAATTGATGTAGTCATGGTGCCAAAGGTAATTTCTGCTGCTCCCTCTATCTCACAAAGACATTTAGCATTGATTGAGATCAAAGTATCAAAAACCCCTGCTGCTGAGCTGAAAGGCAAAACTTTCGGCTGCCTTTCTCCGCTCTAATAATATCGTCTTTATGTAGTTAATAAACTGCACACTTCAGTCAAACTATATCATTACAGAAGACTTAGGGAGCTAATAATTTAAAAGCAAAGAATTGCCTCTGTTCTTCGCTTTGAACTAAACAACATTCTGTTGAATGAGGGGGACATCAAAGCTTTGTTACTATTACCAATGTGGCTGGAGCATAGGGCCGCACAGAGTGTGTACTTCAGTCATCAAGAGAAAAAAAAAAAAAAAGATTAAAGATATTGGCTTATCAACCCACAGGCAGAACCAGGTGTTTTCTTTTCTGCTGTGCAAGCATCAGGTGGTTTGCTTATCAATGACTTTTCTTGTTAAATAGATGTACATGACTTAGGTTGATCCCTCCAATCCTGTGGCCCTTTTATTTTCTGAGCAGTCTTTGAAAAAGTTGGGATGAGGGGCTGTTTGTTTGCGGGAGGACGGCTAATTGGGCCTTTTGTCGAGGGCCAGCTCCCGTTTTCGCTCCGCTGACGCTCTCCTGCCGTGCCGTGCTCCGCTGCCGCAGGGCTCCTCCCTGCTCCCCACCTTCCTCCTGCACGCGTGCCGTGGGGCAGCCTCCTGGCATGTGGGGCAGCCTCACGCCCTCGCAGAATCGTAGCATGGCTTGGGTTGGACGGGACCTGTAAAGGTCACCTAGCCCTTTTTAAAAATGGGTGCGATGTTTCCCTTTTTCCATCCAGCAGGCACTTCCCCCAGCTGCCGTGACTGTCCAAGTATCACGGAGGGTGGCTCGGTATCTACGTCAGCCAGTTCCCTCAGCGCTCTGGGATGCGTCTCAGCAGGTCCCATAGACGTGTGTATGTTGAGGTTCCTCGGGTGGTCACAAACCCCATCTTCTCTTACAGCGGGAGGGACTTTGCGCCCCCAGTCCCTGCCTTGCGGTCCGTCCGCTCGAGAGGTGTGGGGAGAGAGGCTGCCAGCCAAGACAGGCAAAAAGTTGTTGAGTTCCTCAGCCTGCCCCCATCCCTTGTTACCAGTTGTCAGTCTTGCTCCTTGGGGGGTTATGTTTTCTTTGATCTTCCTTTTCTGGCTGAAATAGAAACCCTTCTTATTCTTTGTGCGCCTTTCCAAGTCCAGTTCCAGGTGTGCCTTGGCCTTCCTGACCCCATCCCTACCCATCCTCTGCTGGGTGCACCTCTGTCCCCCACTTGCCATCTCATCCCCACTGCTCCAGTTCCTCCGTGCTCTCAGGGGAGCAGGCTCTGCTCTCCCAGGTCAGGAGAGGGCTGTCCCTGCCCCCAGAGAAGACCCTCTGGCATGGCCGGGAGTGAAGGAGGCACCGCACTGCTCCACTTCTCTGCGTGGGGAAGAAAGAGAGGACCTGCTGTCCTGATGCTGCCTTCTCTGGCTGCACTATAGCCTGCTTCTTTCCCTCTCACCCACCACACAAAGGTTTGCAAAGATCCGGCCGGTGCCAGGAGTGAGTGGCCATGGAGGGCCTCCAGCATGAAGATCCTAAACTTGTTCAAGGGTGTGTGAATCACTCATGCTCATGCCAGCGATGCGTCCTTGCCAGATGGTTTTTCGTCAAGTGTTGCTCTGTGGGACAGAAAGGCTGTCTTTCAAGTAAAGGCTTTTTCTTTCCAGTAAAACACAGTTTTTCCTGGACATTGGACGGGGACACAATCAGCAACAACAGTCCAAGAGGACTTCAGGAGCTCTCCTCCCATCCTTTCCCTGCCATGGCAACACCTGCCCGTGTTGTGTGTCTGGGTCTGACTCCAGGTTAGACCTTCTGCGCTTTTTGGCTGGACACGTTTGAACACGGGGCCGCGATGTGAGCCCCGAGGTCTCACCAGCAGGAACAAGGTGACTCACAAGGTCAGCACTTGAGAGGAGAGGGGGTCTCTAAACCCTCCTGCTCTGATCTCCTGGCCTGGATGGACCCCTGGATGTTCCAGGCAGGTCTGGGAGCTGGCAATTTGGTGTGGATTCTATTATGGGATACATGCACTTCTTAAATGCTGCTTTTCATTTCCATCAAAAACTCTCCTTGGTTCTTGGCGGTCTGGATCTCATCCCCTATTAAAGACAGGAATTTTAAAAAGCAGAAAATAATGGCTTATTTCAAAGTAACAATTCAACTGCTTTTTGAAATGCTGTCCTTATTCAAAACCACTTAAATTTATACATATTTCTAAGTCTTATTCTAAGTCTTTATTATCCTCAGAGGCTGAACCAATTTGGATCTTGATTTCTGCAAGTGTTCTCCTTGATTTCTGAGTCAGAAAGTTGAGATGTAATGTGAAGAGATTGGACGTTAACCGTAGGTAACAAATGGTTTCCTGGGAATTATTGCTTAAGTTATTCTTTAAAATACTTTGCAAAGGCTATTCCTACAGGGAGAAAATTCATAGCCAGAAGACTTTCAGAAAGGGGTGATCTCCTGCTTTTCATCCTGTCGAGCTGCAGGCTGGAGCACATGCCCGAGCACACGTGTAGACATGTGTGTGCTTTTGTGGGCTTCATTCTTTTTTTCAGCGGAAGTGGCTTTACCATGCACCGAGAGTGATATCCTAGCCCCAGTGAAGTGTTCTTTTTGCCTTTCATTTCGGTAAGGCTAAAATTTTCATTTCTGAAATGGAAGAGGGTCTTCTAGCAGGTACACACACGGCTGGCACACAACTTATAACCAAAATAACTCAAAGTGCCCTGTAAAGAGAGAGGAACTCTATTCTGCGTCCCTCCTGCTGCCGGTTAATGGGTGACCTGCAGATAACATGAGCTGGTGGCGTGTGTTGTTTGAGGACAGTAATAATCAAATGAAGAGGTGGGAAAAGGTCTTTCACCCGCTCTGGCTCACAGCATGTGATTCACAAACAGTGCCAAATTTTTAAGGAATGTTTTCTGAAATGTTGGCCTCCTCTGCCAGGAAGGTTTGGAGTTTGCCTGAGCTCATCGGACAGCCGCTGTCGCGGGAGGGTGAGGTGTGTCACAGTCAGGTCAACCCGATGGGTTGTCTCTGAGAGACAGGCACCAAGCCAAAGGAGTCTCTGGTGTACTCTGCTTCACTGGTTTGGACTTTGACTGATGGGATCTGTTGTACACCATACCCAGGATTTGCACCCAGAAATCAGAACGCGGTGGGCAGTATTTAATGCGACCTCTAGAGCGAGGTACCTGGTGCAAATCCTAGAGCGCAGAACCTGCCTGCCCGTCTGTCTGTCTCGCTGCCCTCGTACTACAGACAGACTCAGTCGCGGAGTGACTATTTCCGCAGCGTTTAGAAATGCTCCCATGTGTAAAACAGTGGTACGAGCCGGTGCGATGCTAAGAGAGGCTTTCTAGCTGGACAGAGATGCAGAACTGAAGGCTCTTGAGCCAACCTTTGCAAGATCTGGTAATACAAAGATAATAAAGTGACTCTGACGGGAGTGCAAGGCAGAGCGAAGCTGTCTTTAGCCTTTACCAAAACCACTGTCAGTGCCTTTGCCTTTTCATAGCACAGCTCTTCGCAAAGCTAATTGGGTTAGTGCCTTGCAGGGGGTTTTCAGTGTCTGCAGGAGATGGGCTGCTGCAAACACCTTCCCCTTCAAGGCACACAGCGTTGCCTTTTTCACACCACAGCTCTCTCCCTGGCTTCTGTTCTCGAAAAGCAAAAGTCCCAGGCTGTTCTTCAGTATCAGCCATTACAGTGTTTCAGTTCTTTCCTCCCAGCCATTTTCAAATGTTCAACTTAAAAGGAAAATGTTTCATTTTAGGCCAAATTCCCCCCTCCTCTCCCTTTCCCGTCTCTTCTCCTTCATCCT
>VXBO01004050.1:345376-399892 GCA_013400135.1 Rhinoptilus africanus
AAGAAGAACAAAGTCATTCAAATCAGGAAGCTGAGGAACTCCATGTATACTTTCCACTGGGACCTCGATCCCTACTGGTTTGGCTTGATTTGATTGAAGTGTAATTTAATCCTTCATCATTTGTCATAATGTCATTTATACATAAAAAACAACACTGCATCCAAACTTCAGATCAGCACGGAGGAGCTCTCCGGGAGGCAGGGGAAGGGAGCGGAGGAGCAGGCTTTGCTGACTGCGAGGAGGGCGTGAAGCTGGCGGGCAGCGTGGCCGCCGTCCTGCTCGCCGGGAGCCCACCAGGCTGGAGCGTGTCACCGTTAAGTCAGGTGGCATTATGGTAGTGAAGATGGGTCTGGCTTCGCAGGTCAGTGAAGGGGTGATTGTGAGCACACGTGTGGAAAATAATTCAGGTTGTGTAGGTGAAGTACCCGGGAGGAGGGGAACAACCTGGATTTCAGCGCGGGCTAGAAAATGGAGTATATTTGCAGACACAGCAGTCAGCGTAGTGATGATGGCACTGCCCTCCTCTACCAGCTGGAGCAAGGTAGGGCTGGAGTTTGCGTACCTCAAACCACATCAGCCTTTGTAGTAGAGGAAGGGGAGGAAAGGGAAGGGCCTTTCATGATAGGAAATGTCTTCCTAGCTCTGCTCTGACATCAGGTTCAGGTTTCCTCCATCCCCTCTTCTTCAGAGTGACCTCTCCGTTGTTGGTGCTCACCCTCAAGAGCTGGGGTTGAGGCTGCAGTACGTTTTTGACATCGAGTCCCTGTCAGGAAGCCTGTAGGTGAGGTAGCAGGGGGCACCAGACACTCATCCCGAGGCTGTAGGAAGCTGAATCTTCATCCTTTGCCTCCAGTGTCTCATGTTTAGCTCTGCACAGCTAAAATACTGAACATCCGAGCTCTGGCTTCTCTCTGCTCCTTCCTTCGAGCAGTATAACGGGGAAGAGGACAGGCAGGGAGGGCAGGACAGCAGCCCTGCCGCGACTCCAGGAGGACTGAAAGGGCTTTCAGTGGTTACGGACCTGGCTGCATTCAGGCTGTGAGATGGTACGTGGTCCAAACCCTGCCTGGGCTCCCCTCTGAAACCTCTTCTTGACTCCAGCTCTCAGTGTCCCCATCTGTGAAACGGGAGCTCGTCGATCTGCGGCGAGGCTTGTGAAGAGGCAAACATATCCCCGCGTCACTGCTCCTTCCCTGCGGCGCTCAGGCAAGTGGAGCCTCCTCAGTGTAAAAGCAGCTTCTGAAGCTTTGGTGCAATACGGTACAGACGTAAAACCAGCCCAGCACAGGGCGACTGGGGGTGTTGGGGAAACGCTGCACTCAAGAGCCCCGAGGCTTTTGTTTTCACCTCTGTGCTCTGCTCGGGCAGGGTTTGCTCCCCGCGCTGCAATCTAACACGCAACCAGAGGCACCGGCCCGCCTCGGCACCCAGGCAAGGTTGCTCCTTCTCCTCTTTCAAGCTCGCTGGCTCACCGCTCCTTGCCCCAGCGTTTTTGGCACCGTCTGGCCTCGCAGCTAGGCATGTCCTGGGATGCACCGGGGCACGTCCCGCGGAGAGCCACCACAGAGCAGGAAGGTTACGGCTCATCTGCAAGTGTCGTGTGAGGTGGTTTTACTCGAGGATTTTTTTTTGCGAGAGATGACGAACATCTTTACTTTCCCCTGCCTATCTGTTCACTGAACACCCTAAAAGGAAGCATGAGCGAGGGGAACAGATAAGCCTTATCCCTCAGAAAGAAAACATTCCTGCAGTCAGAGTATATAAGCCAGATACCGCCTGCCTTTCTTCAGCCCGAGCCGTGCGGGTGTCAGAGCAGCCAGAGCCTGGGGCGCAGGGCGAGAGCCGGAGGTCGCAGGGCTGGTGGGTGGCAGCACCCAGCACAGCCCTCCCCTCTCCCGCCGCCCTCCCCGAGGGACCAGGCTGCCAGGTCCCCTGCCATCCGCGCTGGGGAGCCGGGACGACCCGCTGTAAACCCCCCCACCAGAAACATAAGCAGAGCGGGTTGTGAGAGGGCCCCCGCGCACCCTCCCCGGCGCACTGCGGTCGGGGCTCTGCTCCGTCCCTTCCCTCTAACAGCAGAGCAGAGTATCTATTCACAGCACTTGTCGAAAATTAAAGCAGAACCTTCTTTCAAATGCTCCGTCTGTACTTGACTGCCAGAAAAGCGATTCTTCCTCCCCCAAAAATTTGCATTTAAAATTCCAAATATGCACTTTTGCTCAGACGAAAGAATGTGTGTTCCCGCTTTCAAGTCAGGTTCTCTGTGACCTCTAGGTTTTAATAATTTCAGCAAAGTGTCATTTGACAATTCAAATACAGTCGGTAAGCACAGGAAAGTAAATGTCCTTTAAGATAAGCGCATATTATATCGAGAGCTGATGATGAGAAGATTTCACCTACAGCTAGAAGCTTCAGAGTAATATGCACGACTCTCTGCATATTAAAAAACTGCTTTGGTAAAATATTGGTATTTCCAGATTTCAGCTTTGCCAGTGCTAAAATATTTCCACTGTTTAATTCATAAGAAAGTGGGATGGCCTTGTGCGTGGAGGTTTCACCATTTAGCTTTTGCTTTCCAATTAAAAAGAAATGAGTGTTCAAATCCTGCTTGCTGCTGATCTGAGGGGGCAAAGGACCACAATCTGGATGGCCAAGATGTGCTCTGCCAACCCGCTCCCCTGCCAGGGCGCCGTGCCGCCCGCGATGCCGCAGCCGGGAGATGCTGCGGCGGGGCCAAGGGTACCGCTCCTGGTCCAGGGATGCAGCGGAGGCCGGAGCCGACCCCACCGGCTCTCAGCCCTCGGCCCCAGGTGTATTTAAAATTTGTGGTTCGGGTTCCCTCCTCCTGCTCCAGGTTCCTCAGATCCTCTCGGCCTTATTGTGCTCTCCCAAACCCCCGCGCACAGAGAGGGCTGTTATCGCACGTACGGCCACCCCTCCGCAGGCAACTCGAGTCACCAGTCAGCAAGCAGATCAGCTTGTCACAATAATTAATAGGCCTCCCTGTGGTCCCGGGTAATCCATCCCAGGGCTGCACAGCACTGGCTCTGTTTTACTTAGGTACATGTAAGCCTTAGAACTGCCCCAAACAGAGCCTTTTTCATGAAACTGCTTCATTCAACACCTTATAAGGGCTGCGGGCGCAGGGAGGGGGCAAGTTTACACAGATGCTAGTGTCTCAGGACTTGCTAGCAGGTGTCTCCTAACTTTACACAGACCACCCTCACACTAAAGGGACTCTTTTGCTTTGAGCCTGTTTGAGTTACATGACTTTGGTCTCCGAGTTCCTGTTCAGCGGGCGATTTATGACTTTCCTTATTGATAATGCTCCCGTAAGCAGAGGGATGGATTGTTAGCCAGCGGTGTGGGTTTCACGGCGTCTTTGAATAGCTGAAGTTCCCTGACCATGCAATTCCTCAGGCTTTCTAGGGAAAGGAAAACAACAACAACACCCGTACAGGCTGTGGGGTTTTTCATTTGTTTGTTTGTTTATTTAAAATTTGTGGGGGGGGGGGAGCCAGGAAGAGCTAATGATAGGTTTAAGCAAATAGTTTCCTCTGAATTTGGCCATTTTCTCTCGCTGAGGTCATATGACAGCTGAGATTACACGATTAGAAATGTTTTAAGGCATTCCTTCAGCCTCAAGAGGGGAGGAGGGGAGACGTTTAGGGTTTGCTGTCGGTAGTTCAGGGAACAAACATCTGAAGAGCTCTCCTGCGTCAGGGTGATGGCAGAAGGCGTCGCACCTTTCTCAAGGGATGGAGCCGGGAGGCAGCAGTGAGCTCAAGCTGCCACTCCTGACGGAGAATTCAAGGTCCCTCAGGTTTTGGGAAGTTTGGGTTGGGACAGGCTGTTGCAAAATTTGTTTTTTTTGCAGTTCTCTGAAACCTCTCCAATTCTCATTAGGAGTTAATGGGGGAGGAAGTGTTACTGGGGTGATGTCGTGCCCAGGAACCTCACAGCAAAGAGCTGATCCCTGCCTCTAATCTCTGTTTTCCACAAGCAGCCTCTCCTCAGCCTCTGCTGGTGCTACTGCTCCCTTTCACCCCTGCGGTCCTCATGGTTGTTCTCTCACACTGGGAGAAAGAGATTAGTCGGTAAGTGCCCCACAGCCCGCACAACACAGGGTGGTAGACAGGCCTTAGATCTGGACCTGCTCCGTGATGGATCCATCACCGTTACAGCTAAACCCTTTGGCCAAGCTCTACCACTTTTCCTCTCTCTGAGTCACACTTTGACTCTGCTAAAAATCCCACTAAACTTAGCAAAAGGTTCTCTTAGAGGGGTGAGAAATGGGTACATTACCCAGCCTTTGTGTGAGTTTCTGGAGATTACATAAAAATTGCTGGCTTGTTGCTGGCCCAGATTTCTTCCTACTTTTCTGTGCTAGCTCTCTGAACGTGAAAATATCCCTGCAAAGCAAAGCGGAGAGCGTATTATTGCAGGTTGCAAGCTAATTATTATCAGTTAAAGAACAAAAATATAACTGGTAATCTCCGAAGTGAGCTCACCTCTTGCAAATAGTTCCACATAGCACGGTACCGTTCTGCTGGGCTCAATTTGGCAGCACATTGCCAGCCCACGCTGCTCAACAGCTGAACCCCGCCGTGCAAGGCTGGGGGGGGGTCACAACACTTTCACGTTGACTCATGAGGTCAATGAAGAAGTCCCGTTGGCTTCCCAGTCCGCACAGCTTTGCCCTCACTTGAATTTAGCCACTGAATTTGTCATACTCACCTGGATGCACCTGTTCTCCACAAGGGAGTTAAGTATTAAAATATGCACTTATATCTCCCTGCGGTGTTTTGGGGAATTATTCCCTCTGGCACCGTTTGGATCCTGGTGAAAGTTTCTTCTTGATCAACAGCTGTTTCCATGGCATGACCATCCAGTGGCCTACCTGAAATGACCTCTGCGTCTCAGTCCTTGTAGACAAACGTCTCCAGTCCAGTCCTGATGTTACAGCTGAGCCTCAGCAGCTGGGTCAGAATCAACGGGAGGCGCTCAGTGATATAAACGATTTCTAGTTCAAGTCCTTATCTGGTGCAATGAGGAGTAGCAACAAGATTCATCTCCTCCTTCTGCTTTATCAGCTCCCACTAGAAAGGAAAGGGGGAAGGTCTCCTGCTAATCATAGGGAGGTTATTGGCTGAGTTTATTCTTGGCTACTTGATAACTTTATGCCTCAGCCCTCATCCCTCAGGCCATTTAACATTTTGCTCCTGACAGAGCTGTAGAGGAACCAGTTGAAGCCCAGACTTTGTGTGTCGGGTACTGGATGGTCTCTCAAGAGGCAGCTGGTGCTTTGTAAAAGCTGTGAGGGGTTAGTTTGGACAGACATGATAAAAAATAAATGACTTTGTTGTGCTTTTGGAACCAAATAATGCTTTAATAGCAGAATCCTTTTACAGAGTTAGTAGTTAAGAGTAAGCAGTACTTTAGGCAATCCAGGCATCTGCTGCAGGGACTTTCCCTCATAATTAGTTAATGAGCTTGATGTACTTTTCCCATCTAATTACGATGCCATCTTTTTAGCCTTGTTAGGAAAGGTAAACTTTTGAGAGGTAACAGAGACAGGTTCCCTACCTGGCCCTTCCACCCCCAAGTTGGGCTGCGCAACTGGACTCAGGTCCAAACCAAACCTCCCAGGACTGGGCCTCCCAGAGCTTCAGGGAGGTGGAGTTCCAGACCCAATTCCCAGCTTTGAATCCACCTGAGGACCACATACGTGTTCTTCTTCATTCTGGGCATTATCCTGACCGTGATTCACAGGATAAAGGTGCACAAAAGGGCCCAAGAGCAGGGCGGGGAGGGAGGACAGACTCCTCCCAACGCCCTGCGTGCTAACGGGAGATTTGCTGATGCCTGGGTACCATCTGCACGAGCACAGGGAGTCACGCTTATTCGTGGAGATACCTCTGATCCAAAGGGAAGCAGCAGGTCTCACCAGAGCCAGTGGTTTCACCAAACTCAAAATAAAGAGCTACTTTGAAAGACCTCCGGGAGCTGGGAAGCTGCGAGCCTGATGGTCGGTCAGAGCTGCGGGCTGAGAGTTTTCTCTGGCAGCAAATGAAAGCAGTATCAGCTACAGTAGCTGGAAGCTGCCTGTGTGCTGGAGTGCCAAAGTACAGGGGAGAGCATTGTGAGCACGAATCCAGAAGGAGAAGGGCTGGAGCGCTTGGCAGGGGGATTGCTGAGTGAGGAACCTGCCGTCTCTTGTGCGGGGTTTGCACGAGTGCCGTGGCAGGCTGCGGGACCGAGGCAGCTCACAGCAGCCATGGCCACCCTCGTTTGCTCTGCCCGGCGCAGAAGTCACTTTGGCTGATGCGGGAGGGAACAGTCACGGACCTACACAACCTCCCATCACCATCCACTCCCTTCTGGTACAAAGCACAGGGGTCTGTGGGCATAGGTCCCCCCTCATGGCAGGTGGGGAAGCAGCTCCTGCTCTTTCACACAGCAGCTGGTGCACCAGATCCGCATGAGGATGAAGGAGACTTGGTAGAAGGGAGTAACTTACTGCCTTTCAAAACCAGAAAGCGAACTGGTGGCTGCACTGGGGTTTCTGTCAGCTTCTTTTCCCAGCTGACCCCATTTTCATATGTTCCCCCTTCATAGCTGGGCTCCAAAGCCTGGATATATTTCCTCCTGGCCTGCCATCGTGCTGATGGGATTTAAATATGAAAAGCGTTGCTCTCTGTGCAAGTTAAGCCTTTGGTTAAAAGTGCAGGATGTTAAGAGGTGCAGGATTTTTTTAGTCTCATGTAAGGTCTTTTTCAATGTCTCCTTATGAGATGGCGTTGAAAGTCTCTGTAATATAATGATCTCACAGACTGTATATGCAATATCTCTCCTCCCTTTATGTAGAGTTTTCCTAGCTAATTTCACAGTATACTCCATTAAATCGCCATCCTTTTCCGTGAACTCTGGAGGTTCTTGCTGCCACATGGTACATGTGGCTGATGCTTGTGTATCTGCCTTGAATTAATGCAGACAGGCTTCATCTCCTGCAGGCTTTTTGCAAAGATCAATGGGCTTAATCCTTGGCCTCCAGAATCAGGCCCCAGAGCCACACAAATCCTCTCCAGTGAGCTGTCTCTTCCTCTTACCCTGTGGTCCAACTTTTTCTCAGCAGCCTTTGAGCAGAAGTTAGACCTCCTCCAGTTTGGGAAACGCAAAATCCTCGGAACTCGAGATGAGTGAACCAGGAGGTGTCCCTCAGCCAGCTTAGGATCCTTGACCCGAACCACAGCCTGCTTGGGTTGATGAGACTGGCATCATCAGTAGCTGCAATTAGCAGCTATCCCACACCTTTGCTCAACTGTGCCCAGGTTTGGAGGCCTGAGGATGCAGAAAGCTCCCTTCTCCCCTGCAGAAGTTTTAGAACAAGCGTAAAAAGAAAGACAAAGACAGCAACCATGGATTCAGGACTGCCAGCAACACTTTTACAACTAAGATAATTGACTTTGCTTGAGACTTATATTTTCCCGAATCGATCAGCCCAAGGCTTCATCCACAACCCAGTTCTGTCAGTGGTGTTCTTCCCATTGTCTTCAGTGGGCCATAAATCCAGCTCCCTGAAGGTGACCCTCAGCTGCTCCCCACCTCGGTGCCAGGCACCCCATCATGTCCTCTGGGATGGTGTTTCTTGGTGTAGGAGCTCCAGCTATAAGGCAAGGACAAAGAGGGGACCGGACTGTAGGTCTAGCTGCAGACTTTTACATTTGCATGGCTTCCTCTTGCCCAGCCATAAAAAAAAAACCCAACAAACAAACAAAAAGACCCCCCAAACCAAAAAATAACCCTACAGGGATGAGAAGATGAAGAAAGAACAAGCAGGACAGGAAAACAACAGGAGGAGGAGGTTATGGCTATAAAACACACTTTAGCATAAGCTTCTCCTATTAACTGCAGATACAACACGCTGGGGAAACGAGGCAAATTCTCCTCTTTCTCCCCCAACCACGCACACCTCGCTCCTTGCAGTGACACTGCTGCCACCTCGGTCCCCCCAGGCGGCCGGCCAGAGGGGATGCTGCCAGTCATTCGGTGGCGCTTTGATGCGGGCACAAAAGAGCAAGTCATTTGAGACACTTCCTGCCTGGTGGCCTGTATCAGCTTGTGAATCATCTGAACGCTTCTGCTTAATCCGCTTGTGTATCTTTGAAGCCTTTTCTGTCTCGCAAACAAATGATCAACTGCAACTTATTTTTAATCCATTAAAAGGTTCCAGATATTCCCCTGTAAAAACAAAATACCTCGGTACCTTGGGGAGGAGTGAATTTTCTAAGTATTGATTCGGTCTCCACTGAGCACAGTCAAATATTAGCGTCAATTTGTGAGTTACTTGCTAGGAAAAAATGTCAAAGGTTCGGCTTTTACTGTGATCTAATCCTAGCTATTAAAATAGAGGGATCTCAAGGAAAGTAGCTGCAAGATACTGTCAAAATGGCTTGGATTAGAGAGTTGTGTATGGCACGCTTGATCCGAGGGGGCTACAAAGTCAGGTCTGGCGTGTGGAAAGAAATCCTGGCCAAGCAGTACGGGGACAAGCTCAAAGCAACACTTCCACTGTTGTCTTTCATTTGCAGCTAGGCTTACATGGAAGGACTCCACTCTGCGTCGCAAGACATTTATATACCTACCCTCCCATTAAGTTTTATGTGAATTAATTGCTGCTTTCCATTCCTTCTTCCGTGTTTTGCTGTAACTATCTGAACAAAAAACTAAAATTACAAAATCCAGCTGAAACTTAATTGAAAACACCAAGTTCCATCTGGCCTCACATAAATTATGGTCAAAGTTGCCATTTTAAAGATCAGTTGTTGTTGTTATTATTGTTGTTGTTTTTTAATGCCAAACTATAAATCAGCTCAAATTGAGTTCAAACCAGCTCGAAATTAGGACCAGGTTTGCTCGAGTTTGCAAAGCTGAGGGAAAAGCTTTGGGCAAAGCCGGGCTGAACGTTGAACTTGCAACGAGCCAAGTGAGTGTGGGGTTTTGTACTGAATGTTTCCCGGAGATGTGCTTCTAACAAAGGGGCGCTCGGAGCTGGTTTGTGCCCGGTGGAGAGTGAGGAGGTGCTGTGGGTAGGGATGTCCTTCCCTCCGCAGGGGGAGGTGGGCAGGGAAGGGAGCTCAGGTGGGCACGTTAGGTGCAGAGGGGAGGGCAGCGCAGGTGCCTCTTGTTTTGCCTTGATGGGGCTGTGGGCATGTGCCCCAGCCCATCCCAGCGAGCCTGCTCTGAAGAACTGCCACAGCAGCGCTTAGCTCCTTCCCTGGGGGGCTGAGAGCCCCAGCGTCACAGTCTGCCACCTGCCTGCTCAGCTGTGACAAAGGTGGTAGCAAGTCCTGTGCTGTCCCTGCTCTGGCGAGCATCCCCTAGGAAGCCAAGGGATGGCAGGAGCAGTGTCTGCTGTCAGGCTAAAGGCAACCGTCTGGCCCTGCAGGTGAGCTGGGCGCGAGGGCTTGCGGCAAAGGCTTGTGGCAAAGGGTGAGTGGCTTGTGTCTGGGCTGGCGCCTGCTCGCAGCCCTGGGAGCACAGGGAGAGCCTGGCCCCTGCCGTGAGCAGCGTGTGTGTTGTGTCCTGCACACGCGTGAGAGTGGGCAGAGGGTTCTCCCTCCTCTGGCTCCTCTGCTGTTTTACTTAACCTTAAAACTTGTTGGTCTGAGGGCGTTTGTAAACACATAGTCTAAAAATCACTTGCACAGCACTCACTTTTGACAGTGTAAGTAATGCAAGTCTGTATTTTATACTCGTCCTTGCGTTTCCTGGTGCTGAGGGGATGTAAGAAAGCTTTTCTGTGCAGCCCCCAGCCTGGCTTGTGTGCTGTGGTGCCAGGCGGGCATCAGCGTGCTGCTGGTGGCCGTGCTGCCGGAGGGTGCTCTGAATGGTGAGAATAAGGTCCCTAGACACAAAATGTGTCTCTGCAGCACTGGCCTGCCATCCAGCTATAGAGCAGCTCTTGAGGGGCTGTAAATAATGCAGGAGGGATGATTTTGTAAGGGGAATCGGAAGTGGGATTACTCTGGGATATTAGGAATGAAAATACCTCTTAACTCTTTGGTGAGCAGTAGAGTTAATAGTCACCAAAAACATGCATAAATTGTCTGAGCGAAAGGTGCCACTGCCCTTGGGAGGCTGACTAGGTTATTCTTTTTGGTATTTATTTAATGGCTGCATGTCTTTAAGACACAAATGCTCAGCTGATCCTTCTTCCTTTTTGGCTGACTCTGTGCCTTCTGGAGTTGAGCATCCTCCTGTGATGTGTAAATGATGACTGACTGCTGATGATCAAAGAGTACTGGCTTGATAGACATATTTCAGCTTCCCATTTGATACCCAGATGGCATTTTGTATCAGCCCTCGCATCCGAACGTATCTTTTTCAGAGCACGCATTTAGTAGATTAATTCTCTCCAGGCAACCAGTTAAATGGGAGCCATTCCTTCTTCTGGCCCTGCTTCTGCATGACTTGTGATGGCAAGTACTTTTGCTCCTGTGAGTAACTCTAGGCACCCCCGGGGTCTCCTGGGACGTGATTCAGATGTGCAAATTTTGTTTGGAGCAGGAGTGGGGGATTAGGATCAAGTTACTGGGAAAAGCGTTAGTCCTGCATCGCAGTAGCATGAACAGAGCAAAATCCAAATCTCCTGCCATGCAGAAAATGGGATGGGGTAAAATGCCTTGCGAATTGTCCACCCCATCTCTGTGCACGTGGTCCCTGCGCGATGGGGTGGCACTGGGGGAGCGTGTCCCTCGTGCCGGAAGAGTTGGTACCTGCAAACCTTTCGGTGGGGTCGTCAGGGGAGTCTGAGGGACTAAATGCTTTGACTCAAAGCTTTGCTCTCAATGCAAATACCAGGCGTCAATCGGAGCTGGTTGGGAAACGCGTGATAATTCACATCACAGGGAGAAATAAATTGTCTATTTAAAAATGAAAAATAAAACACAATTAGAGTTAATTTCTCCTTACTCTGTCAAAGGAAGACACCAGTCCTCAGTAACTGGGGAAATGCTTCAGCCTCTTCCCTTTCTGATGTTTCCTTCTGTCTTTAGTCAGAAAAAGTCAAAGCGACGTTTCCCCCGACGTATCCTGGAGGGAGCTTCTGCAAAGGTCGCGCTCCCTGTGTGCAAACCTGTATTGAAAGGGGAATTGTAGGTGGTTTGGTTTTGGATCCAAAAGGCACTTTCTGCTGAGAGGTCCAGCTTCACTGTGTATTTGTTCTGTCCCCTGGCGCGTACCCGGCACGGTGGACAGCTGGCTCCGAGGCACGGACGCAGCCTCTCCCACCAAGGCTGCCGCTGAGCGTGTGAAGCGCTCCAAAACGTGATGGGCAAAACCAAGACAGAGGCAAGCGGTGGTTAGAAACGACGCCTTCAGTCCGGAGAGATCTGTGTCCTTCTCAAAATGGCAATATGGGGTGTGCTTTGGAAAACTGGCTTGAATTTTTTTGTCCTTTGGGCACTGAAGGTTTTTCCTCCACTCTTGAAGCGGGGACAGAGCAGCGAGACTGGCGCCGGCCGAAGCAGGCACTGCTTGCTGCAGAAATGTTGTGGTTAATGTCCGGTGGCGATCATTCCACTCTTTAACCTTCCAACATGAGCAAAAATATTTCAGACTGCTGAAAGCAGCAGTAAATGGCTGGCATTGGCTCCGAAATGTTATAGGAATCGCAGGGACTTTGATCCCCCATCCCTCCACCCCCTTCTCCTTTCTGTTGTTTAAGATTTACCAAACATTGCATCTCTTCACATAAAAATTCACCTTTGTGTTGTTACATATAATCATCGAATAGTGGTAATAACAATAAAACTCCTAGGAAATCTCCCTGTGGCAACAAGTAATTGACCCAAGAATTTTCACTACAAGGAATTTTTTTTTAATAACCACACAGCACTAGAGATGCTCGTTCATCAGGGGATACACTGCTATTGTTCTCATCAGTCCTGATGCTTTGCCTTCACCCTTTGAGTTTTCTCAAAGGATTGAGATTATTTGGTTTCTTTGAAGAACAAAGGATAAAGAATTTTTTTTAGATGACTGGCTATTTTGATCTGCAAGGCCTGCGCGCAGTGTGAGGGAACAAACATCACTAAATCATTAAGGGAAAAGGGAAGGGTATGCATAATGGAAAGGAGAAACACAAAAGCCACTGAGTCCAGCGGTTAGAGGCAGGCGCTGGCAGCCGGTGCCTGGGTGCTGTTTTCCTCCCCGCTGCTGATCCAACGCGAGGGTTGCTGCCTTGCTTCTCTGGGCCTTGGTTTCTCTTATCTATAATTTGGCAGGATAACTCTTACAGCCGAAAGACTTTGTCAGGTGAAGTTAGTTTGAATTTTCAATTCCTTGGGCCTTTAGAGAAATAACAGACATTAAGTAGGATGTCTTACTTAAGCAGCCCCAGTGCCTCTCTCCAAATGCAGCCAACGCTTTGCTGCAAGACATAAGGTGTCGTTAATGTGCCTCTGAAAATCCTACTGGGCTGCCCGATTTCCCTGCCTGTGGCTGGACATGGCACCAAGGATGCCAGCTTCGGGTACCTGATGTAAGGCTGTGGTGGGCACTGGGATGAGGGATGTTCCTCTGGTCTCCGCTGCTGCAGCAGCGCACGGTCCTCAGCACGTCTCTTCTCCTGGGAGCTTTTGTCCCTTTCTTGATGGTAGGGACCGAGGTTTTGCAGTATAAGGGTCAAATCTAACTTAGAGCCATCATCCCCAGGCTTGCTGATGGCTAATGTCATGTAGGAGGACTTGAAGGGGGCGTAAGGTGGGACCATGAGACTTGAGCAAGGACTGGCCAAACCAAGGTGCATCCTTTGCCCTGTCATGCTTTGGAGCTTGCCTTGCCCTTTCCTAGTGAACAGCTCCACAGAAAACTGAGATCCCACCGTGAATCTGTAAGTCATAGGATAACACACAGACGTACTTCCCATTCAAATGTGCCTTTTCCATTTCGGGAGATAAGAAAATATCACATGTTCTGAGGAAATAGGATTAGCCTGTAATTAGGCAAAAATCCTTCTATTTAGCATAACAATTTTTTTAAATTAAAGAGTGAATATTACCTGCTAATTATGGGGTATACAATATACATAGAGCAAAGTCTAATTAGTATATGAGTGTCTATTTTTATTCTATTTGAAAAAAAATTAAAAGTTAATATAGTCATTCACCCAGATGCATAAGCAAAAGACATCTTCTCGACTTCCAGCTAAACAAACAGCATCCCGCTGAGCTGAGCCCGTCGCTGCTCCTGCCGGCTGGGATACAGCAGATGATGCTGTAGCTGACTTAAAAATACGGTGTCTGTGCTCCGCTCAGAGTGGCGGTCACCTGCAGGGTGTGCACGCACCACAGGGCTGTCGTGGACGGTCCTTGGGTTGAGCAAGGTCTGTGCAAGGGTGTCACGGAGCTGGAGGCTGTAAACCACGGAGGACAGAAGAGTCCTGAACTTTGGAGAAGTTTTGGTTTGGAGCCAAGCTGTGCAGCACGATCCTTGGCCAGGGCCTGGAGCCGTGCTGGGCTTGTTCTGGTTTTGTGAAAAAAAAATGTAAAAAACGAGTGTAGTTTTGACAAAGTTTGGGCTTGTACAAGTGAGCTGGGACTATGTTTGTGGTTGAACTTTGCCCTTGTTTAGTGGATCTTGGGAAATGGTTTGCTTGAACCTATGGAGGGCAAGTGAACTCACTCTGCTCAAATTTTGATCCCGCTATTACCCATCAGTTTTGGATTTAGTCCTGAATTCTGCAAACACTTAAGCACATGTTTTGCTTCACATGCTTAACAGGAGTACTCACTTATATGCAGTTAAACATATGTACTGGTTTTCACTGGATCCAAGAGTCTGCCACAAATATTTCAGGTTCAACTTCCATTTCACATCCCTCGAATTGGAGCTGGTCTTGTTTCAGAAACAACCCCCTACCCTAATTAGTCACTTTGCTGCGCTAATCCCCTTGCTGCCCTTTGGACATATCGACTTGAGCATGTCCCTAATCTTCAGTGGGGATTTTTTTCCGGTGACTTCATGTTCCATATGTCTCCTTGAGATGAAGGAGTGCTTCTGACACACGAGAGGGTGGTAACTGTGCTGGTCATGGGGTTAACCAGAACAACTTCCAAAAACGCATGATGAAGGGAGAAAGCATCATGCTGAAGTGCCACTGCCACGTATGAGGAGTTTCCCAGCTTTAGTTGTCTGTCCTTGAAAAAAGACTGGTGCTGGCGTGCTGCACCTCAACACACGGGCTGTCAACGGTGTGCAGCATGGTAACGGGGCAAAGAGGGTCGCGGCTGAAGGAAGGCAGCACCGTGTGGCAACTGATACCTGTTTTTTTCAGGAATACGGAGCATTTTTCCAAATTTCAGCAGTGCTGTTTAGGTCCTGGTGTCTGAGAAGGCTGGCTTCAAGTCTGGTCCCCTGCTTTGGGTGCAGAAGGCAGGGCATTGCCCTCCCTTGGGGGGCAGTTGCCCTACTCCCCTTCGTGGGAGGCTGATGCTGCAGCACGAAGGTGCTGGGCTCGGGGCCAGGCGGTGCTGTGCCCCCTGCCTGGGCTGCCCCATGCCTTGGTTTCCTGGGTGGAGAAAGGAAATACTAAAATCTACCTTGCAGAAAAGTGAGGTTTCCTCAATTAATAAACGTGCTCGCAGGCCCGCCAGATGAAAGAAATGCAAAATATCTTGATAGCTTCTTTTATGATCATTAATAATAGTATAACTTACCTGAAAGGCACAGTGCGTGTCCCCAGTGAGTTTTGATCTCTTGTCACGCCTGGGTATGTGGGATGGGTAAGGCTCTGTCTCTCTGGGGAGTTGTTAGATGAGAAAACAGACGGCAGATATTTCTCCACCCCCTGCTTCGCTCTATTCCCAGCACTGCTTCGCTCCCAAGGATCAATATCTGAACTGAGAAATTATATTATTAAGCTGCATATTGTAATCATACATCAAGTGAAGTCCCCTCCCTCCCCTCGGCACGCATTAGCATGACCTGGTGGAGTGGCGTTTCTTTTGAAAAGATTAGGAGCATCAGCCGTGCCAAATATGCGGGGTGGAAGAGTGGGACAGGCCTTCTGCAGAGCATGTCTGACTACTTTGTGTGGATTGCTCCTTCCCAATTTGCATTACAGAAAAACAATCTTTTATTTATTTAAGTTGGAAATCCCTTTGCATCTGAACTTCAAGTGTGCAGCAAACACACTTTGATCATTTTAATGCAGAAGTCACTGATTTACAATAAATATTGTGTTTTCTTTTCATACTTCTTTTTGTTCTTTGAGGAGATTAGAGCAAAGGAAGGAAAATAATTTTGACCTCATTAGAATTGTCTGGCGAAAGAAATGTGCAGAATGTGGAAAATGCCGGGCTCCAAGTTTTCCCAAACTAAGGACAGAAATTACAGCATCGATCTATTGGTTGTTAATTCCTGTTGTGGTTTTTTACCACCAGTAGGAGAAGTGACTCTGCTCAGGGTGCCTTAGACTGTGATTTGGGGGAGTCTAGTTGTTTGCTGGGAAGCATCAGGAGGGAACGATGCATCCTGAGATGCTCCTTGGCTTTGGGTGGGAGGTTGAGGTAGCGGAGGAGGAGCCCACCCTCCCCGCTGCGGAGGAGGGGGTGCCTGTCTGTGGGTGCTCGGTGACTTGCCCCTGGGGGGGTGGTACCAGACGTGAGGGTACCCGACAGTCCCATGACAGCCAAAATCCACAAAGATGTACGATGCTGTAAGATATCAGAACACCTTGGTGAGAGCTTTGACGTGGATCTTCCTAATTTCTCGTGGATTTCCACGGAGCATCTGCCTCCTTCTGCCCTTTCCTCGCCGTGAGTGAGCGCATGGCCAAGAAAAGCCTCTACCCAGCGTGAGCATCAGCGGCTGGCATGGATGCTGCGGGAGGAGCGCTGGTATCCTGGGTTCCTGGCGGTGAGGATGGTTAGGATCTGCACCCAAAAGCAGATTTTTGTAAATGCACCATCTCCCAATCCCAGGGCCAGGGTGACACAGGGGGTGATGGTTCCCCATTGTGGACCTCTGCGCTTGTCTGACGGGCTCTGGGGGTGTTACAGAGAGCAGAGCAGCACTGTGGGCACTACCGCTTTCTCTGTCCTGCAATTATCACCTGGTATTAATTGCCGATATCTTCACTGTGTGCCAGGCTCTGAACGTGCACTGCTGAGCTGAGATGGGGAACAGGACTAAACCCAAAAGGGGAAGCCCAAAATGGGCAGTGAAGTGTTAGAAAAGCAGCAGTTTTTCTGGGGTCTTGGACACAGCACCATCTCCAGGTGAGAAATTGTTTCCGGTGAACAGATTTGGCCGTGTTTGAGCGAGATCAGTGAATGGAGCTCAGGATCGAGCCGCTCAGCAGCAGATCCACTGGGATCTGTTAAAGCTGGTTCTTGGGGATGGGCGTTTCGCTGGAGCATCGTGGTGGGTTGTGCTCCTGTGCAAGGAGGCTGAACCCACCGACAGCACAGACTCCTCGCTGCTGCCCCAGGAAGCTTTAGTGTGGATGTGCAGAACTCCTCTCATTTTCGTGGACAGAAACAGATACAAAGTCAATACTTTAAAAAAAAAAAAACCAAACAAAAACCCCAAAACCAAACCCCAAAACCCAAACAAATCCAGGCCACAAAAAACCCCCAAAACACAAACCAAAAAAGCACCCCCCCAAAAAAAAACCCCCAAGCCTATTCAGAGCACCTCGAACAAACGCAGCTTTCTTCTGGAGTAATGCAGTGTAAAGGGAAGGGCTCAGCTCCCTTTGTGCACCCGCCCCGCTGACACTGATCCGAGCTGACTTGGGTCTTTGTGGCCATCCCGACGCCAGGAGCAGCAGGTCCAGCTTACAGGTGTGAATTCCAGCTCTGTCCCATTTTAAAAGGGGGATTTTCATGCTGGGCAGGCTCGGACAGAAAACAGTTAAACAAAAAGAGCAGTTTGCTTTGCCTGAGGAGTGCTCCTGCCTTCCCTTTCTGTCCTTCGCTGGTCTTTTTATTTCCTTAATCAATGTGAATTCCTTTTCCTTCATTCAGTGCTTTTTCTTCCTTTTTTTTTTTTCCTAGTCCACGTTTCTAAAGAAAAGGCCATAAGGAAATTTGGGTTTCTTGAGCTTCACTTGAGGTTGTAACTGGAACCAGCAAAAGCTGTAGGTTTTTTGGTGGCACCAGGTAGATTGCTTACTTCAGGGTGTAAAGGGTTATTTTTGTACTTGGGCAGAAGCTCCCAACAGATGTGGTGGAGGAGCAGAATGACTTTACTTTTTACTGGGAGGGCTGTGAGTAAAGAAACCTGAACATCTTTGAGTTGTCCCAAATCCCGGCTTTTCCCCAGTGCAGCAGAGCTCAGAATCCAGCCCATCGTCTTCCCTTTCGCTCCGTGATAATTTATTATTATACAGGATTGTAACCAGAACAGTTTAGCCTAAAAGTGATCCACCCTCAATTACATGCTACTGTGTTACTTCAGATACAAAGAGACCAGAGACACATCCCTTTATCCTGAGCATCTTGGACAAACAAAGCAGGGGGGTTAGTGGCAGTGTAAACACATTTAAATTACCCTTTTTGGAAAACCCTGATCACTCATTATGGTCAAATCCAGCTGGATGGAGCCAGAGTGACACTTCAAGGTTTTTGTCTGCTGGGAAAATGCATGTTAGAGAGCGTGCGAACAAACACACAAAGTCCCCGCGCCATCTCCTGTGGGGAAGGTTTTTCCTGTTGGAGGTTGGTCAGCAGCTCTCCTGCTCCATCCTGCACTCACCAGGGCGTTCTGATGGACCTCGGGATGTGGCTCCCCCTGTGGATGCCAGAGATGAAGCTTTGCACAAATCGTTATCAGCACTGCGGCTCACAGGATGCTTTTTCTAGCAGAGATAACTTGTGACCCCACTTTGTACCCAAATGCATCCCCTCCTTCAACCTCAGCAGGTGGGACAGACCAAGAAGGTCATCCTGGGGATGTGGTCCCAGCCCTTTCCCACTGCTTTCCATCTCCGTGGAGGGACTGGCATTGCTATGGGTCTTGTCCAAAGCGTGTCTAACCCTACCAGCCAGCCTGAGGGCTGGGACGCCACAGAGGTCCTAGGGCATGTGAATGGTGCAGGACATCTCGCTTCTCTCCAGCAAACCTGGGTGATGGAGCCGGAGCACCAGAGAGGTGGTGGGGAAAATCAATCCCACCAGCACCGGATGAAAAGCAGTCACCTATGGACGCACTTTATCCCCTCCATCCTGAATGTGCCTCTGACCTCCTTCCCCGCTGGGAAGTGGTGGGTGCTGCACGGGGGCAGCTTTCCCTGCAGGTCCCCTCCTTTTCCACACCTTGCTTCCTCTGCCAGCAGGGAAGATGCTGGGTTCCACATCTTCCCAAGCTCAGGATAGAGACCACGGCATCCTGGGGGGAAGCCTGCCTTTGTTAGTGCCAAAGCCCGGGGGAAGGGATTGGAACGAAGCGGGTGCATGCTCCGGAGATTGCGGTGTGAGCAGGAGCATCAGAGGGACTCGTGGGGGACAGGGCTCCATCGCTCACCCCGTGTCTCTCTGCGTAGGAAACAAAGCCTCAGGTCTCCTCCTTTCTCCCCGGCACTGACTGAGACCTTTAAAAATGAACACTTGTTTTCACTTAATCCTCATTTCCTGTCAATTTAATGGGATTTGATCATGCAATTCCTTTCATACGCTATTTGCAGTGAGCAAGTTTTCCTGGGAAAACTCTCGGTGTCTTGGTGGTGTTACAGCGGGTTTGAATTCCTCCTTTCCTGTAAGTGGGTTTAGCAGCAAGGCTGTTTCCATAGACAGCACCAGCACGTCCTGAGAAAACTCCGTCAAAACCCAGACAACATTTTCCAGTTATTATCCAGTGACTGATGGAGTTTAGGTTTCCCGTTGACAATAAAACAGTGGGTAAAAGGAAGCAATTAACAGCTTACAACTATATCTAGTTCCTTCTGAGTAAAGCTCTTTGCTTTATTTTGGGTCTTGGAAGATGAACTGTACAGTATATTGTTTGAAAATGCGTCCTCTGTTTTGGAAAATCTCCATATATTTTGTGTCCATGTTATCTGCATGGTTGTAATTAGAAAATGATGTGCCTGCTACATGACCTCCTCATAAAGAACATATTTAAAGTGAGACAATAACATTCAATTCCCTTTCTAAACCATCAAAAAGAAAATGGTTTTCAAGGCATTTCTTCCTCCTTCCCAATTCCCTCTCTTCAGCCGCTTGGGTGGTCTCATTTGACAAGTTTTACAATGGAGGATTTTTTTTTTTCTTTCATGGACAAACATGTAAGTGCAGGAGAAAATCTGAAACTGGGAAAAAAAATGCTTCCCCCCTCCCCTTCCCCTAGAAAAACTCAGAGGCTGAATATCAGCAGATCCTTCCACTGCTCCTGGCAAAGGCAGGGAGAGAGGGAGACCCTGCAAAGGCAAATCTGCTCAGCTCTCCCCCCGCCGCCGCCTTTTTTTGTGTTTTTCTTGCTTCTTACCTGCATTACTGCTATTAAACCTGATAGTCCGTGCCCAGAGGAGGGAGGAGCGTGTGGATGCCCAGGGAAGGCTGGGGACAGTGAGAGGCACTTTGTCCTGATCGAGGTTGCCCATGTCAGCACCACGCAAGAGGCAGGAGATCCGTGGGACCTCAGCTTGTCCTTGCTCCAGAGCGGAGATGGCCCCCGACAGGATGACCAGAGACTGCAGGTTTTGCTGGTAAAAGTGCATTGCAAGGACAAGTTGGACCACTGTGGGTCTAAATATTTCTCAGAGGGAATAAGGAGCAGATTTGGAGATGATACTGGAACTAAACAGGAGGAGGTAGAAGGGCTCATTGTGCTCGTTGGAGCAGTGCTGGAAATGTGAGAAAATTCCATTTTGTGTCTATTAAGGATGCAGAAGACGAGGTGGGATAAATAGGTCGATAGTGCCTGTTTTTCACCAGTGGAAACCCTCTAGCCCACGGAATCACCTCTCTCTCGGGGTGTTTGCAGTGCGCTCGCCACAAACTGGTGGGGAGCTGGGAACCGGGCACGGCTTCCCACCGCCACGCTGTCGCGTGTGCCGAACGTGATGGCACGTTCCCCAGTCAGTGAAATACTGGATTAAGAAGTCTAGCCCTCTCTCAGTAGATCCATCTCAAACCACAGGGAAAGGTGGTTCTAGATGCAGCCCAGGAGCACGTCTTGCTGGTTCAGCGCCGTTGGCTTTGGTGCCGCGGTTCCAGGCTGTGTCCGCGTCACGCCAGGCACAGCCCAGCTGGCTCCTCAGCCTGCACCCGAGCAGCTCACCAGTTTTATTGCCCTGGGTTACCAGAACAGGGCATTTCCCTAAAGGTTACATGGGAGAGGAGCACTTTGGAGACCTAGAGAGAAAGGCAGAGGGAGAAGAGATAGAAAAGCTGTGTCTGATATGGTACAGAGATACAGAGCATGGATGCACTAAGAGAGCAAAGGAAAAACATGGTGCTTCTATAGGATGAAATAAAATGGATCCACCAGTGGAAAATACAAGTTCTCTCCATCACTGAGGTACACCAAGATTCCTTTTGGAGGAATCTTTGGAGCGGAGTAAAATGAGTATCGCTTCTGAATGCTGCTCTGGGAGAAAGATGTTCCTGTAGTTAGTTACCTGCATCGGATCTTGGAAAATGGCTATCAGAGCATTAACAGAAAAATAGTTGGAAGTTTCCAGCATTTAACAGTGCTACTTTAGTGGCCTCCATAGGGTCAGAGCCCTGCGGACAATTAGCGTGTGATCTTGTTGATTAGCAAAAATATCCTGAGTATGATTATCATTTCCACTGCAGCCCTTTGCCAACCTAAAGAGGCTTTAAGAGAAATGAGAATTTACGTTCATGACAACCAGCATCAAAACTGGAAAGTATTTGCAGTCTCCAGCTGTCCTTTCTGCCTGCTAGTTCAGCCACCTACCGCCACCCCGCCAGGCCAGGACGCAGGCAGGGAACAGCACGCGTGTACCCCGGGCTGGCGTGCTCTTCCGATGGGGATGCGCAAGCAGTAGTGTGTTTAACTCCTCTTATTTTCTTAATGATCTCTTTGTTAATCAGCTCGTATGTTTTTGCAGGAGGGGTCCCCCAAGCAGAAAGCAAACAGAGCAGGTCTTACAAGACCGGCTTTGTGTCTTGGGAATTTTCCATGTTGTGGTGCCAAGAGGGCACAGGTGCAAAGCAAGTGAGCGGGGAAATGTCTGGGCTGACGACAGTTCAGTGGCTGCAACGTGCCTCCACCAAACCTGCCCCCGTGCACCTGGCATATGGCAGCAGGTCGGATGCAAGCTAGTCTTTCAAACAGGTAAGCGGCTGCTTTGCCTAAAAGCCCATACAATAATAATTAAAAAAATAATCATGAAGCTATAAAACGTATTAGGCAGTTTCCCACACAGATTGCGGAGAGGGTGCTGAGCTGCACCCTGCGAGGGGCAGAGCTGTCACTGGGTACCTCTCTTTAAAGCTCGAAGAACTTGTATATGCATTTCTTGGATAAACCTACCCAGCAGTAAGCACACGGCAGCAGAGCTGGGGCCAGAAGCTGTCTGAAGTCCCCACACCAGCCTTGCAAACTGCGTGGGAGCCTTTGCGCGGGCATTGCCGTCGTCCCTCACCACGCTGGGCAGCACGGGCAGCGGTGCGCGGGGCAGAGGCGCAGGTCATGGCCGAGCTCGTGGCTGACGGGGCTCCCTCGGACACGGTCTTGCCCTGAGATGGGTCAATGCAACAGAGCATCCCCCCGCCTGCATCTACTCGTACCTCTAAACTGCCTTCCCTGTGTTTGCTCCCCTTTGCTTTTCTCCTGCGAAGACTACTCCCACGGCCCCGTTTTCAGGAGTGACTCAGTAAATGGATCATTTGGAAGAAGGTCTGGAGGAGAATCACGTCCAGCTACAGACACCGACAGGCTGGGACTGAGTCACTGGCTCAGCAGGAACGTGTCTCCGGACTGAAGTGCCCAGTCACACCTACCTACATGACACGAATTTCAAATACAATATGATTTCAAATTCAAATACAATTTCAAATTTCAAATACAGTTGATGTCGAGCCTCTTCTGTCGCTAATCATACCTCAGTACCCGGGGAAACAGATCAAATACTGTTATAAAAACATGGAAATTTAAAAAAAAAAAGTGCCAAGTTCTTTTACACTTTGTGTACTGTGTGTCTGTCTATCTGGGCTTACAATCTTTGACACTGAAAGGACAGCAGGGATATTGTGAATACTTAAAGCCTAAGTTAGCATCAGCGTTTCCATCTAGGTTTTCGCTTTATGTTGTCTCTGGCACGTTAGCCTCACTGCAAATGAGGTTTGGGATCTCCATCTGGTCCTGGTGGACAAAAGCTTTCTTAGAGAAAGGAAACACAGCCCCAGTGGTGCCTTCAAAGCTGTTGGAGTCTCGTGTGAAGGTGGGAAAGCAGCTCTGAACCGATTGGATTTCGTACCTCATAATATACAAATCAGACCATAATTTTCATGTCACTAAGTCATTCCACTGCATCTGGACACCCAAAGCACCATTTCTTCTTTCTCCAACTTTATTTTTTCCTTGATGGTTTACGAAGCCAGGGGATGGAGTCTACCAGCTGGGCATCAAACACGGCAAAAATCTGCATTCAAAAGGGGCACGTGGGATCCTGCTCATGAGTGAGGGGGGCACAAAACACCCACATCTCTTGCCACGAAGGAGCCGGATGCCAACTGCTCTGTGTCCCTGGAACAGGGATAGCACAAGATCTTCCTCCTTGGGTCGGCTGCCCCTGGTCAGTTGAATGTGCCAGGGGCTCCCGCAGAAGCTGGGCATTTGTATGGCTAACGAGGAATCTTCCACTGCTGTGAAACAAAGAGAGGAGAAGACGATGGAGATTATCTTCTTCCTATAGCAGTCCGTGTACCTGTGCTGATTGCGTGGACTAGTTTAGACAGTCTGCCGCAGAGATCCATAACCACTGGGGGCATTCCATGATATTTATGGCCAGGTTTGGCTCCATACAAATCCCTGATATAGCTTGTGTTAGCAGGGCATCTCTTGGATTTATTTTTTTTTTTTCCCAGCTGTAGCTGAAGTTTTTTGGTGCCTGGGGACAGGGGAAGGCACGGCACAGAGCATGGTGCCTGGATGCAAAGGGGGTTCCGAGGTGAAGGCACTGTGGAATCGCACCGTCTCCCTCTCAGCCTACATGAGACTTTAAATGACAACCATTTCATATTGTATGACTATAATCTGTCCTATACCTGTGGCAGATCTAAAAATAGTTTCCCTCTCGGTCATTTTCAAGATTTTTTTCCTGCAAAAGGTGAGCTCTTAGTGCTCCTCCCGGATAAAAAGCTCCTCACAGAGGTGCGCTGCCAGAGAACCCGCGTCGTAACAGCCCTGCTTGCTTAGGATATCCTCATTCCTTTTGTGGTCTCCTCTGGAATCAAAACTATGGGGTGTTTCTTATTTACATGGAGGACAGACTTTGACTGACAGATCAAATGACCAGATTTTAGTGTGATTTAGGAAAATTAGTTAATTTGGCTAGAGAAATCAAGGATCCCCACGGAGTTTGCAGGGTAGAATTTGCTTCAGATGGTTCATAAACAAAGAGATGTGTTGCTAGGATTGCTAAGTTCAACGGATTTTGCTTTTGCAACCCACTGTTGCAGTTTTACTTTTTCCCTTTCCGTCTGGGAGATATTTAGTTGCCTCTCAGTTTTATGTTTTCCTTCTGAATTTTTTTTTTTTTTTATATTATTGTTTTCAACAAGCCTAACAGCAGGATTTTGCATTTGCAGTCTGTATCAGGGGATGGGAAAAAGAAATAATCAGATGGCAAATGGCAATCATATCAAGGGACTATTAGCAAAAGAGGTGTGTTGGGGAGCCTGGCCGAACCAAAAGCCTCTCTGGGGGCGGCTGGGCCGGGCACACGCGTCGGGGGGCAGAGAAGCAGGCAAAGAGCACGAAGCCTTGAGAAGTGCGGAGGGGTCAGTCCTGTGCCACAGCATTTTCTCATTCGCAATTGCCCTTAGGCACGGTTAAGCTTTTATATCAGGGTGTCTTGGCGTATCTCCCAATGCCATGATGTTCCTTAGCGACTCTTTAAATTTGTTCTTCGTCTGACATTGCACAACAGATCAGGATTCCTTGAACTTGCCTTGTTTGGATTTTTTCATGAATTGCATCCATGTGTCCAAGGCGCTGAGCCCTTTCACATAATTGGGCAATATTTGCATTAAGATCAGCGGTTCTCTCTCAAACAAGTGGGAGTCGTTGTTCCTTCCAGTCCCAGAAATGCCGATGTGAAGTACAGGACCTGGGATCCGGGCACATGGCCGCAAGTCTGGGACAGAGGGCTGCAGGATGATATTTGTTCCTTGTGTTTTTCCTTGGAAGCAGCTCGTTTTCCCTTTTGGGCAGGACGCTGGCTATGCCTGAAAGCCATTTAGAAATTGCAGGGAGTGCGGGATTCAGTAGCCTTGCCTGTTAAGTGGGGTTTCTTGACAGAAAGCATTACTCTGAAGAGCTCTACATTTGCAGTCAATTCTCACGTCAGGTTAAAGGCAGTGGATTTAACACCCCAGTCCAAGCCAGTTTGGACCTGGGCACCTATGGAACAGCTCCTCTTGTCGTGGGTGATGTGGTGGCTGCTATCAGGCGATACACGTGAGCCAACAGCCTCTCTTGTGTGAGACAGAGGAGGAACGATGGCTAAAGCTGCCTGGGGAAGGCTCGCTCCATCCTTGCTGACATATGTATGCGTGTGATTCACTAAGTAGATTTTTCCAACTGGAATTATGACTGAAACCTCATTCCAAAATAACACTGATTTTGTGACTGTTCCCAGAGGTGGTATCTCAAGAGGTTAGAAATTGAGACTGGCGCCAGCTGGGACGTAATTGTCATTTATGTGTTTGTGCTGCTGCCTGCACGCAAGCGTGCGAGACCCATCTACAACCTGTCATGAGATGGCTGGGGTTTTCCTACGATTTTCTTAGAGAACGGTGCTTTTATTCTCGTTCACAGTTTCCATCCTTTCTCCTGCTGTATGTCTGATTTATTAGAGTGGCTTAACATGTGCTGCTTCCCCCCCTTCTCCCTCTGTGTCTCTTGCTGATATTCGTAAGTAAATCACTGCTGTTTCATGGGAAGTGAGAGATAAAAAAAGAGCGAGGTTCTTGTATGGCCAGTGCAATGGAGATGACGACTGAAAGGGCTATGAGTGATTGCTCTCTACACGCCCAGGCATGACTTTGATTTCTTAGTAATTCCAACTATGGCAATGTACACTAATAACATATTCTGCAGCTTCACTTCTTCTAGAATCAGCCTAAAACTAGATGTTGTTGCTGAGCTATTGATATAATGGCAGGATCAGGCCCTTGGTTAGTTTGTAGAGTATCTATTGGCGTGGATTTCCAAATGCGGTTTTGGTTGCTTAGATTTGGCGCCCTGGTTTTCACAGAGGTTACTCAAAACTTACTGAAAACATTAGGTGTCTGACGTTTGCACGGCCAAAAACTGAGACATTTAAAACCAACAGTTGTGTTTGACAATGAGAGTCATTAAATGAGTGAGTAGCTCGTTTCTGAGAGAGGTGAGGCATGAAGATGTCAGAATTTTGGGTGCAGACGGGCTCCGTTGTGCAGGGTTGGCATGCACAAGAGAACCATGGGGATTGTCTGTCTTCAGCAGTCTCCTTGAAATAACTTTTTTTATATTCATAACACTGGCTCATGTTTCTTCTCTACCAGGGAGGCCCTATCAGAGCTAACTAGCACTAATTGGAGAGGGGGAGGCGAGGGGAAAGGGCATAAAACCCTGGAAGAAGAGGGGGGAGCGTAGATCCCAGAGACTAAGTTTAATATCATCAAACTCGGGTGGAAATAATACTCTCGCAAACCACAGAAACATGCCTTTTACTGTGGGAGTGCACAGCAAAAAACAAAAATAAAAAGGAGCGATACGATAAGGCTGGTGAAGTCAATGCAGTTGGTGCAACGAACCCTGGGCCGTTTCGCTGGACGGGCCGCCTTGCAGAAGTTTCCTTCTGTGGGAAAAATCAACGACTGGAATGGGTCCGTCTCTTTTGCCATGGCAAACCTATACTTAAGTGTGATTAAAATGCTTTCGGCAAAGGAAATACCCTGTAGTTTAAGCCAAACATGGGGACATCCTTTCTCCCTCTGATTGATGTTATGGTGGTTTATGCGGCGTACTATATTCTGAACCAGACCCAAGTCAATTAGGCCCCGTTTCAAAGTATTTTCTCATGCAGCCCAAGGTTTTGCTCGTGCCAACAAAATCCGAACCTCGGGGAAACGATAGCAGAAATGAATTTCTGTGAACGAGCGCAGCCAGGCCATCGGGTTAGCAGGCAGCAAGCGCTGCAGGATTCCCGGCTTCAAGGATCAAGCTGCCTTTTTCAAGTTGTGAGATTTAACGGCCTTTTAATGAGATCAAGTGTAGTATTGGTTTAATATCTGATACAAGCTCTATCAGAAAAGTATATCCTTCCTTTGCAGAGGGACAAGGCGATCTAACTATGAAATGATCAGATCATCACAGTTCTTTCCCACCCCTAGACCAGGTGGGATTTCTGCCCCAGAGACACGATCTAAAACACCTTTACACTCAGCCTTTGACTGTTTGAAGCTTTCAGACAATCACAGTGTGGGAAAGGAGAGTCCTTACAAATCTTTCGCCCTTTCAGTCCTGAAATATCATTCCTTGTGAAGGAAGAGAGTAATAATATGTGAGAGCACCATCACAAGCCAGCCAGCAAAGGAAATAACAGGGTGACCTTATAAAATCAGTGCCAAAAAAAACCACCCAATTATAGGGTTAAATGCCACTGAAGCACGATTCTCCTGGTTTATCTCACTCATGATACACTGCATTTTAAACCCAGCCACTGGGGACATGTGAAATGGTGCTTAAACCCATCAGTGGAAGGTTCCCTTGTATAACAGACATATTTCCATGTATTCCAAAACAGCCCTGGACTCCGGGCAGGCAACGAGTAAGCTTAATGCCTTCCTTTGTAGTAGGAGATCTTTGAAACTCTTATTTGATCGTTTCCCTAGATTAGGATGATTCTGTGCTGCTTTGGAGAGATGTGTTCCCCCTGCCCACCAACCTCCTCTCCCAAAGTGATAAGGCATCTGTAAACACTCTCTGAAACTCGGTACAGAACCTCCTCTGTACACCGCTTTGAAGCGGAGCTGCATGAAGACCTCTGTGCCGGCTGAAAATATCTCGCTAACTGATAAAGAAGTGCAGGTACAGCTAAAATCCACTGTGTAATAAGGATTAGCGAGCCTAAGGAGGTTTGTTTGGATTGAAGATTGAGTTGAAATGTATGAGGCTTGGATTCGACCAGAATTAAACTGAACTTGGATTTCATCAGCCGCGGCACAGCCCCCCTCCTGTCCTGCTCCTCCTCGCCCCACTCCACGTTTAGAGTAAATACTCAGCGCTCATCGTTTTAAAAGGAGCGGTTTAATTTTCCCAGCGGTCCAGGTCCTCGTTAAATACGCTGTGCTTCAGTACAATCCTCAACTTTCCAAACCAGCCCTCGTCTCTCCGCATCTGTCTACCTGCGTGCGGGTCTGTATTGATCTCAGATATGTGGGCAATTGCTCCGCCGAATACAGCCTGAAAGAACCCCATTTGATCCGGTGATGATACTATAGCATATATTCTGACTAATTGTATCCAGGGAAATCAAGTGCACTTTAACTAATGAAAAAAAAAAAAAAAAAGATAGCGTGGTCAAAGCTTATTTGAAGAAATGACATGTTTTAAAACCTGACATGACTTAAAACAGAATCATGTAAGTTCCTTTGCTAAAACACTTTCAGGATATATTAGGTATAACAATAGTTTTCTACATGAAAATGGCTTTGAAATCTTAAAAGAAAAGTATTTTAAAAGAAAAGAATTTTTGCGGTGCATTAAATTGGACGTGAATATGACAGATTTCAAAGACTGTCAAAATAACGAATTTACATCATAAATGCACAGGCTCCCTTTTTAAAGGCCTCTTCAACAACTCAGGAAGGCGTTTAATGGTGAGCAAGTTCAAAGTGTCATGGACTCCCACTGGTATAAAAAGGAGGCAATACCCACTATACTCTCTGTGTTTCAGATAATGTATCTGTCTCTTTTCAAGTTAATAAACTGCACTCCTGTCAAATTGCAGATAAATGAAAGCGACCAAGACATTGTTTTCCCCACATATTGCTAAGAAAGATATCTCCCAATATTTCTAAACGACCAGTATGCTAAAAAGAACTTGAAATGAATCCACCCTGCAGTTATTTTACAGCATCAAAGACAATGAAATTTCCACAGAGGCACTTTCTGAAGTTTTAAATGCTTTATTTCTGATAGCTGCTCATTAAGAAGCTTCGAAAGCTTTTTATTGTTTCAAAGGCAGTCATCTAAATTTTTAATCATTCACTAGTGCTATATGGTCATGATGTTACTCTCTAGCTTTAAAAACCCTTTTTTATTTTCTAAACAGTAATGTCAACATAATGTTTCCCTGAATAATTGTTAGGTACGGCCTTACTCAAAGAGTAACTGTGAGAAGGAGAGAAAGAAAGAGAGAAAGAGGATTTTTCTGGTTCCCTTTTGCAAAGGAGACAAATGAGACACTTCAGGAAATTAAAACCCAGGACCAGCAGCTTACAGAGCTGGCCACCGACTTAAAACGCTGGTCTTCTGGGATGGTTTCGGCTCAGTTTTTTTTTATAGCAGGGGAAGTTTGTGGTGGGTATTTTTTAAGCTAACAATGATGCTCTGCGGGCTGATTCTTGCTCTGTGACACATGAGTGTCCTTAGGGA
The DNA here is from genome assembly GCA_013400135.1 of Rhinoptilus africanus. NCBI lineage: Eukaryota > Metazoa > Chordata > Aves > Charadriiformes > Glareolidae > Rhinoptilus > Rhinoptilus africanus. Next base: position 374,219 of record VXBO01004050.1, read on the forward strand.
TTAAAGAGGATTTAGGGAAATTTCCTGTCCCTGCCCCTCGGAGCTGCCTCCCACCCCACCCACCGCGAGCACCAGGGCCAGGTCCTGCTGGCTGGGGCATGATGCAGGAGGCACCATCCTCATCCTCATCCTCATTCCGCCTGCGACTGCCTGCGGTTTGCAGCGTCCACCATCCATGAGTGAAGGGGCAGCAAAGGGGACAGGGGGCTGGGGGCCATGTCTGCCCGCCAGCCCGGCTGGGCTAACCCTGGCCTTGCATCTGGTTTCCCTTTGCTCCTCGCTCCCGCACCCATTAAAGGCAGCATTTCTTTCTCGCTGCCCGGGACTGTAGATTCTCACACGCTAGACGCAGGGATGAGATTGCAGTTTATTTACTCTACAAGCTTGTATTAAATTTCTCCCTCTAGAAACCACAATCCAGCCTCTCTCCTCTTCAGAGACTGTGAGTTTTCCATTCTCAGGATCTAAGCGTTGGACTGAGCCCATGTTCCAGCTCAAGCCTCTTCCCTTTCTTGTGCCTATATTAAAGAAGGCTCAGCACGCTGATAAGCGAGCAGCAAGGAGATACGGGGACAGATCTAGGCTGCCTCCGCTTAGCAAGAAAGTGGATCCCTCTGAATGCAGGCACTTGGCGTTTCCACCTTCCAGGTTTCACTTGGGGTAAACGCAAAAGAAAGAAAGCCCCTGAGCTGCAGGAGCAGCCCGTGCATGGTGCAGTGTTTGGATATCACCTGTGAGAGATCTCAAGAGAGGAGGAAAACAACTGGCTCTCGCTAATGTAATGCTTTGCCCTCCTCTAGTGGTATTTGTGATCTGAGACTCTCAAAGGAATGACAGATATTAATCCAATAACCTTCTACTGTCAGTTGTAGCCCTTCCCCCCTGCACAGCTGAGGTGACTGAGGTGTGGGTTGGGTGCCCTCTCCGTGCAATCCAACGGGACAGGCACGCTCTTCAACCAACACCTCTTGTTTTGACCCCTGGGTGACGGAGATGTAATCCAAGTCTTCAAAGGATCACTTTTTTCATGCCAAATGTGTAGCTGTTGAATACATCTCATTAGTTTTGTAAGTTGTTTCCAAGCTTACGCCTACCATAGATGTATGTTGACACTTTTATCTGTCCATCTTCAGCCTGGCTCTGAGTGGTTTCGCGCTCACTGAATGCAGCTTTCTGGCTTTTCCTTGTGACCACACTGAGACTTCCTTCCCCTCTCTGCCTTGGACCCAGGGTGTCTGTCCTCTGATCTCATCACTAGAAAAAAGCAATTTTCCTGAGCGCAGAAGTTTAGAAATGGAAAGAGTTTCAAAGGCACGTTGGCTAACGTGGAGCCAAGAGAGATGAGCGCGTTCGCTGCCCCCAGGCCGGCTCTGGCCCTTGGAGGCAGAGCGAGAGGAATTTTGCTGGCTACAATTAACTAGTGATATCATGGGAACAATAAACTAAAACGAGTGGTTGCTCGGCTTGTACCAAAGGCCTGGGAAAAGACAAGTTGCCAGCCATTCCTGTTGGGAGCGGAGCAGAGCTGGCTGGCTGTGGAGCCCATGAGTGCCAGTGCCAGGTTTGGGAAGAGGGAGATGCTGCGTGTGCTCCGTGGCACAGCCCATGCCGCAGAAAGGGTTCTTGGCCTCTTCGTGCCATGCCAGGCTCCCAGACAGCATGGGCTTTTCTATAGCGTCTGCATTAAGGCTGTGTCCTGGGATCTCCATTTGTTTTCTTGGCCAGCCAGAGCCCAGATTACTTTTCCTCATCTGCTTTAGGTTTTGTTCTGTCTGGTGAAGTCACTGCTGTAATTCCAGCACACCCCTGAGCCGTGCATCTGCCCAGCCTGGGGCTCCTCCTGATGGATACGGGCAAGCTGCCACCAAGACTTAGTGCCAGTCCTTTCCCCTTCTTCAGTAAGCCCTTGGAGCAGCTCTGCTTCCCTTTGGGAAGGCTTGTGGACCTTTGTTGAGGGTTATACTTTAATCTGAGGAGCCAAAGTGTTCTTGATTCTGGTACTGGAAAAATCAAAAGAGAACTAGGAATAGAAGTGATGTCATTAGCTGCTATTTGTCAAGAGTTACTGTGCTTCCCAACCACCCTGGAAGTCATCGGTGTGTCGGGCAGATCCTTGCAGTCATCAAGCCCATGGGCTAAGCCACCATCTTACCAAAATAGTGGAAACATGAATACTAAAGCTGCTGTTAATGTTATCTACACTTCGAAGTCCTGACGAAAACCAAAGAGAACATGACAGTTCCTGTAAGAAATGCATGTTAGAGAAAGTAGGCTGTACCCTGTGTGGACTGCCTACCATCCATCTGTCTACAGCCCTGTTGCGCACAGGTGAGAAGGACCTGATCGTGGAGCCGGTGGGCTCTGCAAACCTGTCTTCAGCAGAAGTCACTGCAGAGGCTGCCTTGGGCAGGTACCACAGTTTTCATCCCTTTGCATGGGGGAGCTGCTGCCTACGCCGGCTCCCACAGTGTCGAATGCCACGGGTGCCTTGGGAAACTTCCACATCATCTCTCCAAATCTTGCATTTGCAGAGCACTCTTTTTCTGTAATGATAAAAGACTAATTACGGCTACCCAGAATCTTGTCTGAAAATAATTCCCATCCTGTGTCTAGGATAACCAAAGCAAACAAATGAGATGGATAAATAAGAAAATTTGCAGAACACGCATTTTGCCAGAGACAAAACAGATTGAGATCTGTATGTGTTGTGTTTGGAGCTAAGTTTAGAACGCAGGATTTTGGACAGACTTCCAAATATTGACATGCAGGGTCCCAGGCCCTTCTCACAGATTGCAAACATCCTGCGTTCTTGGCTGTTTTCATGTCGGGATCCATGCTCTGTTACCTTTCCAGGGAGAATTTAACTCTGACCTTGCAGGCAGAAAGAGCCAAGGGCTTTGGGAATAATTAGAAGCTGATAGACTCATCTGCTACCAGATCATTTGGCCTGTCTTTGAAGCGTAAAAGGAAGGGATGGAGTAAGACACAGCTCTTGCATCTGTGAAATTCTTTCCCATTGGCAATCTCCCTACGAAGTCGTAATTAATGGGGATCTTCCAATTCAAGATGTAAGTGCTGTCACAGGCGTTGGCTTTCTCAGACTCTGTAGGTCCCTGCACATGGAGGGAGATCCCAGTACGGCCTCCTGGGGCCAGGGCTGGATTTAAAGCCACTGCTCGGTGAGGTGCACTGGATGCAAACAAGTGTGGCCAGCAGCAGAGATAAAAGCAAAGATTTTCCATTTGTTTTTCCTGGCCCGGTGCACACTTAGCACTGCAGCCTGAAGGAGAGGTCCCCCCAGATCCCATCCCACCACGTTGCCTCAGGCATGATGTGGTGCTCTGCTCCCAGCCAGGCGTTGGGGAGCTGTTTCCATGTGTCATGGCAAGTCACAGGGAAGCGCCTCCGATGTGTTTAGCGTGCAGGATTTCTGAGCCCATGTCTTTTGCCCCTCATAGTAAGCGTAGCTGCATTGACTGCAGCCGAGCAACCCTAGAGCTAGGCCAGCGCTGGAGCAGGACCAGCCCCTGCTCACATCGAGGATGGAAATGCGAACGCCTGCCCACAGGCTGCTGGCTCCCTGTGCCATTTGGTCTCCGAATACCCTGCGTGCTATATTTCTGTGTTGTAATTACCAGTCTGGTTCCTAACGGCTATAAAGCTGTCCTCAGGAGGGTGTGATGGATGATGTTTGTTGTCAGAGTGGCCTTTTCTGGGGAGTGTTGCTAACTTGCTGGCATGTTCCTTGAGGTGATCCTCTGCTGCTCCATTGCTTCAGAGCGAGCCACAATTCCCCACTGCTTTCACTTCCCAGTCGAACTGGTTGCTCTGAGGCAGCAGCTGATGTTTTCAGTGCTGATGTCTAAAGAAAAGTAGCTGAACTTTTTCCTTGAAGCAGAGATTTTACCAGGATGACTCAGCAGAGGCAATGTAGATCCAGATGGTCAGTTATGGAGAATACCAGCTCTATTTATTATCCCAAACTATTCGCACATGTCTTTGTACTTTATTTCTTCTCTCTGGTTATTCTGAAAGAGTTAAACTTCATCATTCCATCAACGTTGGCAAATTATCTCTGTCATATGGCTTCATTTCTCTTTCCTCTTCAATGACTTAGATGATTGACTAACAAAATACTTAAAATACTTGATCTGAAATTTGCTTTTGGATAATGTTCAGGGTTTTAAATTTCAAGCTTCATTACTGGGGAGCCTTTCTGCTGGTAAACTCTGAACATTCCTGCAACACGCCAACCCAAAGCACCTTGTGTGCTGTCAGACTTTCCTACTTGCGAATATAGAAAAAGGCTTGCAGTACACTTCCAGCAGGACTTACTCATCTCTACAATGTACTTGTGGAGGGTGGGATCTGTCTCATTTAACCTGGACAGAACCTGACTTCTAAGCAGCTGAAATTAGACATCTCGGCGGTCTCTGCAAAAAATGGACAGAGAGAGTGCTCCCAAGGGAGAGCACTGCCGTCCTCAGATTGACGCCCAAGGCAGCTTTGAGGAGATGCCCTGTGGTGATGCCCACTCTTCACTGACAATAGGAGTTGCCTACATGATCGGCTAAGACAGTACACCTGACTTCCATCTGGCAAGACGGATCCTACTGCAGGCACACGTTTTTAGGCATATTTATGTGCCTAAACAATCAGAAGATGCTTTGGCAGGATTTACAGCAAGGTTTTTTGGTTCTGCTGAAATAAATGGGATTTAGTTTAGATAAGGCAGACGTTTGGGAAATCTGATGTCTCGCATATCTGTCTAAACACTTCAGAAGAATGTATGTCTGAATGTTCTCTCAAAGTAAGGTCAGATTTGGCTGACAGACATTTAATACGTTTGATCTTAATGTGACCCTCAGGAAATAACAAACTTTTATTTCAAAATAAATGCTTTATTCAGAAGAATTGAAAATAGAGGCTTTCCCATTGCTTCTTTTGAGGTGAGGCCTTCCCACCAAGGTCTCAACTGCACCATCCCGCCTTGTGCTGGACGGTACCTTCCCTTGATGATAAGAGGGAAGGCAGCATGGTTTGAGCCCAGTTTTTCCTTGGAATGTGCAGGGCTAAAATAACTCTTCTGTTCCCTTTATAGACTCTATATATTTATTTCTGTTCCTAAAACACCAGGAAAAGGCACTGTCAGCCTTGACTTACAGCTTTCATCATGTCCCTTGACTGCTAAGCCTGGTTTCAGAAAGGAGGCAACTTTGTGCCAGCTCATAAAACCTCCAAAACAGCAAGAAGAAACAAACAAACAAAAAAAAAAGCCCAAACAAAACCTCTTGTGTGCTCAGGTCCAGACATCCCTTCTTGAGCTGTAATTTGTGGCTGTCTGATCACTTCAGAGTTGTAGCCCTGATTTCCTCACTCCTCCTGAGCTCCTGCCATCTCTCCACTCGCTGCACTCCTGGGCTCCTCTCGGAAAGGCTGCTCCTTTCTGGAAAGCTGGAGGGGGAATAAATCACCCGCAACCTGACAAACCTGCATGGAATTCAGACACGGTAAAACCAAAACGCAGGGGCGAAACGCAGCTCCTCTTTCCTCCGTTCATGGTTCTCGTGCCCGTACGCACGCTTGTAAAAGCCGTGCTACATCAGCAGGTGTGTGTGTGTTTGGATCCAGCTGCGCTCCTATTGCAAGATGGCAACTAGTCACATCTGGTTCCCCTTGATTATACTGCTGAGAAATCACCTTGTTCTCATTTTGAAGTAGCAAAGATGGCAGAAGGTCCTTTTATTCATAGTAATCAATTCTAGTTGGAGGGTCCTTTAAACTTGCAGACAAAAGATCCAGTAAGCTGAAGCTATCAAAGGTCAAAGCAGAAATAAGTCGAGAAGCTTTTGTACGGAGCATAATTAATCATCACAACATCCTTTTCAGATGTACGGTAGATTTTCTACCGCTTAAAGCCTTTAAAAAAGTGACTGAATATTTCTCAAAGTTGGATTCGAGACAATCAACAAGTTACTGGGCAAAGTACAAGAATCGTTGCAAGAAATTCATAGCAAAACACAGCAGAGATTACCGGTACCTCAGCTTTTATTAAACATCGCTGCCTGCTGGTAGGATCCCACTACTAATGAATAAAACTTGGTGTCTCACTTGGCACCCAAGGGCGAGGGGGCTCAGAGCTTTCTGGTCCCAGCGCAGGAGCGCACGGACCGTGCATGACGAATCCCCCGCAGGCTTTGAGCCGTGTCCGTCCCAGGCTTTCACTTTACCTCCCATGAGGTAAAACCTTTCTCCCCAGCACCCTTTTCCCAGCTCTGAACTTCATCCCAGGAGACAGCATTGCTCCCTAACCACCACTGCAGCAGAGCAAAGAGCTACCCATTCCTGCAGTGGGCTGTATCCATCAGGCTCGAAGATGGAGCTGATGTGGTGGTAGTTTATTGGATGTGTGCAAGACTTGGGCTGACATACCTCCACAATTTCTGCATTCGGCTGAGAATTTTTGTAGGGAAAGTTACTTCAAGCTGAAGTTCAAAGTTCCAGGGTGATGGTCCAGACCTGATCTTCTGTGTCTTGAGTCCAGCTTAACTCCTTGAAGGTCAGCCAAGTCCCTGAGCTATTGGTTATCTATTAAATAGACACCTTTGAGGGTCTCAAGGGGGCTAATGAGAAGTACTGGACCAAATGACTTAAATAGAAGTGAAACATTTGGATTCTGGCCTTGCTGCACTCCAAGAAGAGCATGAGGAGGCCCAGTGATTGAGCCAAAGGAAGAAAAGGCGAAGTGGGGATGGGAGTGGGATGTAGAAACACGTTGCTGTTTGTAATTCAGGCTCAGCCACTAACTAGGCACATAACTTGGGCCAACTGCGGTATTGAGCTCCCTCTGGAGAACCACAGGTTTGGGCTTTTGTCTTGCTCCTTGGAAAAAAAAAATAATTTAAAAAAATAATACCAAAACATTCTCACTGGAAAACCAGATGTAGCATCTTGAAGCTGAGTTTTCTCCGGTAAATAAATTTCAAGATGAAATCAAACTAAACAAAGCTGCTAACTAACCCAGCCCTGCTGCTGCAGTGTTTTGTTGGGTTTTCAAACGTCTTTGTGATGATTCTGTTCTTTCCCTGTTCTCCCAGTGCCATGTCGAAACGTTACATGACTTGAAAGCCCTAAAGTCATGGAAGGGGGTAGAGGGAGGAGGAAAATACAGAGCAAGTTGTACAGACAGCTATCAGGGGGAGTGAGGATTTCTTTTTTTTTTCATAAGCCCCAGTAACCACATGAAAGCTCTTTAAAAAATAACAAAACCGTCTTCTCCATAGCAGTTCTAGTAGTGCAGGTAGTAAAGGCTGGTATTAATTACCTGATTGAGCTTATTGCTGCAGGTGGAAGCTAGTCAGAAGCTAAAGTGCTTGGGTGGCCAGTAGCACTGGTTTCCATAAAGCTAATGGGACACCCTGTCAACCCCAGCCTCCTCCCCGGAGCCCCGGGAGGAGACGCAGAGCAGGTTTCTGGAAGACATTGTGCTGAGAAATCTCCCAGAGGAACCTGGCCTGGCTTTCTGGAGCCACCTGGATCCAAATATGTGCAGACGTGCATGTCTGTCTGTAAACCAGACCTGCTGGAAGAAGAAACACTTGTGTGACACAAACAACCGCCTTTCAGAAGCCGGCACGGTGGGTGCTCCAATTAACAGTGCCACGACGATCGCTGTTGCTCATGAGTTCATTACAAAAGACAGACAGACATCTGCAGGGGTCTTAAAATAATGACTCCTTTTATCTGGTGATTGGCAGAGGTGGGGTGACAAGGATTTTCTGCTTAGCATAAACTGACTTTTTCTTCTGTTTTTTGGATACCAACAGAAAACATAATGTGGGCACTCGAAAACGGCAGCGCGGTGGAGGACGACAGGGCTGCAGCAATCCTCTGCTTCACTCGCCTCGCGTTAGTATGGTTTTCTACTTCTCTATCTTCCTCCGTCTCTGGAGACATCCCAAACGCACCTGGATGCGTTCCTGTGCAACCTGCTCTAGGAGACCCTGCTCTGGCAGGGGGTGGGACTGGGTGATCTCCAGAGGGCCCTGCCAACCCTACCATTCTGTGATTCCCAAAGCGCTCACCCTTAGGCTCGAGCAGCAAGTAAGTCTCTTGGTCTCCGCCTCTCCCGAAAGCTGCCGGTGCTTTCCGAGAGCATGTTTTCCCAGCAGCAGTGGTGTGGCCTCGGCCCCTCTGTGTGCTGGCTGCATGGACAGGGACCCTGCGCTTACCCGAGTGCCTCCTGCTGAGCCGTTTTGGGCTCTGTGGTTTGGGTCCACCATCATCCCTGCAGGTGTCTGAAGGCCAGGGCTTCGCCCAAACCATAAACTAATAGCAGAAGTACTCTTTGCGTTTGTCCTCTCTTCACAGAGCTGTAAAGCTCTGCCGTTTCCTAAAGGCAAAGCGACTTTACATCACTTTCAGCTTCTTTAGTCTCTCTGACTTGGGAAACAGCCTGAAACTCTCAAAGGAGATAGAAATTTCAGGGCTGCTCCCATCCAAATCCATCACTGGGGCGTCCATAGAGGAAAGACTTGTGCCAGTCATGTTTCTCATGAGTCTTCTGAGATTCCCAAGGTTTTAGACTAATTTATTTTCTTAAGCTAGGCCCAGCAATAGAAAATAAGAAGAGGTTATTAACTATTTTATAATTATACTCTGACCTTTTACAGTACTTTTCAGTTAGGGACTTCAAAGCCATTTGCAAACTTTCATGAACTAAGTCTCAGCATAAAGAAGTGCCATCTTATTTTTCAGGTCAGAAAAGTAAAGTGTTTTCCCAAAATATATGAGGAGCTGAGCTGGGATTAGACCCCAGACCCCCAGCTCACAATCCCTTGCTTTAACTGCTGGCTCAGCCTTTGCTCATTCTGGCATGGGAAAAGCAATTGGGAATAAGAAGCTATCACTGGGGCAGGCAGTCTACAGGGGATAGAGTTACAGTTTTTACAATAATGTATTATTTAGGACTGGGTTGAGATTTGAGATGGACTCGAGCTGCAAATTCAGAGGCATTGCTAGGATTGAGTACTGAAAACCCCAGAGTGGCGAAACATTTGAGTGCGAGGTTTGGGATCTATTACTGTGGATTTCCAGAGATGTCCACTGCAGAGGTCTACAGCACCTCTTCTGCAGCTCTTATCTCTCACTCTCAATACTTATTTTTCCATGCAGAAGAGAAGGAAAGGTTTTCTGCGCCATGTCGTTATGATTCCTCCCTTCTTATTGACTAACTCCAGCAAAAATTGTTTACTGAACTAATAAAAGGGGCAACACTGTTAAAATGTTTTTAGTTTCTGCCTCCTACTGCATAGCTTCGTATTTGGAATGTGTGTCAAAACAGAATAAAAGGATGCTGATTTGTTTCATTTGGTCTTTCATTTGAGGATTGCTGGCTATTTTCAAACTGAACTTAAGCAGAAGGCCACGAGAGTTTAAACCTGATTAAAAGGATGCAGGAGAACATGAAATGCTGCTCTCCAGAAGCTATCAGACTCCCTGTTAATCTGTGCTGACACCTTTTGAGCATCAGGGTTAAGAGACAATAAAGAACATGGGGCAAATGGGATCAAGACAAAAAAGTGAATTAGTGAATTAATGAAGAAAGATCTTGAGAAAAATGTCTTTGATACCTAAAAATAACCAATAGTGTGTATTAGTCTAAAAGCATATTTTCAATGCAGGGATAAGTGCACGCAGCAGGGAAGAAAATACAAGAGAGAGGCTGCAGTAGAGAGTGTAGAGGGTGAATTTAACTGACAATATATCACTCGAGTCTGTGGTATCGCGTTTAGAGGGTTAAAAGGCTAAACATCTTTGTATTTAATGGAAGATGCTCCTAGAATTCTCAAAAGCAAAAGATGGAGAGAAAATCTGCTGCCTGTGAACTTGAAAGAGATGCACTTTTGAGCCCAGAGCCTGGAAAGCTGCAAATCTATTCAATGGGGAGACCCAACAGATCCATTTCTTCTCTTCAGCACTGCAGGGAACAGCCCCTGTCCCGGGGGATTTGCCGTTGCTGAGCCCATTCCCAAGTATTTGACTGTGCTCGGGCTGCATGTCCTTCCCCATGTCTGGGTCACCCCAGGATTAATTTCTCTGCATCTTGGGTTGAGAGGAAGAGTTTTCAGGGCCTTTCAACCTTATCTGTAGACAAACGCTCTTCTTGACCAACAGATGAGGAGGAACCTCCACCAAGAAGGTTTTGCTTTGCCGACGGCATGTCAGGCGTGGCACTGCTGGCTGTCTTTGGTTTCACAGTGAAATATTTTATATCGCTTTGCTGCAAATTACTCACAGGTATTAATCAGGCTGGAGTTTGCTGGGACAGGGACAAACTGAATGATTATAATTCAGAAAACCACTAATTTGCTAATCATTGCCTTTGCTAGAGTTTTGCTACACGTTATTTGAATCAAAAAATCACTCTTTTTTCACAGGGAAGGCATAGTCTGGAGGTAACCTGCCCTATCTAAAAACCAACAAATGATGTTCTTGGAGAACAAAGATCTAAGGATGCTTATAGAAAGGAATAACGTGAACAAAGCTGTACCATACATTAATATCGGCAGAACTGCTTAAGGCAATCCAACTGCATTTTTTTATTAGTATTGTGTTGTGATGCTAAACAGAAAATGACAACTGTGAATAAGATAAAGGTCTTCGTTGTGCATGAAAAATGTAAATTGTTACTTTAAGGAAAGATTTATTTTTTTTTAAACACCATAAAACATTTATGATAACATTTTACAGAATTAGGAAGGGGAGAATTGGCTTGAAGTCTTCTAAATCCATTAAATTTGCATGCTATTGTTCAAAGCAATGGTTAAAAAGGCAAGAAAAGGAAAAGGTCTAGAAGGCATGAATATATATGTATTTGAATATGTATTTGACAGCTTTATCTGAGAATCAGGAATTTGGTACTTGAACTAGTTTAGGGCTGAACAAAAGTTTTATTGGTGGGTTAGGCTGAGAATTTCTGAACAATTAATGATTGAGGTGGAGCATGTTACATCAGGGAGAAGAGGTTCATTCCCAGTTGATACTGGATGAAGCCCATCTCGGAGACAAGGTTGCTCTGTGGAACCAGTTGCTGAGAGTTCAGGAAAAATTTTTTGTGTCCCATCAGCATGGGCAAGTTTCTCAGTCTAGGTATCTTTGGCTACCTTTGCAATAAGTTTCGCCTCTCTGTGAAAGAGCCAGAGCAAGAGTGACGCTAGAGAGAAAGGAGAGGGAGGTGGTGACCCTGCTGGCTCCCAGGACAGCAGGACTCTGCTGCATCCCAGAGATGCACAAACGTGAAGGACCCAATAACCATTTTCTGGCAGCTGATGTGGGCTTTGGGGGGGTCCTCCCAGGGGCAGGTTCAGTGCTGTAAACCCACAGCACCAACCAGCATGGGGCACTGCCCCGGCTGAGCATTAGGTGAAACCACAGCATAGTTTTGTCAGAAAATTTGGAAATAAGTGCCTATGGGAGTGTAGGGAGTGGAGCAAGGAGGTGCAGAGAAAACCATACGTTCGCCGAACACACGCAGTGAATATCACACCATGCCAGGGGGGACAGGTCCCCATCACCCCCACCTGGCTGGGGGACCCAGGCGTGATGGCCTCATCCTCCTCCCCAGCTGCTGGCAGAAGCCCTCCCTGCCAATCTGAAGGCAATCAGCTCCCGCACCGCCCACCCGACAAGAAAAGCAATTTGTTCCTTTTTAAAGAAAAATTAATTGTGGCACAGGAGTAAATGCGAGGACTTCAAACGAACCAGTGACTCCGACTGGAAAAGCTGGCACTTGGAAAACAAACATGAGCAGCAGCAGCATCGCTGCGTGTCATGCTGCACTCGGAGAGAGACTTTTGAAATCCCGACTCTCTGCACACTCTGGTCGGCGGAGCGGCGGGAAACCCGCTCGCTGCATTTTGCTGGTTAGTAATTACATTTTTCATATTTTATTTATTTCCTCAAAAGAAACAAGTAATTATTACACAATCCTTTCCCCATACCACTTTGGAAGATTTATCAATTATAATCTAGGAGAACGGCCCCACGTTAGACTTCAAATGCGTCTCATTAAAGATATTTTTTAGGAAGAGTGGTGGAAAAACAAAGAACTGCTGTGCTGTTGTCTTTTACTTCCCTTTAATGTCGGGTTCAGAAGTAATGATGTTGGGAACAATCATTCTTCAAGCCTCTGTTTCCTTGTGTTTACTCATTAAACACGAGAACCAGGTGCTCTCACGGGGAAATGCTCATTCTAACATTGGCTTTGGAAATCAAAAGTCTCTTCACTTTCACTAACAAGCACAGCTTCGCAGGGAAGGGACCGGAAAAAAAGCAAGCAGGACCTGCTTTAAAAATGAAATATTAGTACCCAGCCCTGCAATATTAGCTTATAGAAATTGTCCTGATTTTAGAGAGATATTGGTGGGAGGCGTATGATTAGAGTACTCCTGCTGCCTAATGTTCAGTCTTGGAGTTTAGAGATCCCCGTGTTGTTCCTGGTGACGGAGGGGCTAATTTCGGAGCGTCTCAGAGCAGCAGAGGACGGCTCCTGCTCTCACCCTGCTCTGGAGGGACCTGTCTGTCTCCTCTGATGAGCCGCGGTAGCCAGCTCCCTCACTTAGGTGGAGTACCTATTGCCCGTGATTTCTCAGGAGCAGTTCAGTGACCTGAGCATGGGCATCTCATGCCACTTTGGACTCCTCAGGAGATCTGTGCGGGCTGGTGGGTACAACCCCAGCCTACAGGAGGCTTGTGCCTTCTGACGGAGCGTGCGGAGGTCACTGTGGTGGCCCAGGGTACCTAAAACCTCCATCTACACACCCGTGTTCAAGCACAGCTCCACCCCAGAGGTGGTGTGCTGCCCAGCTGTGCTGGGGTCGATAGGCAGCAGGGCTCGAAAGACAGAAGAGCTCTTGCTGCTGGGGGAAGTTCACCCAGTTTTCTTGAAGTTTCTGTAGGCAGAAATTAAGACCCCAGAGTAGGAGTCCAAGGTTTCTCTTGCCTGTGCCCAGAATATTCACAATTTGGTGCCAGTATTTGCTATGAGTCGCCTTTGCCTCCCGCGGCAATGAGGGAACAGGAAAACCCAGGATGAAGATCTCAAGCTGATTTTCTTTCCTTAGTTTTCAATACGGGGCATATCTTGTTTTGACAACCATGGGGAAACAGAGCTTGTCTGTTGCATGGATGTCACCACCAAGGCTGGGAGGGAGGACAACATCTCCCTTTGGGTGGGTGCAAGAAGGTGGAACGAAGGTGTGTGCACGGGAGGCAAAGAGGGCTGCAATGCAACGACCTTTCTGTGTAGAAAAGGCCTCGGGTATTTTGGTGTAACACTGAACAATTTCATATTCCCACAAACTGGTTGAGACTTTCAACAAAAAAGAAACTCTTCATTTGTTGTAGAGTAGAAAACTCCTGTTTCTGCGGGAGATGCTGTTTGCAAGATTTCAACCTATCCTAATTTTACCACCACTTTGGTGAAGCTCAGGGTTGGACATTTTTTTTTTGCGGTGCTTTAAATCGGTGCCTCCCCCTGGCTGCAAGTGACAGGAGCGGCAAAAGTAGCCTGTGCTCAGGGCACCAGCCAGTCCGTTCAGGTGACGACCTCTATTAATACTTCTTCAAATGACAAAACAGGTCTCAATGGGGGTTGCTGCAGTGCCTTGCCGGAGGGCTGCTCCCGCTCCCGGCTGCGGCTCAGCTCCGCTCGCCAGGCCCCCGCCGCCTTTGAGCCATCCCATTGATGCAGAACCTGAAGATCTGTGTTAAAAGCTGTGAATGCTGTTCTCCCGCTTCTAGCCCACCTTCCCAGAGCCAGTCGCTTAAACTTTTTACTTGTCCTGCAGGAAAGCCTGTTAGTGGGAACATATCAAGGGGAATCTGTATAGATCTGATTGGCAAGCTGTGTTCTTAGTTCTTGGTGCTTTTTTGAGTCGTCGTCTTTTCCCCAGCAGTGCCTTTTAATTCTGGTTTTATAGCTGACCTTGTTACTGTTGTTAGTACAGTTTTTTCCTTTCCCTTTTTTTCGGCGTAGCACTTCTGTAAATGTTTTTGTTCTTTGTTCTAGTTCACTGTCCCTTTGAGGTTCCCTCTGATGTCTAGTCAGTGGCGTGTTTTTGATAAATTCTTCCCTAGCTGGTGCATCTTCTCTCCAGGTATCAAAAATCAGGGCAATGGTTATTGAAGGGACGCTCATTAGAGTGATATATGATTTCACTGCTGCCGCCGCCACTAAGAAGTGGGTGCCTCCAAGTCAACAAATGGGCCAGCATTTAAACAAAGAAGCAGGAGACCTGCCCTTTCAGCCCCACCGGGGAAAACCGCAGCCGAGCGCCGGGCCTTTGTGCGAGGGGCTTTGATTGCCACGCGTGTGATGGGGAAAGCAGCGCGCTCGGCAAACTGCCTGCCAGCCCCATCCCGTACCTACCGTCAAGGGGCAAGAGCGGTCTCCTCTGCGGTCTCCTGCAGCACGCTCGGCAGTTCAAAGTGAATAATTGAAAAATGGGAAGCAGGGCAAAATGAGCTCTGTTTTGTACCTCTTTACAGCTTACAACGTCTTCTTGCAGTCTGCATGAAGGAGGCTGTGAGACAGACAGACAGACACAGGACTGGGGTCTAGAAAGATCCTAGGGCTAGAAAGTTCCTAAAATCCTGCTGGCACAACAGCCGTGTTCTGGAGCTGGCCTCCGAGCTGCTTCATGGGAAGCTGACCTGGCTCTCGCCCCCCTCAACAAGTATGGTGACCTGAACCACGTCCTTGGCTTCAAGCTCAGCCCAACCAAAAAATTCTCTTCCGCAGCAGAACCAGAGTCACAGGCAGTTCAAAGTGGTTTCTTTGTTTGTTAAGGGCTCCGTGCAAAGCTCTGCCTCCCTGGGAACCTCCTTTTCTATCCACCTGTCCCCAGGCACTAAGAGTTCACCCACTGCACAAGGTATTTTGGAACTTGGCACAAGGTTTGTTGCACCTTCTTGAAGTCCTCGATGGACAGAGAGCAGAGCAGGGAGGACCAGCAGCTCCAGGTTCTTTGTACCAACCAAACGGAGAGCTGGGGAATCTGGGAATCCTCATAAAAGGGAAACCAGCAGTCCCACCTCTGTACTTTCCCAGCATAGACCTTTTGTCTTGGATTATTCAGGAACCTTTCTTGTGTTATGCATGGTAAATAGGCTTTCCTTGAGCCTCTCTTATGTTAGAGGTTTAACAATGCAAAGGGCTTTGTTCTGGTTACAAGCATTGCAAAGAACATCTCTAAGGTTTGTTTACACCAAAGGGCAATGGCATAATAATCCTCTGCGCATCATGCAAGGGCTTGCAACAGGAAAGGTAATGTCTAATGACCTTCATTTCTTAAATGCCTTCCAAACTCCTCCTCAGACACTAGAGGGTGAAGCTCTGCAATTCCACTGAAAAGTAGCTAACAGAGGGAAAACGAGCCACTGAAAGGTCAAAGACGGTGTCTGAGCCAGGAGACTTGTCTGCTTTGATTATGTCAGCACTGCCCTATATTCTAAGAACCTTTCGGAAATTAAAGAAGCTCTGAGTTGGACAAAGCTGAAGTTGAAAACAAGATTGAGTGGCCTTTGGCGATGCCTTTTGTACTTCTGAAATGTTGCAAGATGCTGCTCCCTGACCAGGCAGGCCCCACTGGCGGTGCTGAGGATCCAGCAGAAATTCAGCTAGCGTCTGCCGTGACACAGATTCCCAGGATCGTCAGCAAAGCAACTCCAATGAGGTAGCCTTAAAATAAATTCAACCTTACATTCTCTTCATGGTTTCACTTTAGGAATCAAACCAGCTGCCAAGTGCAAACCCTGGAAGTAGATCCCTTAATTTAACATTAACTTTTGCTTGTTGCGACTTGATAGGCATACTCCAAATGCACCACTGCTTTGTTCTGACTCTAAATCACTCATCCACACCTGCCCAAACTGCTGGTGACTTTCTCAGTTGGATGCACATGTACGCGTCCCGGTGTTGAGCTGTGTCAGCAAACACTGCACCTTGCTGCTTTCAAAAGATTGCAAAATGCTTGTTTGGTGCCAATGAGCAAGCTTCGTGCAGCCAAAAATGAAATGCAAATAGGAGGTTTGGCCCATTGCTAGTGAGACTCTTCAAAGCAGGGCTCCCCTTCCTGTGATGTGAAGACTTTGAGATGGAATCCCCCCAAGCAAGAGCAGCTCTCAGAAGGGATGCCAACACCTGGTAAAATCAAAGCTTTGAAGATGGGCCTCCCCATTGATAGAAGTCTTTGCATAAGTATCCTCCTATCTTCTCTGATGCCTTTCCAGTGTCAGCAAACTGGAAGCTACAAAATCGGGAGAGGGGTGGGATCCCTCTGATGCACCCTCACTGGAACAGCAGGTCTTGGGTTTGCCGCAGGCTACCGCCCAACCGCGCGGATGGATCGGACTGACCTTTTTCTGTCTGACTAAGGGGTCTGGCAGGTGAATTCTAGCAAATCTCGCTGGGGTGGTTGGAGATGTTATCATGCCTCCACTTCCCCTTCTCTCTGTCCTACCCCCGGCCCGCCACTCCCTTGCCGAGCTGGCAGAGCAAAGCTGTGCCAGCACTATAAGCACTCGAGGGGAAACCCAGCGGCTTCGCTGAGACGGGCGAGGAAGGGAGGTTTTCTGCCAGACTCTGCAGGGCTCAGCCTTTGATTCCCTGTGCCGTAGCAGCAGAAACCTCCTGCAGGGGCAGGGCAGGGAGATAATGGGGCAGTAACAGCGCAGGAACCTTTTGCAGCTCTCACCTGCTGGAGCCCTAACGTGCAAAATTCTCCTTTTTGGATCTCCCCGAGGGAGATGACGGTGTGGCAAATGAGGGTAAATACTATGGCTCTTCTTCACTGTATCGTTGTATTATCTTCCAGTGGAAGCACGATGCTTTCAACCACCTCCTCCCCGGACTTTCTCGAAAAGAGAATCCGTCACTTCATCCTCTTCCCAGAAGCAGCCACTCCTCCTCTTCCTCGAGCTGTTCTTCACCAAAGCAGTGCTTTCCCTGGACTAGGCAGGGTGTCAGATGGCTCAGAAATTATTTTATTGTTATTCGATTGGGCAATCTTTTTCTTTAATGTATGACCTGCTGAATTACAAGGATAAATTATTTTCTGATCTAAATTCTCTCTTTCTTATAGCAGAGCCTTAAAGCTCTCATTCTCCCTTGTCCCTGAAAGATTCCCACTAACAGGGCATATGAAACGGGAAGGAGTGAGGTTTCATCTCACTTTTCATCCTTTCCTCTAATCAAGAGACACTCCTTGGCACCCTGCAGTACCTGTCTCAGAGCCTGTTTTGGGGTGAGGAGTGTCCTCTGGCCAGGAAGCAAAGGGGTGGAAATAAAAAGAAAACCCCTCAGGCTATCCCCGGAAAGAGGAACCGGGAATGCAGTGGCTTGGGCACATGGGCCAGGAGAAAGGCATGTGCTAATGTAACGTCCATGGAAGTAATTTGGTATGTGGATAAAGGGCAGAAAAATCCCGTGCCTCACTTTCTGGTTGTGTTCTTTAGGAGATCAATGTGTCCTGTGTTCCTGAGAGCGTAGCTGGTGGGGAAGATGTTGCTCCTCTGCTTTCCAAGTCCCTGAAGATATAGTCTTCCTAGCTTTGGGGTACTCTGGGAGTTGAAATGCCCAGGAGAGGACTCCTCTGTAAGAAGGGGGTCCCTCTTGGGGTCTCTCATGTGGAGCATAGCTGCTCTCCGGTCTTCAGAGACGGAAGTTCATCCCTGTGCTTCCTCAGCTGGACTATTTTGATCATTTCAAAATGTTTTGCTTCTGAACAAGAAATTCACTGCTTACATCCACCAGACCCAAAACTGGAACTCTCCGTTAAACATGGAACTGGAAGTATGCTAAAACTGCATATTACGGTCTTAATGAATTATCTGTTTTAAAAGGGGAAAACAGTGAAGAATTGCTGGCGTCAGTGTGGAATAAGACTTTTCAAAGGAATTACCCCAGCCAAGGCCCAGGATAAAAGTATTTTCAATAATAGCATTAGACCACGAAGAAGCACAGCAAAAAATGCCAACTGTAGTCTCTAAATGCTTAAGCAACTTGAAATCTAAAGATGAAAAGACGCTGTATACTAACTATTTACTCTTATTAATGCTGAATTGTACAGAAGTACATTTATATTTTATACCTCTTTGAACTGGGAAATATGTATAATTCCCACAAGAGGATAAAGTATTTTTGCACTGAAGGATGGGAGAGATGCTGTTTAAAAGACAATTTAAGATACAGCTCTAAAAGGGACTTTGACAGTAGGTCTGGCCACTGTTCTTGTACTTCCATTAGTGCCCAGAATTGGTGGATCACATCTGCATTTTGCAAGCAAAGGCAATGGAGGTGAAGGAAGCAGTCCTAGCAGATCTTACACAAATTGCTGAGTTACTTGAAGGTGGAGTTCTGCTTAAAAATCAAAGGGTTGATAAGTGTCTTTGACCGCTTTCCAGCCTCCGTGACGGCCTCCACCACTGTGACCCACTGGACCTCGTCCATCTGCAGCCACAGCCTTTGTAAGGTGCTTCCACTGCGCCGCATCCGGGGAGTGGAAAGTGCTGGCTCTTGCTGAATGCTCCCGTTTGAACCCAACCCGTCATCTCCTTAGATGCATTTCTCTGCTGGAAGGTTATTAAGAGTGACAAGCCTCTAGTAATGTAATCTATCATTTGAATAAAGGAGCTGCTGTGTTCTGCAGGTGACTCCTTTGTGGTCACTCTCAGAGGAGTAGCCTAAGGAATGATCACGCATGCCTTTAAACTTCGTCGCGGTACACAAAGGGTAGAAAAGATAAATAAAAGCCAAAGAGCATTAGCTTGCACCATCAAGTTAACAAGCTCTATCGCATCAGCTGTATGGCTGGAACAGGATACTGCCCTTTCAGACAGCGCCCGAAACATTTTTACTTGCTTGACTATACCATCGGAACCAACCACTAGCCTAATGAGGCCAGAAATATTTTCTTGGGATGACCCAGTCACATTGATCTGAAAACCCTCTGTCCTATGACTTTGCCTGGTCTCTGGCAGGGCAGAGGTGATGCCAGGCGGGCTCAACCCGTGTCCGCTCCCCTCAGCCCGTGATCCTGCGGGCTCACGTTTGGCTAACGGTGGAGTTTAGTTTTATTTACCACTGACCCACCACTTCAAACACGCTCCGGCCGTGGCTCGGGGCTGGTGCGAGGCTTTGCCTCCTTCAGCCCAGGGTGATGCCGCTGCCGGGGATGGGGGCAGCGATTCCTAACCAGCAAATATCGGTTTGAAGACTCCATTGTACCAACCCACCGTGGGGAGGGGAAGAGGAGCAGATAATGAGCTGCCGCATGATCAACCGCAAGAAGAAGGTATAAAAGATATAGACCATTAGAAAAGAACAAGGCTTTAAATGCCATCTGAGATTTTAGCTGAAAAGGCCTTTATTAGGTTAAAAAAAAATCTACATTTAACAATATAGAGTACCCAGTCCTGTAGATTTCTACCGCAAACTCCTCTGAAGTAAACTACAAAGGATTGTGATGTTTCTTCTTTCAGACTTTTTTTTTTATATGAACTTTTTTTTTAAGGCACCGTATCCCAGTGAACTATCCTCCATTTCTTTTTCTTGCTGAAGCTGCAGATGTACATTATGCTAGTGTGAAAAAAAGCTAATTAAACTGCATAGACTCTGCAGGAGGCAGCGAAGGCCTGCAGTGCACGGGGGATGATTGATTTGGACTGTCACACAGCTCTGCTGGGTGTCATAACTTAGTGACAAATAAAGGATTACAGTGTCCCAGAGTAACTCTCTCCCTTTTATTGTTCACCAGACATCAAAGCACAAAAGCATATTAGCATTTTTAATAAGTAGTTAGGTCAGTCGTGGCTTACAGTTTGGAATTACTTTATGTAAAACTAAAAAATGAAAGAAAAACCAAACTTATTGGTAGATTAAAAAATATAATACCCACAAGGCAGGAGCGATTCTTCCATTGCTTTCGATTGAGGGTGCGTTATTTGTCTAAAACATGCAGGGAATGAGAGTTCCCAGCCCATTGTCTGAAAGCTAGATTTCTAGCTATAAAAAATAATATTAAGAAGTTGAAAACATTTTATCAAAAAAAGCAATTACTGAACTTCCAGCGTTAGAGGCCTGCGTAGTGCATTATTTGTGCATTTTTCATGGGGAGCTTATTGTTTTCTGCTTACAATTAGCAGTATAAAATGATTTTTTTAATCACCTTATCTCTAATGAACATGTATCCCTGGAAATAAAATTGTGAGTATCTTGTATTTTTAAGAAAGCGTAATTTGAGGGTGTTTACTTTAAACAAACAGAACTTAGATATGAAAATGTGAACCAGGATGGAATAATGAAGCTGGTGTTCTTATCGGGATACAATTAGCTCAGCGTAATTGCTAACATTTTCCTTTGAAGTGGGCAAAGTCCCTTTTTGATGGGGCTGCTCCGCATAAGCAGGCGGAATGGCATGACCAGGATAACGTCTGGGAGCAGGACGCCGGGCCGGTGCTCGGGCACTCGGTTGTGTCTGTGCATTCACACACGCAGCCTCTGCAGACCCCCAGCGCCAGCCAGAAAACATCGTCCCCTCCTGCATGGAGATGACCCAAGTGACAGCAGCGCCGCGACTCCCAGCTATCGCTGTCTGTCACCATATTGCTGGTGGAGAGCCTGCTTCCAGGATTGCATACTTTAAGATGCCTTACAAATACCATACAGGGTTTGAGCTAAACCTTTATGGGCAAGGATCTTGGCTGGAAACACCGTTCTTTACAGCGGAGTTGATCAAAACCAGAGACGGAGGGAGCGGGGAGTTTAGATGGCCCCAAAGCTGCGGCTCCGTCACCACCCGACCCCATGCCCGCATCCACCGGCGGCTGGTGTCAGTGAGCTCCGGATCTGGACAATCTTCCCTGCCTGGGATCCCCCAACTTCCCTGCCAAAAGGCTGCAATAAAGATGCAAACTCCACTCTCCTCAGCTCCCCTCACAGTGGCATAAAAGTCACAGAAACATTATCAACGTGTGAGATGCGGTCGCAAAAATTAGTTTATTCACCCCAAAGCACCGGCACATCTTTTTGATCACTAGTGTCACTGTTATCGGTTGCTATCGTAGCACTGTCATTAATGCAGTGCTATTATCGTTTATGCTGGTGTTTGGGAAATTAACCCTTTACTAACTGCCCTCTTTTATCTTGATGCTTACTTGCATCCCATGCTGCTACCGCGTATCTCATTGCAAGCACGGTCCAGCACTAAGAACATCAAGGATGGGTTTGGTGGCCGGAGCCAAATTTTCTGAACCTACCCTGCAAGACAGGCAAGGAACTCAAAAGTTTCTTCCGCAGTTTGCATGAAAATGCCACATTTCCATGGGACACTTAACTGAGCTCATCTCAGATGTGCCCGTTGTGTCCCCTTCACCAGGCTGGCACGGTCACCAGCACGAGCCGATGGTACCACCAGACTCCAACAATGAGACAACTGCAACCTTCTGTGTGGACAGAAGCTTGTCCTGGGGGAATCTTCCATTACTCCCAGTTGTCTCCTTAGATATAAATTGCTTATTTTCTTGCCACTTCCTCACTCTTTTGCAGCTGTACAGGCTGCCTTCCTGCCCCAGCAGTACCGACAGACTTCCCTCTGTCAAGGACAGCAGCTGCTGGAATGGAAACGCTGCATATAGGAAAGAATAATGTGTATTTTTAAGCTGTCTCTTTATATAGTTAAGGAGCAAAAAACGAGGAAGAGAGCCAAGATCTCTGTGGAGCTCCAGCAAATACGCCATGGACCATCAATGGTGCAAGACCACATTTGATGGTGAACTGCTGGAATGGGCCATAACAGCTGTAAAGCAGATATAGTTTTCATATTATCCCTGGAGAGATGTTTCCTCCTTTTTTATAACAATCCTTTTAATACTTTTTAAAATGAAAACTTGATTTTCTCGGTATGAAATTACCTTTTTTAAAAAAAAAATCAAAGAACTTTCTACAAGAAAAAAGCCTGGCACTCGGATACCCGTGTGATAGGCACCTTATAAATACCTGTGATAAATAAGAAAATTTGATATGAAAGTAATCTTAAGAGTCTGTCTTTCATTTTCAAAGACAAAAAAATGTTTCTCAGTTAAAGATGAAATAATATTATTAACTCATCAACTTGTGCCTACACAAAAAGCACTTAAGATACAGTGGAGATGTCCAACGAGTACAGAACTGTATTTACCATTTTGTAGGTGCCAAAACACTGAGACATGGTGCAGGAATTTTTGATGATGGAATTTCCGCCTAAATTTAATTTCCTTTCTTTGGTTCAAATAAAACCTTTCATTTAATTTTAATGTAGTGCTTTTTAGTAAATCCAAACTTCGCAGACTGTGGGGCATTTAAACCTACATCCACAACTGAATTTTGCAGTGTGCATCCCCCGTATTTGTGTGAGTATGCCACAATGTGCTCTGATTATTGTATATTCTCAGGGCTACAAGAACAGGATGGAAGAGTCTGTCTTCATATTACAGATGAGCTGGAAATCTCAACAGGACATGGGATCTGAATGTAGGAGGTTCTTAATCTTGGCAGGAGTTAGCGAGTCCCTTCTGTACTACAAAAGACTATTTGCATGAGGATTGTCGCAAACTCAGATTCTCAGAATCTTATTTTTTGCAGTGACTTCCTTCTTTCCCCAAAAAAGAGCCAACGGTGTGAACTGATTTATTTTGTGGGACACATCAACATTATTTATGCATACCTGCTCTGCATTTCCCAGTTATTTCTCTAGACCTTTCTGGGATCTAGGAGTCTCTTTCTGTTTGTGAATCCTGCACGCTCACTTGCCTTTGTAATTTGGGAGGCTCCTGCATATTTGAAAACTATGGCTTCATTTGTTTTTCCAAGTTCTTACTGAATCACTTGTTGGTGTACAAGTGACATTCCAAGCACCAGATTAATGAAAGCGCCTTTCTTCTTTGTACAAGTAATATTACGTCAGAAATTTCTCCACACGCACACCAGTTCCAGTTATCTGATTGATATACTTAGACATCACGCATGAAATATGCCTTTATTCATGTATTTGTGTCTATAAACTGAAAAGGACCCTTTATTCTAGAGGAAGAGTCCTGCAGCTCAGAGCTGAAATGTGCGGCTCCGTCAACAGTTGAGCTGGCCGCTTGCCAAAAAACAGTCTTATCTCTTCCAGCAAAATCGGTGGAAGGAACCACAAGAGTGAATTTTGAAAGATCCATTTGGAAAAAAAAAAACCACAAACTCATGATGTCACTTCAAATCCACGGCCGGCAGATGCTGCCTGGCGCACGTTGCCCGTCAGCCCCGCTGCCGGCGCTGGGGCTCCTCTCGATGCCCGCTGGGGAAGCAAAGGGCAGAGTTTATCTGACCCTAAAAATCATTACCTGAGGACTTTGCTCTTAGGGCTGCATGCTCCATGTGCTGCACAGCGTGGAGCGGAGAGGCCGGCGGGAGCCGGGAAAGCAGCCAGCGGCATGGGTGGAAAAAGGCTGCTGTGGGACCAGCCCATCTCGGACACAAAGCATCACCACGTCCCAGGCCAGCTGGGGTTTGCGTCCATTGTGTCCGTTGTTCCTGGTATTGCCTGGAGTGCAGATGAAGATGAGGACGAATATTTGCAGTGGATATTTATCGCACGGGAGCCTCAGCCAGACAAGGGCACCCTTGGGCTTGGGGGCTTGCTCTCCCTAAGCCCTTCTGGCCCACAAGGGAAGGCCCAACAGGCAGAGGAGAAACTGTTGGAGAACGGGTGGAGTGAAAATAACAGCACTCAAGTTAGATATCTGAGCCTGAAAGGAAAATGATGGCCATGACCTGCAGATCTGCTGTGTGAGGTTACGTGCGCTGGACTGTGGGAAGAGTTGGGCACCAGCTCATTAACTGCCTGCAAACGAGTTGTCTATGGGCAGCCTGGGAGAGGCTTGCAGGTTACTGCTGGAGGCAGGTGGAGAGGACAGCAAAGGGCTCAGGATGCTGTTTTGTGGTCAGGTTTATGGTCCTCAGGCGTTCTCCCTTTTGAGACCAGCTGGAATCGGGAATGCTGAGCCTTGGTCCTGGACCATACTGGTCTGAGGGCAAAATGTGACCTCTGGGTGCCGTTTCCTTCACTCTTTCATCCCAAGCATGGACATCTGGGAGAGTTTGGATAAGAAGTTGAGATGGGCTTTCTCTCCATGCACCAGGAGGCAGGTGGAGCTGGCTGTAGTCTTGACCAGGTAAAACAGTGAGAAACAAGTTTTAGTTCCGCGGGAGTCATCCAAATCCCAACATGTCTCACCAAAGTCTGGAGGAGTTTATGTTTGACTGACCCTGGCATCCATCATTTCAAACCCCATCCTAGGACTTTGACTTCCTCTTTGGAAAATCCCAAGACGTGGGGCTGCTCAGAGAGCTCTTTTGCTGAAGGATTTCCATAATCCACGAACCATTAACAACCTCACACAAAGTGGCACCTTAGCAACCAGACCTAGCAGAGGAGCCAGAACCGATAGCGGCTTAATTTCTCTCCTGTCCCTTCTCAAAATGGGCCATGGCTAATGCCCAAAAGGAGTTTACACTATTACTGCAAGAGCTGTAGGATAGAATATTTCAGTTACGAGCTTCCTATTTACTTCATTGCTTTTAAGACTCTTGCTGATTTAAGCACGTGCTGCTCTGGAAGGAAGGAGCAGCATTTGCAAAAAAATGCTTTTTGAGAAATATTTGAGCATCCTATGCAAAAGCAAAGCCTCTCAATGGCCAAGAGGAGAAGCAAAGCCCCAAAATAATTTTTAACTATGCAGTCCCAAATATCGAGGCGGGGGGGGAGGGGGGGAAAGCAAAGTGATAGCAGGTCTGTGCAAATACCTAAGTATGGTCATGTAATATATATTACAGGGTGTGCAGAGGATACAGAGGCTTATGGGTATTGTGGGGAGCACAGAACAGTTTTCATGCTTGTGCAGCAGCAGAGGACTTTTTTATACCTTCTTTTTTCAGCTGAGAGACGAACGAGCTAAAATGACTGAGACAGAATGGAAAAAATAAGCACATTTGGATCTGGACTAAATATACTAGCAGGATAGAACGTTAATTTTACCCAGATCTGGTTTCGCTTGGGAAAAAAACAACACTTAGTCTCTCGAAACTGTCTGCATAATGTATAACTGCGGGTCTTCCCAATGTCACTGCAGAATTGACAGCCACGGCCAGGTCGGCTTCGTCTGCTCTAATTACCGCTCCATTGGAGATATTTCATAGCAGCACGTGGCCCCTCTAAACACATGTGCTGCGAGAGAATTAGGGGTGAAGCTGGGAGTCTTAACTCCAAGTTTCCTTGCTCTCCTTGGTTTGCATCAGACCTTAATTAAAATGGGAGTATTCGGGAATTTAATTAAGACTATTGAATCAATTAATAAGGCACTTCAATGATTACGCAAAGGTAGCTGTGAACAGTTTGATACTTCAACTCCTGCTTTAGCTAATTCCTGGGTTGATGAAGATTCCCAGCCATCAAAAAGTCTCAGGTAATTAGCGTTCATCTGTGGCATCAACTGTTTTTAACCACCCACCCCTTAATGAGTGCACTCCCTCCTCCTTTAGAAATGGAATTTTTCAGATATACTTTAGAGAATAACAAGGAAATACGCACCCCA
>VXBO01004050.1:399946-457687 GCA_013400135.1 Rhinoptilus africanus
AAAACAAGTTAAGGAAAAGTTGTGGTAGGAATATAAATGGAAATACGATTTTTTTGGTAGTTATTGACTTTATTTCATAAAAAGGAGAACATATTTGTGTCAGTGCAATGGTGAGTCCAAAGAGACCCCTGTCTCTGGAGCAGGCTGCAGGTGCGTCGTGGGGAGGGGGAACCACATCAGGAGGTGTTTGGCTGTGGGAAAAGCAACCCTGAACGATGGTGGTGGCCAGCTGATGGGCCTGGTCTGGCACTTTGGGGCATGATGTGGTTGGGGGAGCTCGTGGTGACCTGGTGTCTGTTCTGCAGAGTGCAGATCTCGGAACCGCAGAACCACAGAATGACCCATGTCCAGGGACATCCGGGGGCAGCACCCAAGGTGTTGTCCTCCCCTGAGCAGCGCAGAGGTGAGCCTGAGGGTAAGCACCGGGGACCAAACCCCAGGGACTCCAGTCTGGCAGGGAAGATTGTGTCTTACACAATAGAGCATCTCTGGTTCACAGCAGCGGAGGGAGAGGGAAGAGAAAAATAACCTTGTTTGTAAACTCCTGCTGTCCTTTCCCCCTGTGGCAGCCACGGGTCCCGTGGGATGAGGAGCATTTGCAGTGAAAGACGACTAATTTCTGCTTTGCATCACACATGGAAAGGCCTCGCCACGTGTGATGCAAGGAGGATGTCCAGAGGGGGCCTGACCTCCTCTAATAACAGTAACATTAAAATATTCTGCTGCAGGATCACAGCGACATCTGAAACTTTCTTTCAGTCATTTTCTTCCCCCTCCTTTTTTCTCATCTCTTTGGGTCCTTTGGCCCATATGTTGCTAATTTTCTGTCTTTTCAAAGCACTCTGTTTCATTTAAAGTCAGAATACATTCTATTCATCACCATGAATACTAGGGAAAAAAGAGATCTCAAAGGTCAGCGTTCCCCTTAATATATATAATAAATGAGCAAAGCACCATGTTTTTTTCCTTTAGCTTATTACTCAATCTACTTTTTAGGTCTACTGTGTGAGATCACAGGAGGGACTTAAGCAGTCGCTCCTAGGAAGGCTTCTTAGATATTCTGCAAGAAAGAAGTCCCTCAAAAATGCATATCTTTGTATTTTGATCTGCTGAGACAGACTTCAACCAAGCTAATTGCTGGTCAGCAAGCTGGCGTGCCACTACGGTGACATGCACAAGCACCCAAAGGACTTCCTTCCCTTGCAAGGAGCTCACGTTCACTTGTTCATCACGTTTAACCAGGAAAAAAATTCCTCCTTCTTTGCTAAGATATTGCAGCTACACCTGGAAATCTGTGCAAGGGAAGGTAACGAGAGAAAGCACTGGTGCTGGGACTTTTTAAATAATAACTCGGTAGATCACAGTCTTACCAAGATGCAAGTTAAACTGTTAAAATCACTAGAAACTGAGAAAGGCGCGTGAGATGATCTGCTTGTTTAAATTCTGTTGTTGCAGAGGTGGGGTCTGTTAGTAGAAGGTGACCATAGGATTAAATTTCTAGAAGGACTTATAGCTGATTGCCGTGTAGCCTGCAAAGTGTTAATTATATTGGCAGACCACTATTTTCTTGCTTCTCTACAAAAGCTGATCTCTCCCCAGCTGTGACAGTGATGGCAGGGCTTGGGCCAGCCCACGTTGGCCCTCGCAGGCTGGAACGACCCAGGAGACACAGCCAAACCCAAAGTCAACTCGCGAGCCAAATGAACCTTCCTTTACAAAACCTCAGACCACATGAAAGCACTTGGATTTGTGTTCTGTTACGAACTGGGAATTTGGGCCAAGTTAGTTAAAACATTCGTCAAGACTCGAATCTTTGTAGTGAATCTGGGCCTGAGAATTGAACTAACCCTAGTTCGGACTTCAAAACAGCCGGGAGGCAAGTGTTGTCTGGAGCGGGATGAAGTGCCGAGTAGATAGTGGCTGGATTTTCCCCATTCCCGGGTTGCGTTGCTGCTTCACATGGTGGATGGACTTGCTTGAGAACCCAAATCACCCCAAACATCAGCCGTGGGGCCCGAAGTGGTTGGGCTCCCCTGAAATTTTGCTGCTTTCCCAGAGCCAGAGAAGGTCCAGCTGAGGTTGCAGCCTCCTCCCTGGGTTTTGATGGATGCCACACATCAGACCTTCTGTGCACCTTCGCACTGCAAGCTGGTTTGGGCAGAGACCTGCTGTTTGTTCAGAACACTCCCAGGGTGTCTCGACTAATAAATAATCTCAGGAAAGTTCCCTTCAGTGCTATAAGATGCCTACTTTCATCTGGCAGTCCTTCAGGGCTGGCACTTCATCAGTAGATGAACAAAGCCAAGTAATACAGCACAAGTAAAACCGTAACAATCTGGGGTATTTCCAAAACAAGATCCTGACCAGAAAAAAAGAAGAAGAAGAAAAAAAAAAAGAAAAAAAAAAAAGATGGAAGGAGCAGGCAGGGAGGGGTTTTAACAGCTGCTTTGAGCTGTCAATTTGGTACAAATAACATTTCTGGCTGTTTTGAGCAAGTAGAAAATTTGCATATCTGTAAGTGAAAGTTTCTTGCTTGGCAGAATGTCTCCATCAGTCTAAATTGGAGGTGTTCAGTGGGAAGCAGGAATGATGCTACTGAAGACATCACAGCCTGAGCAGCAGTTAGCAGGCGGGCAGCTGGTCTTGGGCGCCTTTTCACCACGGGGCTATTTGATCTCTCCCGAGGTTGATACAAGTCCTGCAGATGGGTAATGGCTTCTTTTTGAACACCAGGCCTGCAACATTGCTGCATCTGCAATTGAAAACACCGTGGCAATGAAAGGAAGCGGGGTCTTTCAGGCCTTATTTCTGACTCTACCACTAATTCAATGCATGACCTTGGGCAAGTCAAAAAGCATCCCTGACCTCAGTTTACCTAGTGAGAAAATGGGAGTGGTAACACTTATCAGCCTCTGCGGTATCCAAGATTTCACTAATACGTGTTTCCTCAGTCTGCTCAGACAAGTGAATCATCGTCCTACCTATCTGTAGGCAGCTTCCTTCCCGCTCCGAAAAGCAACCTCTCCTTACATCCCGACGGTAACACATGCTCAGAACTCAGTGCTGGAGAGAGTTATAACCTGCTCCTGACCTCTCAGCATTTCCAGGCAAGCATGCGCTGGGCTAATCCGTCATGATATCATTCTGCTCATCACCTGATGCTTTCCACGAGATACACTCCTTGCTTTCAACCAAGAAATGAAACCGCTTTTAGAAAAGCACGCACATCTTAAAGCCTGACTTTTCCATCTCGTGCCATGTTCGGCTTGCACGCAATTAGTTTAACACCCAGCTGGTAGTGAAATTAGGTGCTTCCTGAGCATTATGTTCTTTAAATTGCTTTCTTAATGCTTTCTGCTCTATCCGGGCTGTCCTACCGAGGAAAGGGCTAATATCTTCTCCCAAATTCAACATTTCTCTCAGCACTGCAGTACAACCGAGAACAATATCCCTGTTGTAAATGTGACTTTTTATCAAAGATGCCCAACAGGCTCTCCAGAATTCCTGCAAGTCTCCTGCGTCTGGAGGTGTTTTCAAGCCGGCAGCTTCTGGGTTCATTAGAGCTTGTGTGATACTCACTTAATGGGGACACTACCCATTGCGCACCCTGGAGCGGCGAGGGCGGCCCCTCAGCCCCTTTGCCAGGGAGGATTTTGACATCTCGTTTGGCACGTTGCTGCTGCTCTCTGAAATGGAGATCGCATTCTGGCTCTGAGCCGTAAAACCAAACCGAGTGGCAGGCAGCAAAATCCATAGCAAGTGACAATAGTTTTCTTAACCTGCAAGGGAGGGGAGGGGAGGAAAGAAGGACCCTACACAAGACATCCCATGTCTGATTACACTCCATGCATCCACGGCTATTGAAACTCTGTGATTCCTCTGTTTGAGATTTAGCTGCAACATCCCATTTGTTACAAGCAGATATGTAAAGTCTCCTTGGTATTCAGGTTCATTTAAAGATTTACATTTTGTATTTCCTTGCTCTTTTTCTGACGATATACATAAAACAGAATTGTAAATGTTTAGGAAAATCAAAGCTATTCTTAGATGCTTGCAATTCCACTAAGTTTGTATTCTCTAATTTGCGCCATGAAAGGAAAAGGAAATCTGGGAGAGGAGCTTGTAGTTTGCTTTTTGAGCTTTTCTTTACTGCATTTCCATTGAAACTTGGGGCTCGGAGTTAGGTTTCCCATGGCAATTTGAAAGTCGTCTCAGTAATCGTTCCCTTCGAAGGACGCCTCTGCAGCCGCGTCTCCTACCTTTGCAGGGAGCTGTAATGGAGAGTTTTAAAGTTAAATCCAACAGAACCAGCTCCAGCAGATGCCCAGAAGCTCAGCTAGACTCCTCTACCCTGGCAAAATTGGTGATATAAGAGTAAATTCTGCCTTACTGTTTTTTACACAAATACTATGATTTTCGGGGTAGAGTGCAATTCCCAGCATATTGCTGAGGCAAAGCCCTGGCTGTAACAAACTTGATTCTTAATATTGTGAGCCAAAATGCCAATCCCTCTCTCCCCAAGTACTTGGCCAGCCCCATCGGTGCTAACAGATTCACGGTCCATCCCTGCCTGCGTCGGAGACTGCAAACTACTACGGGGGGGAGCAGGAAGTTTCAGATTAGGATCTCTGGAAGAAAATTACTCCCCAGGTAAATCCAAGCTAGATGAGATCTGCCCTTCTTTTTTCTTCTTTCCACACAGTCAACATCTTGAGAAAGTTTAGCCCCACAATACCAACTGGGAAGGGAAATGCTGAACAAAACTCCCAACCGGCAGAACGGGAATTTTCAAAGGAATGAGAATTGCATTCCCCCAAGCCAGCCCCAACACTGCCTTTGGATCTCTGCTTCTGAATCTGAAATTTAAAAAAAAAAAAATAAAATAAAATAAATAAGGTTGTTACTTCACCCTTTGCCCAGGTTTACAGATCTGTGGGAAAGGTAGGTTTATCCAAACAAAAGTCTTGCAGAAGCTGTGTGGCTCGAAGAACAGAGCTCTGGAGTGGAATTCAGGAAAACCAAGCCCTCCTTCCTGCTCTGCCACTGGTCTGCTGGAAAAACTGAACACTTTCTTCTCAACATGTGCGGTAACGGGAATTTCCAGCCCAGAGAAAATTTCTCATATCTAAAATATCCCTCTGAATTAGAAAAAATAATAAAAAAATCAGAGACGTGGAATTTTCAACAAATGGAAAATTTTGGTTTTGGAGAACACAAAGGAGAACATTCCTCCACACCCACGTTCAACTGCCGGCACGGCATCCCAGCTCCTGGACCAGCGAGGTCCCACGGCTCTGGCTGGGGACAGGCGACAAGGCTGGAGCCTCGAGGCACCTGCTCTGAAGTTACTGATGAAAAACATTAGATAAAAATTTGATGTAACAGATCGTTTCTGGTGAAGATTTTTTTCATTCTCTTCTTAAACCACTGACGTGCTACCGACTGGCATGGAGAGCACACGTGCTAAGGACAAACACGTGCCTGCTGTAAGGGACCTACCAGCTCTATTCAGTGAAGGATGCGCCAAGCTTGTGACTACCCCTTAGACAAAAATGTGCTGAACGTCCCCCCCAGTCCATCTGGCTAAGCCTGGCCAAAGGGCAGACATTCAGCACATCTTGGTGAAGTTAGAGGAATTTGGCATGGTGTTTTACCTTTGCAAGTCAGCACTGGAGGAATGCTTTGCACATATGAACTATCTCATGCTCACCAAACTGCTTATTAGTTTCAGGCACTGGCCCCTGTATTATTATGGCCTTGATAACTTTATTAAATTCAGCCCCAGCTTATTCATCTCACAGAATGGCCCTAACTATCTGTAGATATTTTAAAGTAGCCATCCTTGCATCGTGATCGCTTCCAGACCTCGCTGAGAGACACGCATGTGTTTGAAATGCCTGCTTTCCTTCTCCATTTCACCATAAAGTAGCCAATTTAATTTTGCACAATACCATTTGATAACAACCATGTGTGTGTGTCTTCAACGTTTATGTACTTCAGAGAAGGTACTGCTTGGTCAGTGTGAGATAATTTCACAAAGAAAAATGGAACCAGATGTTCCTCCTTTTTACTTGGCTTCTCCGTCCGCCGATCTTGTTTCTAACGTCAATCTCCACTCGGGTTTTCCATTACCTTGGGAAGGGGATATCTTTACACTTTATGTTTTCATTACCAACGTGCCTGACAAAGTGCGCGGGGTAGCTGAGGTGGATGATTATCAGCTTAGCACCTCTGAGATCATTTTCCAATGGTGACGATGCTCGGAAGACAAACAAAGGGAGAGGGTACATGTTGGGTGTGTGTTTGGAGAAACTCCAAGGGCAAGGTCGAATTTTGGACCAAATCTTGTGGACAGTGCCCGGATGCCTGGGATGCAGCCTTGAGTGTGCCAGGGAGCAGTGAGGGGCATCATCAACTCCAGCAAATGGGCAGGAAAATCTGCGGGTGAGCAGATGTCCTCCCCCAGGGGTTTGAACGGGCAGTTTTAGAGAGAGTATTATTTGGTGAGGTCTTGTTGCTGTTTACAGGCCTCCTGCCTGTGCCGGCAGGGTTGAGATAAAAGCGCTTGGGTGAGTTACTTGTATGTCGGGAAAGAGAAAGGGAATTTCTCTGAAGTTATTAAGCGGTAGGATGGGGAGGACAGAGGGATTTGCTGATGGAAGGAAGGAGGAGTTGCTCTATGTAGAAGTGCAGCAGGGCAGGGGACACCCCGCACGGGGTCTGGAGTGAAAGCAGCAGCCTGGGAGAATAGATAGAGAAGTGCCGGAGATTCAGGAAAGACTGCAGTCTCTGAGGGCACAGATGGAAAGCGAGATGTGACATTTTGGAGTCACCATGCAGCTTAACAGCTGGCAGGCCAAGAGGGGACCATCAGTGACTGCAGCACAAGCTGCATCCTCCTCCTCACCCCACTAAACACAGCGTGCTTACAGCGGGCATCAAGGTCTCCTCCCTGCTCGGCCATCGGGGCTGAGCAGTCTCGGTTCAGAGCTGACAGCTGTGGTCCAGCATAGAGCTTATCTCCATTTGGACTATGGATTTCAGAGGGGTCCCTGCGGCGCTGGATGGATCCTGTGGACGCAGCGCTCCGCAGCGGTCCAGGTTACAGCGGTTTCGCTGATGATGGTCTGGGCAGAAAAGCTGAGCTTCCTCGCTGGCATTTGTTGTCACACACCAGGCTCACAGCTTGCACTTCAAGGAGAGAAGGGACCGTGTTATCTGCCTGGATATCAGAATCTGGGAAGCACTGTCCTACAAATGACCCGTCCTTGTGGCGATGACACACCAGCCCCAAAGCTGCTGCAAAGGACAAGACCGAACACGGATGAAGCAAGTGCAGAGACCTGCGAGCTTGAGTTGCCCAGCAGTGTTATTGCAAGCCTGTAAAGTTATGTACCGTCTCATTTACAGGTGCTTTTACCTTGACACTGGCTGTTATTAAGCTCCATTATGAGAACAACACTTTGTGATCGTCCCGTGACTCACCAGTCTTGTGACATCCTGGCAGGCGAGAGCACTTGGCCGCCTCTCATGTGCTGGCGGGGCCAGAGGCGCTTGGAAGGAGCCGTTATTGCAGGGAGTGTCCGGCCTCGCTCACAGCTGCCTTTTGGCAGGGCAGGGATGGATTCCAGAGCAGCGCCTGGTTCCTCTGGCTTGGACCCATGGAGACCTGTGGATGGTTCAGAGGACAACGGCAGGAGTCTGTCAAGGACCTCCAAGACAGACCAAGTCCTTCAGCTTTGAGGATGTTGCATGATTTCTGCTCGTTGCACTTCTTCAACTCTTTTTATTTTGGTTAGAATAAGAGTTCAGCAAGAGCCTTTTCATTTTTCGCTATTCAGCATGAGCCTTATTACTTTTCGTTAAATCACGCAAAATTTCCAGAAAGCCTTATATAGGCATGAGTTGATCTCATGAGTCATGTTTATTGCTGTGAATACTCTATGGCATATGGTAAAGCACCAGAATGGGACATATTCTCCGAGCAGCTGGCTGGAGTCGTGCAAATCCCGTTACGTGGTGGCATGTAGGCCAATGAGCAAAGGTCCTGCAGAAAGAAGTCTTGATAATGACCGTTTCTTAGACACTAATCCTAAATGCCTTTGCTCCCCGTCATTGCTTGCAGTAATAACAGCAGGTGCCCGCGCAGAAATCCTTTTCCCAGCACCTTCTTCATGTCTTTGCTTTCCAAGAGGGAAGTTGAAAGACTTTCTGACAAGGATACAGAAAAAACATTATCAATTTTTTAAAAGTCTTTTTCTCTTGAATTGTCAAATGTTTGTGATTTTTTCTTTTTTTTGAATCCGTTAAAAAGGTAATTTTGTCACTCTATGCACTTTCAACCCAGTAAATTGTAGGAGAAGGCGATTCCACTGGAGGCCTAGCTGGAAGGAAGGGGAGACATTTGCTTAATACATGCTTAACTGGAAATCATCTCGGCAATGTCTTAGCCTCACTGCAGTCAAGGTGGTTTTCATCACTGGAGCTATAATTTGTCTCTGCCTTTCCAATTGCTCCTTCCTCCCTTCCTCTCATCTTCCGCTGCAGTCTACCTGAATAAAAATCCATCTTCTGCCCCAAGCCAGCGAGATGCATGGAGATGAAGAACAGTGCTCTGTGCTGATTAGCATGGTCACAACTCTAAATGGTCTGTGCTAGTGCCGACTGGAAAGGTACTGGTGGCAGCAGAGCTGTACCTCCGCCTTGCAAGGCTGGCTGTGACCTTTATTCCCTCCAGGGCTTCTTGGAGCAGCCACCCACAGTCAATTGTTCCATTGATTTCAGTGGGTATCAGATGAGATCTTTGGTTCCTGAGGGCAGGATTATCAACCCGGGGTATCTAAGGTGAGGGCTCAGCTCTGTGTAAAGATGCATAGATAAGGGACTGGATTTTCGGAAGGGTGAGTTCAGGTATTCAGAGTCGCTGCAAATTCTGTTTACTAATTTAAGTGCCAAAATCCTCATCCTCAGGTGTGTCACACACAGCCTCGGGTATGTAACTCGGGTCACACAGTTTGAAAAATACAAAATTCAGCTCTCTGCGTCTGTCTACAGAAAGCACGTTAAGTAAAGCAAAGTGTAAATGTTTATCAACGGTACCATACCTGAGCCACGTCACCTCCATCAGAGTCCAGATCTTCTTGTGCTACCCCACGTCCAGCTGGTGAGTGATGGAAGAGGGTTTGTGCAAACAAAACTCAGTAAATACTATGATGACTTTCCTGCAGTTACAGGAATTTTACAGTCTAACTTAGACCATGTCATCCAAAGCACTTTGAAAAGTCCTGGAAAAGTGCCTTTGAAAAGAGGCTGGTTAAGATCTCCAAGCCCTTGTTGCTCTTCCTCATCCCACTCTCATCCCAACACCCTGGTCCTCATTTTCTAGGTCATCCAGGCAAGGCTTTCTCTTCTGTGAAAATACGCAGGTCATTTGTTAGTGACAACAGCAGACAGATCTTTTGGTGACGTAAATCAATGTCACTTCAAAGCTTCAATGGAGAAATACTTATTTACACCTTCCGATATCAGATCCTTATGTTTTGCTTTCATGTGTGTCAAAGTTCTTTTTTTCTGAAAGGTAACATTTTGTTGCAAATTTCTATAATTAAGCCACCTCATTTCTATGGCAATAGACACTATACAAATTAATGAAATAAATATTCCTGTACAGTTTAATTCTGGCAAAGCCCTGCTAAAAACCTTTCCATCATTCCTCATTATGAAGGCAGCAAAACGTGCTTAACAGACTATCTTATCAAAATTAGTGAAAACATTAAACTTCCCAAAAAAACCTTCTTTTGAAAAGTTGTTCTAAGCAAGTTTCTAAAATCTCAGAAGTATTAAATCCTCATTAATATAAGCTCAATGTATTTATGGTGTCAAAAATGTGTTTTATAAAAGCCAAAAGCAGAGTTGCACAAGTTGCCTCATTATCAATAATCTAGCATCGTCCCTTTTATGTGTCATTTCTTTACACAATATACTATCATTTATGACTTTTAGCAAATACATCATGGCAAAGGATTACTCTCATCAGAGGCAGTCTTTGAAAAGGATATGCTAATTTCTAGAGAGCAAGAAAACATCAAAACAGTGCCAGCAAATAGCCAAGGGACTTTCATGTCTTAATATCCTTCAGAAGTGCTTTATCTCCTAGTGCAACGTGTATCATAGTATAAACAGGAAATGAAACAGCCAAGGCATCAAAGAACCACCAGTGCATGGCTGTAATTTTAGATCAGGTTTAATAAAGGTTATCTGCAGCAGGCTAATCAAACAAAAGGGTGTATGTTTTAAAGCGCCATTTGATAATTTTCATTTAAGGCTCCCGATCAAAGAGATCCTAACAATGTCTTACTGACTCCAGATAGATCCCTTTGCCTCACTTTTCAAAGTAGCTTCATTTATTGCTGGTAAAACTGGTTTTGATGTTCTAATTTTTTAGGTGGAGGAGAGATCAGAAACTGCTCCGGTTTCCTGTGCACCTTAATTTGAAAAGCAATAGAACGAGAGCGGAGAAGGAAATGAGCAAATGCAGCAAAGGGTCGGGAAGATCTCGGGGTCACTTTTGCAAGCTCCCAGTGGACCACGATGCCCAGGCAGGGGCTCCCATCCCAAACATGATGCAAGGAGGGGAGACAACCCTGGCCAAGATCGGGCCAGGCCATTGACTAGTTAATGTGAAGGCAAAACACCCTGGAAGTGAGAGACAGGGGGAAAAAAAAAATAGGATCTTGATCTTGGCTTGCTGCCGAGGCAAGGCAGAAGAAGCCAGACCGGCTGTTTTCCTGACACTTCTCATCCTTGGCCACCAGGAGTAGCTCCGCTGGCACCACTGACACGCAACCCTGAAAGGGAGAAAATTGCAATCTGATTCTCCTACCCTAGGACAAAACCTGCCCCTCTGAGACAAAACCTTTTTGCTCTTGTTTTGTGACTGATTCCTTGATTGCATTTTCAGGCCAGATCTGACTCAAGTTCCTGAAAAAAATGACTATTCGATGATATCTTAAAGTGGAGTAATTTTAAGAGGTGAGACTGAGAGAAGCTACCCAAGGGAGAGCGCTTGTTTGGGATGCCCGCGTAGTCTTCCGTATTTCTGGTTTATCAATTATTCTGTTTGGGGAGCAAAGAGGGAGCTGAGAAAATTCTCCAAATAAGAGCTTTATCAAAATTGTTACGTTTCTGGCAAGACTGATATATCCAAGGAACTAAACACAGTTCAAATAATTTGTCAAAGCTCTCTGCACCACTCAAGCCCAGGGATGTTTCACATGAAGAAGGTGCTTCCCATTAAATATGAGCTCTCGCCTTGAAAATTCAGACATAAATATCTCTCACTGAGGGCGGACCACAGCGGGGGAATGGCGGGACAGCAGGAAAAGCCTCTGACCATCCTAACCATCAGGTCCGGGCAGGTCTGACTGTTTCGAGGAGAGATCTCAGCTCTTTGGGTCCAGCCTTCCCCCAGCCGTGTCCGGAGGAAGGGGCTGGCGGGGCAGCAGCAGCCGCCCGAGCAGTGTTGACAGCGGTTCTGTGACTTGTATGTTTGTAAAGCTGCTTGTTCTTTTTCATGTCCAGAAATCCAAAGCACCTTAGGGGGTAGTTCTAAAGAGAAACCCAAATAAATAACAAATTCACCCTTGGGTGCACTTAATATAGTTGGTAAGAAATGTGCTGACTCTCAAATGTTCTCTTTCCCACACACTTCACGAAATGCAAGTTTTATACATATACATGTGTATATATTTCCTGCTGATGCTCTCTTAAATATTTCAAAGTATTCTTATGAACCAATATACTTTTATCGTGGTATTTGTAAGAGCGTAAGACCTTGGTTGTGCCCGTACAGCCTTGGTTTGCTTCTTTTTCTTTTCAAGTAAATTTTAAATTAACAAAGAAGTGCTGATAGTCACAAAAATCTAGTTATTGCCCATGAAAACTCAACCATAAGTAATCTCTCCAAAACCAGGCCCATGAAATATTCATGCTTCAGGAATGCTGTTCCTTGCAGGGCGGTCGCTTCTGATAGTAGATGCTTTAGGAGAAGCGAAATGGTGATTCCTCTGTTTTGAGAAATGAGAACGCTGCCAAACTGCTTGGCAGAATAATCTGCTAAAAAACAAAACAAAAAACAGGACTAGCTGATTAAAATACCCACAGCAAGAGTTAGGCTCCCATCCCGAGCGCTGGAGAGAGTAGTGCCAAGCAGCGTCTCTTCTGCCAGCCTCCGTTATCGATCTCCAACGTGTCTGCAGCTGCCGTGGATCCCTCCCTGCGCTGGATTACCGGCTCCAGCGCAGACACCGATCAATAGTGACTGAAGGCTGGTAATGACCAAATGTCAGAGATTTTTCAGCAGCTTTTTTGAACTAATATTGGTACTTCCTAATCCTGTTATCAAAGGATACCATGAAAAACACCATGACGGTGGGTACGAGTTGCCAACCTTTTGCAGATTCATATACTCGAAGCCAGAAGAAACCATTCAATAATCTTTTTTTCTGCTGACCTTTATTTCATGGGCCATTAGATTTCATCCGTATCAAGTCCAATAACCGGTGTCTGACTGAGGTACAACTTGTGCTTGGCAAAAGCATATCTTCAACGAAGGAAACCGGTCTTGATTGAAGACATTGGGGCTGGACACTTCACCACCCCTTGGCAGTTTAACTCGGTGGTTACGACAGTTTATTTCTGGGCACTCTTCTGCCCAAGGAAGTTAACTCAGGGCGAGGGAATGTGTGCGAGTAAAGACAACAATCTCTTTCTACTTAACTGTCTGCAGACACAAACACAGGCACAACAGTCATTCAGAAATACTCTACAATGACTTCTATGTCTGCAGCCTTTATTTTGAGTTTTTCTGCCTCGGGTTTCATCTATTAGTCCTTTTCAGTGTGCTCCCCTCCTAACCGAAGAGCTGTATGTTTTACACTGACATGCTTTCTTCGCGCCTCATCCCCGTCTTCTACTTAGTAACAGTCCCCAGGGCTGGGGCGCAGCCATTCCTCATGTCACCTCCCAATGGTTATTGTCCGTTCGGCTCTGGCCAAACCAGAGAGTGGGAGAAGCCTTGGCCCGGCTGGATTCACAGTAACGGAGACATTTCTTTAGGTTCACCCCCCGCTTCCCTACCAACCCCGACTCACTGAGCTGGGGACGGGGGGCTCTGCATCGCCACCAAAGCAGACACCTTGTCACACATGCGTGTGGCTGCCACGTGGCCCTCCACAGAGTCACTGCTGGTGTCTCTGGGTGCAAGGCTGGGACTTTCACCGCGCCTGGAAATGTCCTTTAATACACGGGGCTGAGCTGTGTCTGCCCGTGTGCCGGGTCCAACGCAGGGTGTGGGACACAGCAAACGGCTTTGCTCAGGATTTGTCCATGACTTCTAGACTTTGGGAGAATATGGACGCGAGCTGGCAGGTGGCAAGTAAAATATACATGGTGCAAAACATGCCTGAGCTCAGCAAAGAGTGTGCCTAAGTCCTAAAATTATCCAAGATAGTCTTCATAATCTTCATGGGAGAAAATTAAGTCTTCAAAGCAAGAAGGAATTTAAACTATCCCTGGTTCAAAGAAAATTGCCACATGCCGACAAACATTAAGAATGATAATATTTTGCTAAAGCCCCAGTAAATCGTAGTGTGGTTTCTCTGCATTTCCTTTCCCATTGCCGTTCATTGCTCATACATCCACATTCACACTGGGAGGTGAAGGAAGAAAAACTCCCTATTGAAAAGAGAAGGAAAAAAAAGTCATTTTAATTTGATACAATGCCCTGGGATAAGGTTTTGACTCAGTAACACTGCTTCCTGTGCGGGCTGCTTCTGCCAAGCATCTCTGGAGCATTTGCTGAGTACCAGAACATCCCAACCTAAACAGAAGCTGTCAAACATCTTATCAATCTGTCATATTAACAACTGTAATTAAAAGCATTAAGCAAATCCACTAAGAGCCTCTCTGGGAGGGTGCTAGAACCTGCATTTGCCTCTGCGCTAAAGTAATTGCTTCAATTACAGTTCTGGGTCATTAAATGTTTGTATGTACTCAGGGAACGTGAAGGAAAATGAGAAGGACTTAAGAAATACATTTTCTGTGACATGTTTGGAGCGTGATGACATACTGCCAGTGCTCCCTTGGCAGCAAAGGAGACGGAAGGGAACGCAGAGGTGATGAGAAAGGAGCTCGCGGTGCTGGCGGGCGCGAACACAGCGCTTTTGCACAAGTCAGGGGGCAAAATTTAACTTTCCCCCTTCCTACTCCAGAACTTTTTTCCCCCAGGCAGCTTCATAATGAAGGAAGTTTCTGGATGGCTTCATGAAACAGGACAGCAAGAAGAGATCCATCTGTCTCAAGACACCAGCATCCTGTAAATCCAGCTTCTTCTTGTCCATCATGAGTGACTTTGGGGTGTAGGCACTTCTGGAGGCAGGTTTTTACATTTCTTTGTTAACT
Source organism: Rhinoptilus africanus (assembly GCA_013400135.1). Classification (NCBI taxonomy): domain Eukaryota; kingdom Metazoa; phylum Chordata; class Aves; order Charadriiformes; family Glareolidae; genus Rhinoptilus; species Rhinoptilus africanus. The sequence goes on from VXBO01004050.1 coordinate 414,407, forward strand.
GACAGGCAAAACAAGTCTAAAGCAGAACACATGATGCAAACTCCCCCCCGACACACCCCTCTGCTCATCTTTTCCAGGGGGCTGGAGCAACCTCCGCATTCACAGCTTGATCACATATGTGTGAAAAGGATCCAGACTTGAGAACCTGAGGTTGGAGCTGCAGCGCCATGAGAGCCGTCTCTGCCTCCATGTCCCCAGAAAGGGTCTGAGTCCAACAGCAGGGAAGGACCTGCCTCCGCGCAAGCTCTTCCTCACCCCAGTCACTCACCAGATTAAACCTTCTTGCTTGTGGCCTCGGAGCTCTTCCGAAGTGCTGGGTAAATCCAAGTCTGGATCGAAATTCAGAACCAAATTCCAATTTAGTTCCGTCTAAACAGCTACAGAGACCTGTGTCTGCATGCAACAACTGACAACAGCTAATGGTTATCATAAGGTTAACGTTCACTTGTAAAAGTAACGGTAATTGAGCAATAAGGATAGAAGAGCTCAGACGGCTCCGGCGGTGCCTCGCTCACATAGCTGCGTACAGAGACAGTAAATCAGGAAAGTTGGTTCCCATTACGCAGTTTCGCCCTGAAGGAGCTTAGATACTTTGGCAGCTTAGATGACATTAAACAGATGAAGAACAAAAATGGCTCAAATATGATTATAATACATATGCGTAGCTGTCTCAACCCCCTTTCAACTTGCACCGTATGAAAATAACCTCATCAGAACAGAAAGACTTTTAGGGCCGAGCTTAATTGCAAAAAAAGCTCAAAAGATAATAATCACAAGGCCCCAATATTATTAGTGTGAGCCAGCAGCTTGCTACAAACTTTGTAGAACATGAAGTTTGCTCTACGCTTGCAAACCTTGCCATAATGTAGACAAATCATAACTATCTGCTGGAAGAAACCTATAGCTGTTTTTTAACATGCACCAGGTTGGTTATTACCCGTGCACCAAAACTTCTGTCACTGGTGAGTCTGAAGTCGAGCCCTAGGTCATCCATTGACCGCTCAGCATTTGGGAAAGGGACACACATCTGGACCCAACATTAGATGCCCCCACACCCTTTTTCTTTGCTGAACGAACCCCCTGATCTGAGCATCTCCTTTAAACTTAGCAAAGAACTGAAGGTGGAGCTGAGCTTTACTGCTCCGTTACAGCCCTGTCCAGAAACCTTGGCATGAGATCGCACGGGGCCGTGTTGAATCTTCATCACAAAGCTGAAACCCCACATAAACTCTGCTGCGAGTTGTTTCATGTGTGTGAAAAGAGCAGAGGCCTTCAGGGAAGATTTGTGGCCCTTGCGACCACCTCGTGTGCCATTTACCGTTCCCCTGGTGTGAAGGTGAAGCTGGGTGAGACTCAGGAGTTCTGACAGAGTTTTGCTTTCAAAGTTGGGTTTGTTTGTGACTCAAAGGGGTGCTGAGCCTCCTGGATGGAAGCCAAAGAAAATGTTGATGCAAATCCTGCAAAGTAAACCTACCCCCTCCCGCAGTCACGTGCTGTTTAATTGTTTTCTATTTTATTTCATCCAACGTCCCCAATCTATCAGTGTGACAAGCAACGTGGTTCATGAGGGAGCATGGAAGTATTTCTGATTTTCTTCCCACAAGGTTGGGAAAATCTACCATCTTTTGGCTCTCCCCTGCGTCATGCTTCACTTTTAAGAAGCCGTATCACAAAGTTTAGAAACTGGATCAGCTTCGAGACCAGATATCCCCAAATACCAGCGTAGTCCACGTTCACTACTCTGAAACTTGTTCCTGAAGTTTGACTCAGGCATCCTCTTAACTTCGCATCCCTCAGTCCAAGACAGCTTTAGCTCATTACAACATCTCTCCATCCAGGCTATTCCCCTAAATCTGCTTTTCTTCCCACACTTCCTTAGAAAGGCGTGGGAGCAACAGAGTGAATCAGTGAGTGTTGTTCCCTTTTTTTCTTTTTTTCATACCAAAATCTGGTTTCCCATCACTAGCTAATTGATTCCTTAGCACTAAAATGTCAAGCTGTGGTGGTTGTCCGTAGGAATCTAAAGCTACAAACTTTCCAGTGCTCACAAGAAAGACAATGACCTAATGGCAGGCGACGCAGAGCCCAACAGAACGTAAGCGAAGAGCTGGCTGAGAGCCGCCACTGCAGCATCTCCCCTCGGACTGAAGAGCATCTCTGGAAGCAGCTCGGTTTCTGGCTGTGACAGCATTTGTGGAATTCCAGGATGAAATTCCTCTCCCCTGACGAGGGGCTTTTGCAGGCTGCTTCCTTCCAGTGCTTTTAGCCAGGAATGGTTTATGGGATTAAGCTGTCATGAGGCTTCCTACTCAAACTTTTGGGATGTTACGCTATTACGTGGGCAAAAGGAGGTGGGAGGCATAGGAAGGCCATTACAGATGGGAAAAAAGTGCTCTGGGAAGTGATATAATGGACTTCGGCCTTCATCAAAGCTGCTCATCAGAAAATGGAAGACACCCAGCAGCATAGCACAAGGACAAGGGCTCTTCCCACCCCACTCCAACACAGAGGAGGTGGCAGAGCAAAACCAGTTTTCCTATGAACCTCTTAATGCTGCTCAGCCCCTCCTGACTAGGGGCAGCCAGGTTTTACACCAACACTTTGGGTGGAGGAGGGGGCAGAAATGCTTCTCTCAGCTCCATGTGGGTTCGTTAATTAAGGTAAATGCTCCCAGCTGGGCAGGTAGGGAGTGCTGCTGGGGCTGCCCTGGGACTGCTGGCAGGGAAACTCCTCTGGCACCTCAAATAGCTGGTCTTGCAGCTCAGCAGGGATTTTTGGAAGGTAAGATCCTAATGTTGTTTTTTTCTTTAATGAACTTTGGTGCCCTAAGCTGGAGAATGAATTCTGCTCTTGATGTAATCCTCAGCTTTTTGGTTTTGGAGTTGCGGGGAGCTTGTTGCTTTTCTGGGTGTTGCAGAAGCTGGGGCTGATGGCTGCTGCCTTTTGTTTCCAGTGGGAGCTGATGCAAATAAATCCTGCTGTTTTGATCCACGTGGGTGACAGCAGCCCTGGAGGTTTGAAATAATGCTAAGAACAAACTTCATTAAACTTGCTGCATGTCATGTGGCTTTCATGCAAAAATAAAAACCACTGCCAGTGTCCACAGTTTGATCCATGTGCTTTCAAAACTCAGGATGCCCTGTGGTGAACCCAGGCTGGACTCTGAGTTTGCTTGGGTTTGGGGTGTATTGTTGGTGTCTTTTTTCTTGTGTGAGGGTTGCGTGCGTAAGTACGTGTAGTTTTTACTACCCATCAAAACTAAAGCGCCAGCCCTTTTGAAGTTTGTATTGGAGCAGATTAATTCAAGATTTTTTTTTTTAGGATGTACTTGCAAAGGGCTCAATAGGGAGCAGGATGAGCAGCCTGGGAACCACCTAGAGGGCTAGGTCTTCTCCTAGCTTGTTCAGAGACACTGGATGCTTAACAGTCAGCGAAATGGGCTGTGTTATCTGGGTGTGAGCGATCAAGATACATTTCAAGAGCTGTAAAGAAGCTAGCAGGGAGATTGGAGTCCAGGGCCTTGGACAGAAGAGATTAAAATGGTTTTGTGGGTTCGGTAGATCAAGGACCTGTTTTGTTTTAATTGAATTTCCTACTAAATTTTTCTATCAGTAATATATGAAGCATGAAATGCACCTGTGGTCTACGTGAATCAGCTGAGAAGGGCTGAAATGCCTTTTGCCAACCGTGATCCTCTTTGGAGTACGTGCTTGTTTTGGCTCCCGAGAAGAGCTCTGGGTTATGACAACAGAGAGGGGGCATTTCCGAGCCATTAATGACATCTGCAGCCTCGCAGGAATGTGTCAGATAGTTAATTATTGTGTGGAACCGTAATTCTATCATGCCAGAACACAAGTAGTTGTTTGTTTGGGTACTCTTTCCTTCCCCTCCCGCATCCCCCTTTTGCTGAAGATAAAGGAGTTAAGTTTAATCATTAAATCTCCATCTTGATCCATGTAGGTCACGCACTGAACCAAAGTCAGATAGCATAGTGTTTAGCAACCTTATCTTCTTTACAATAAAGAGCAAGCAGGAAGCTGACTGTGTTGTCTGTTCTATTTTTTAATATACATTTATTTAAAGAAAAGCCATCTCNTCTGTAAACAGGATGAAATCAGATAAAGAAATTACTGTAAAAATACTGCCTCATCTCTAAAGCTCAGAACTTTTTTTTTTCTTTTGCTCTTTTTTATCTTTGAGAAAGATAATGAAAGAGGAAGCTTGAAACCACATTTCCATTGATGTTTGAATACACAACTGCTGGATTTAAGAACTGGGGGAGATCAAAGAGAATGGTTTTCATTCCGATAAAATTATAGCAGTTCTGGTATAGGGTGATGGGCTCATTTATGAACTCTGCGACGCAAATAGTTGTTAAGGCACCTATTTTTTCCCCCCTTTCCTTTGCTAAGAACTAAATGAAAAATGCCTGGAATTCCTGAGGATTAATTAGGAGTGTGGCTAATAATGTTATAATAGATATATACGCAGAGCGTACATCTCTTTAGAACATTCTCTGGGAGCACAAAACATCTGTACAATCCAAAGGCAATCGGAATGCCTGTTCCTTGCTACCGTATATTACAGTTCACATGGCATGAAAACTTCACAGCATTAGGTTACAAAAGTGTGTATCCTGACACCACGCTACGGCGATTTAATTTTTTATTAACACATACTCCGATATTCATTACTAAGTCTAAGCTGCAAGCTGAAGCCATTCATGTCTGCAGAGCTAACACAATTCTATATCACATGCTATATTACGTTTTCAAACTGTGCAATAAAAGTTATCAGGAAGGGTCTATAGAAAATGCAGAAGTGATACATCTGTGACAGAACGGGAGATCTGAGGCCGCGGTCCTGTATCCTTGAAGACTTCCTGTGCCTGTGGAAAGATCTGTTGACCTGGGAAGACTCTACTTTAGTTGTTGGGAGACTTTTTTTTTTTTTTTTTTTTCTGGAGATCTGAGGATTATATCGGGGCTTGTGTCAGCTGCAGCGTGGTAACCTCGCATTTGCATGCCCTGAGGATGCGAATGTGCTTTAACGCAGTTCATGCAGAAATGAATTTGTCTGTGCTGGTCATACAGCCTAGCTTGGCATGGAATCCAGTTTGGTGGATATTTATCCGCTTTTTCTTACACTTCAAAATTTGAAGTTTCATAAAAATCATGGTCCACTTTGGTCACAGTGTAGTAGGAAAAATATGAACTTTCAAAACTATTTTTTTCTGTTTTCTTTGGCGGCGTTTTGTTTGGGTTTTTTGTTTAAATTATGAGTTTGGGGGTGGGCTTTTCTGGTTTTGTAATTTTGATATCCGAAACAAGTTGTGCTGCCTCCAGTGCAGACAAAGGATGAGGGCAGAGTGCGGCAGGGGTGCCTACTGCTACAGGTGACCTATTCGCATGGAAACCCAGGTCTGTAAGGGCCGGCGTTTGCAGAGCTGAGCTGGCGATGGGGGGGGAACCTCTTTCCCCAAGTGATAAGAACAGTTAATGGTGATGATGCACAGGGAGATGATGCTTCGCAGCTGAGGAACAGGCTGGCTCCGAAGCCAATGGCCCAGCTAGCTCTCACCTCAGCTTTAGTTTGGAACCATGTTCTCGTTGAGATCAATTCTCTCCTATCAACTCTCAGCCAAGATTTGCCCCTCTTGGACATAGCAGTTTGGGGTCTGTAATGGTGTAAGGAGGAATTTGCAGCAGGACAGTTTATGCTTTAGCAATATCAACGTGGTGTTTGCTCCTGGTGCAACCTGCTTGTGCTACCTCTGTAGGGTAGGCACTGCCAGCTGCCACACGACTGCTTGTAAAAGGCTATTTTTCTGGGTTTGTTTTTTTTTTTGAAGCAGACAGGTGTGTTCTCCGTTATTGACCGGCCATTGGATTTGGTGGCCGTGAGCCTGGTCCAGTAGGTCTCAGACAGGCTGAGCCCCGTCTCCCCTCCTTCCTCCATTAGTCTTTTTATTAAAACTTTGAGCAGAATGTGGTCCTTGTGGTCTCGCTTCTGCCTTATCAGATGTGGCTTGTACCTCAAAGCAGCATAGACACCGGTAACCTCCTACCCTGAGTTATTTTATTTAGTTTCTTTTGCTGGCAAAGTGCCCCGTGTGACGGCACACTGAGCTGCCCAATAGAAAGGAAAATGTTGCTTCAACTTAAAAATAGCTTGTGTTTAGGGAGGGCATGGAGGACAGCTTTTGCAATTAAAATGGTGATTATCAAAGTCATGCCTAATAAAGTCATCTATGACTTGCTGAACTCCAGTTAATGACCATGAAATCCATGGTTAATAACAGGAGGGTCATTACTGTAATGGGTGACGTGCCGAAGGTAGGCAATGGAAGGCAATAAATAATATTGTATGTTAACTTTTGACAGTTTAAACTGTCACTTCAAAATTTTATCCCCACGGTGACTGTTTGAAGTTTGTATTTTACCTTCAGGAGCTTCTTGCTAGCTCTAACTCTCCAATGAGACCCGTCTTCTATTTAGAGCCGAGCGCTGAGATTGCTCCCTGGTGTTCCGACCCATAGGTGTGTTCCTTGTGTCCGGTTTTGGAGCTGTCTGAAAACTACCAAAACATCACCAGGTCTCCATCCTGCTCAGCAGGAACTGAAGGGAAGAGTGGAACTGGGGGGCAGAGCAGTAAACTGAGGAAAATGCCCATTGAAAGAGCAGGCAGTGTGAAAATCGACAGGGAGAGGTTAGGATGTGCTCAGCCCAGTCGCTCCTGCACTGGCTGTCTTTGCCATGAAATGCTCCAGGAATTGGGAGGGGAAATGTCCAAATTCACTTTGCAAATGTAGGATGAACTGCACAATGTGTTTGTACCCTTCAGGGAAGTGAGGTCCTGAAACGCCTTTCCAAATAGAGCCAGTCAGGAGAATTATATCCTGGTTTAAAACCGGATCTTGGGAAAGGGCTGGATGGATATAGCGCCGGTGGTGAGATGGGATCTAGACCCGTTCTCCAGCTGAGTAACACTCCTGCTAATGGTAGTAACGGAGTAGTAAATGCACTTGCAGGACTTGAACTTTGAACGTTTCTGCCTTAAAAGTGATGGGGCTGTTAGAGAACACAACGCTGCAAAACAGCTTTACGTTCCACTTGAGAAGATGATTTGTTTATGACTTCTCAAAATGTGTCAGTCTAGCACGGGAATGCAAACCACTTCATAAATATTGTAGTAACACTCGGCAATAAACCTGCGGCACGTAACAATAACTGGTGCACCTTGGATACTCTTAGTTACTATCCCCAGTTACTATCCCCTAGTTACTATCCCCAGTCACCAGGGACATGCTCGCCTGGCACCGAGGCGCAGGGATTTCCTGAATTCTTCTGTGCGGCTGGCACAGATCTTGCTTAAATAACATGGGATGGACTGAGAAATTAAGAAAGAAAACACCAGTGTCCGAGGGATGTGGGAAAACTCTTGATGCTTCTCCTAAAAAGCCAGCGAGGGAGGCCAGAGGCTGTAAGGGTTTTGCTGCCACTCGAGGACAGTGGGAAGTGTTGAATGGAGGATGCTGTGGCAGAGTAAAGCTCCGGCGTGGAAAACTTGAGGTTTCTGAACCCAGGAAGCAAATTGACCTCCTTCAGGCTTTTTACAAAGCAGTCCCTTCTGTATGGCAACAGCTTCCCGAGTGCTTAGATGTGGCAGTGGTCCTGCTGCTCCTCCTTCAACAGCTTCCACTGTCTGGCTTTGCCGCGTGGCATCCTTACTGGTTCATGGTGGGCACTTGGCTTGGAGAGGGAGGAAAGTGTGAGGGCTGTGCCTCTTCCTGCACTTGTTTTGGTCAGTCTCTAACTGCTTGTGTGGTGTATGGATGTTTGTCTCTAGCCCTAGTTGCAGGCGGCACTGAATCGGCGAGGTTCCTTGGTGCCAGTGCTGCTCGTGTTGGCTCTGGCGCCGCGGGCACCCAGCACGGTGCTTGCCAGGGAGCACAGAGCGAGTCCCTCCGAACCATGGGTGAGCTCAGCAGCGTCAAAGTTGGGCAAGCAGATGGCTCAGGGTGTGCGACCAGCTGGAACGCGCTCCTCAGTGGAGTCCTGGGTTCGCAGGGGCAGAGGTGGCCGGAGGTGGGATACACCTGTAATGCTGCCAAAAATCTGCGCTCAGAGCTGCGGACTTCAGCTGCCGCGGCAAAGCCCCTCTCTCGGCAGTGATGCCCTCTGAGAGAGGAATGCAATACTGCACGTGCGATATTCCCACCGAAGTGTAAATATGGTGTTTTGCATCTACAACATGTTTTTCACCCTGTGGCACCCCAACCACTCTTGGGAGAGATCCGGCTGTCTGGAATGGGGTGTCGACTGCAGGCACTGGTGGGTACTGGAAGCTGCTGCGTGGCGATGGCCGCAGGCGGCTCCTGTCACCAGGGGCTGGTTTAGCTTCCTTTTCCACTGGCGTCTCATGAAATGAGTGTTTTCTTCTGCCTGAAGAATGTAGCACAACACTTCTGGAAACACTGAGGAAAAATACAGCACTTGTTAAGTTTATTTCAGTCATTCAGAAATCACTGACTTAGATACCAAACCGCAAATAATATGATATCTATTTGTTCCAGCTCAAAATGATCTATAGCTTTTCCTTTGCACTGGGAGTAAAGTTTAATCTATTCATACGCTTCAAAAAAAGCCCCGTTGGGGCCATTAAGCAGTTATTAATTATTTTTGTCGTAGGTGGCTGGAATGTCATTGTAATGAAATATGCATTGCCTTGTACTTGCAAAGAGTCATGTGTTCCTCACGTAGGCAGCACAGGTTTGCTTAGAGAGCGTGGCAGGTACGTCGTTGTCTCTCAGAAAACGTAACCTTTTGGTTTTTTACTTTTGGGTTGTGTTCATACGTATTAACATAGTAAACTTCCCCTGGGAAGAGTTACCTGGTGCATCAGGAGGAGGAGGAGGAGGGCAGCGGTACCCAGCAGATCAGAGTGCCACGGAGCGAGGCGCGGCAGCCTTCTCCAAAAACCCATTGCAAGGGAAGGGGCAAAGCCTTACAAACCCAACCAACAGCGTGTGCGGCCCCGTGTTGCAGCCCGGCTCGTTCTGTGTCAGACCGTCCCCGCCGTGATGCTCGGTGCAGACGGAGGCACCGGTGCCAGCGCGGCCGCTCTGCCCCGTGCCCCGCTGCGGGTGCTGCCCGTGGGTGCTCGGCTGTGCTGGGCTGTGGTATGGCACAGCCCCCAGGCAAGGCTCGCACCAAGCGATGCTTTGGGTCCCCTCTTGGTGGGGTTCAGCCTCCAGCACGGTCCCCAGTCCGGCACTTGTGCCGTCCCACAGCTTCCTTCACTGCTTCAAGCCCAGGCTGAGCTCCTCGCTGCTTCCGCAGCTCTTGCTCCTCCTCGATGGTATGCACTTCTCTCACTGCCGCATCACGGGAGCACCACTTTTCATTCCTTTCTGAGGTCTTTGAAGGGACTTTGGAGGAAGGGGAGACCCGACGTTCACTGTGTGCGCTGTTGGTGCCCTCCGGCACCAGCCAAAGAGCTTCACCAAAGCCAAGCCCAGACCTTCTCGCACCCAGGTGCTGCCACCGCTGCTCAGTCCCGCGTCCCCCGCCAGGGAGCATCCCGAGGGGCGAGGGCAGGCTTCCCTCGGTGCTCTCCCTCCGCGGGCTCCGAACAAGTCCCTTGGGGGAAGCAGATGCACAGATCGTGCTGATGCTGGAGGAGGAGGAGCGCAGCCAAGTCCCTGTGATCTCCTGTTGTTACAGCTTCATCTTGAAGCGCTTGTAGCACTCCCTTAGAAGTGCGTTTTCCATATAGATTGTCCACCTCAGGATACGGGATCCCTTTGTAGGCATTAGTTAGTTTAATTAAGTTTCACCGTACTTCTTTGAGGCAGGGAAATGGTGTTCCCTGGGTGTTTACACCTATGTAAACTGAGGCACAGAGAGGTTACGCATCTGCAGGAAAGTCCAGAGGCATTTTGCAGGAGATCTGGTTCGGGGGGTACTATTTCCTCGGGGAAGAAGAAAGAGAAGTCCTGAAAAGCAGGAGGGGAAAAATCCAAAGCCAGAAAAGCCTCAGAAAAGGGAAAATAATTTTTTGGAAAGCTACACATTGAAGTAATTTTAAGTAAAGCATTTGGAAACAAAGCGCAGCAGTTAGCTTAAAATTAAAATCTTCTGGTGGGGAATAGGTTCTGCTTCAAACACCATGGTCTTAAATGCGGGTCAGCCCTAGGTTTAAGAAGGACCAGGAGGATTTTCAGTGCAAAATTAGAATTGCCAAAGGGGTGAACAACATAAACAAGAAGAGAGAGGGGAAAGGATGCTGGGGGAGAGGATGGCGGGGAGCAGGACTGTGCTGGGGCCGTAGAGGCGGACAGCTTGTGAGAATCCCTCGGCCTGCCTTAGAAAACGAGTTTTGTTTAGCTAAGCCGCAACTCAAACACACTTGAAAATTCAGTTTTACCAGCCTGGTATCGAGCCGTGAACAAGTCGCTATTGTTCGAGTGAAGAAAGACGCCCCTGTCACCCGCGTTTCGGGGATGTTGGGGAGTTAGTCCGGCTCCTCCGGGCAAGGCAGGCACAGCGTAGTCTTGGAGTGCAGCTGCATACATTAAAAAACACCAACATTTGTACATACAATAAGCAATGTCAACCCTTTGTCTTGCCCTGACCACTCTTCTTCTCCCTGGGGACTGATTCTGCACAGCTGAGAGACCCCCCAAATGGAGGGGAATGGCCTCTTGCCGGTGGCTGGCACGTCTTGGTGCTCAGCGGAGGCACGGACACGCTCCGGGATGGGAATTGGTCAAGCCATGGATGGGCAAATGGCTCTTCCCTGCTGAGAAGCTGGGAAATCACTGGTCTGTGCTCGGTCCCTGCGGTGCAGAGGTCTCATCTGGCACCCGCTGGTGGAGCAAGGCTGAGTTTTGGCAGCTTGAGAAATGCCTTTTCCTGCACAAGACATGAGAAAGGAAAATAAAGAGATGAAAGCATGGTGAGCTCAGACAGTGTGAAATAGCCCTAGGTGCTGGGGAAGGATGGGTGGGAGATGACGGCAGCCGAGCCTGGCTCGCTCTGCCCTTCACCGTCGCTCCCTGCCGAGCAGGACCCTGCATGCCGAGGCACCGGTGAGCGCTCGCCAAGGTGCCAGCGGGCTACTGGCTCCTTCTCACCCATTTGTGCTGCTTGGGCATCGCTACAAAAATCCCCAAACAGGCAGGAACGGGCCTGTTTCCAAGGGGAAGCGCAGTAGGCTCCACTGGCAGTTGGGCTTTTGGAGGTACTTGAGGGTCCTCTCATACGTGCATCGCTCCCATCAGCTTCCACTTGGGCCACCATTAAGACCTGTGGTAGGAAAGTGGTGTGTACCTGTCCCGTGGTTGCATGGATCAGCAGTATTGCTTTGATATGGGATGAATCCTGGGTGCTTCTCTCATTGCTGACACTTTCCAGACCATGCTTACAATTTCAGTGACTTAAAAGTACAACTCCGTCGTAGGAAAATGTCTTCATCTGGAACAGATCTGTCACCGCAACGGTGGTGAAGCGCTTCCACCACGGTAGTGATTTAAGGTGACAGCTAAAGATAGTATCAGTTGTACTGTCATTATAAGCTCATCTGATCACAACTGTTAGATATGGCCATGGCGTCCAGCCACCTGTGCTGGTCCCGTCTTTCTCTCCATGATACCCCTCTCCAGAGCTGGGGAGATGTTGTTTTCATAGCCGCCTCCTTGCAGCGATGAGGGGGACAAGGGCTGGAAGTGTAGCACTTCCCCTACTCCATGGCCACCTGTACACTCCAGCCGTGTGCTGGAAGAGCAAAGAGCTAGTTTTGGGGTCTGTAGGGTACAAACAGGACACAAAGGAGGCAGGAGGGAGGAAAGGGTCTAACCTTCCCAACCTGGTCTATTCTAAGTCACTCAGGAGCGGGCTCCAGGCTCCATGACTAACCACCTGGAGACTGGCAAAGAGGGGTCTCCAGTCCCACACGCGGTGTCCCCGACCCATATCCGAAGGCTGTGATACTCCCTGGCGCTGTGGAATGAGGAGCATTAGAGCTGCAAATGATGTTGGCCATCACTTTGCAGAGCAGGGGGTTTATCTGTGGGCAATTCGTGTCCCACAGAAGCTGGGGAGAAGAAAGCGATAATTGAAGCTCATGCCCATTTAAAATACCTTACATCAGAACTGAAGAACTGGCGCTGTTTTTTCCGTGGCAGAAATTATTTGGCCTTGAACCATACAGACCTCACTTGCTATTCTGCAATTGAAAAGAGTCTTTTGTGAGGATTTTTTAAAATAATTACTACAAAGCACTTCAAGAGGAATTCTGATTGTCGTCTATTTTTCATTTCATGCTTTCATGACATTTTTGTTCAAGGATGAATCTTTTATGAAACGTCTATTTTAGGTTACACCCTCCAGAACCTTATTATTTGCCTTAAAAAATCCATCATGGGCAGGAACATATTCTTTAAGCTCTCCCATTAGTATAACTAAATTCATCAGAGTAATATTACTATTCATGCAAAATAGGTGTCGTCTTTCTTTAAACCTCTTGGCAAGTGGTTAAACTGATTTTAACAAGTGTGCAGTGCCAACTTCTTAAAGCCTTGAAAAGTCTGAAGATTCCCAGGCTGCAAAGGACTGTTTACATGGTTAAAATTATACACATATCCCCTCTACTTAAAACTGTCCCCTCATCACATAAGACCCTTGCAAATCCATTCTGACTTCAAAAGAAGGAAAAGTTCCTCTTCCAAGACGTTTTTTTTTCCCCTGTTAGCACAGCCTGGGCTTTCCAGGTTGTGAAAGCCACCAAATTTAGCTCAAGGGCCAAATTCAGCTTGTAGCGTCATGGGCGCTTCTCTCATTGAGAGAGAAAATTAATGAAAGGTCTCGTATTTTTAAAGCCTGTTGAAAATGTAATTGTAGAGATAAAAGACCTAAAAGATTTTAGAGATCCCATTGTCCACTCTTATAATACATAGTGTGAAAACATCACAAGTGGTGCCACAAAATCCTGTGGGACACTTTCTTCTAAGCTGATTATCAGGTTTACAAATTACACCTTGACTCCTTGGCTGTCCTTACCCCTCCGTATCCCGACTCCTTTCCTGCAGTTGCTGCAATGAATGAGTCTTAATGACCCTGATGCTCACAAAAGGAAAACTTCAAAGTTGCATCCATGATGAATTCATGGGGACTAATTGTTTTAACTCACAGAAATGTTCGGGGCAGCATATTTGGAAGGTTATTCAGCCACGGAGCAGAAAGTGATGACATGGCTAGCACAGACAGGTATAGCAAAGCGGGCAGAACTTACCCAAAATATCTGCTATAACTCTGTAGAGTCATAAATTTGAAATGCCGTTAAAAGATCCAAAGAATTGCTCCCATCCGAGATCTGCAAGTTATTGGACTGCATTTGGGAAGCTGCTTTGCCCTGAGCTCTGTGTCTTTATTACCCTCCCTCCTCGCCCGAAATGCTCCCAGTAAATTCATTGAAATTCTGATTTTCCGAGGAAGGTATCAACCTAATGTCCGGGAATCCTATTTTTGTTCAGATTCCTTGTCTCATCTCCAGTCTCACATTGGAGGATGTCTCAAGCACTAGGAAGTTGCTGTGCTGATCTGAGCACATAAAAAAACCCCAGGATTTGATAAAGTGCTCTGGCACAGGGATCATACAGGCTGTTGTGTCTACTACAGATGTTCCTACTGTATTCCTGCATTTTATTTTATTTTCTAACTGGTTTTAGCTGGGCTAATCTGCAAAATGAAGTAATATTGTCAGGAAAAAGCTGCAAGTCATATGCTAGGCACGTTTGTGTAAGTCCTCTCATTTTTACAAGTGTAAGTCAGAAAACTGAGATGCCAACAATTGCCTTGAAGTCGAAAGCTGTTAACATCTCATGTTTTGATCTGGGTCATTGCTGGGAAAAAAAATTATATATATATACACATAATGTGGTGGGGGAGTGGGATAAATGGTCAACCACAAAGCATGGATCCAGATTTGGATCTAAATACTTTAAAAGTTCAGGAGTGCTCATATCCTGGGAGCTGGTTCACAGCCATCTCTAGATTACATATACCCGTCTGGTGTTCTTGTTGCTCTACCTGTCTGACTTGAAGGGCGACCAGAGGAATATCTTTCTTGCAAGGCTCTCATTAGAGAAAATATGAATTACAGAAAGTAACTCAATACCTACCTAGGCTTGTTGCCATACTGCTCTCCCACTTTCTTCAAAGGAAATTTATCCTGTATTTTGTGTGGTTTCAAACCAACACACAAAGGAAAATATGCATGTTTGTGAGCCCAGCAATCAGACGGGAATCTGCGCTGTGGGAGATGGAGAGATGCTGACTGCAATGTAGTCTGGTCAAAAAGTCTCCATCTTTATTTGCTGCTAATACTTTCAAGATAAAATATTGTTAGAGGGGAAAAAAATAAAAATAGGAATTTTATAAAGCATTAGGCGCATCAACTTGTCTGGTTGTGAAAGGTGTGCTGGCTGGTGGAATTGCTTAATGAAAGGTACAATAAGTACTTTATGGGTGAAAGAGGGCGGTGATGGAGCACGGGGCTGGAGGTGACACTGCTGTCGTTTGATGGTCCCATCATTTGCTCTGGTTCCGTAGCACATCCCGCAGTGCACCACCTGGCCCGGGACTCTTTTTAGGTGCTTTTGCAATAAACACAAATACTAGTGATAGTAATAATTTCATGTGTTCCTCTGCAAATAGGCAATACATATTCTTCAGAGTCTGATGACTTTTTTTTGTGGTTGAGCAGTATTTGGGCGAGCGGCGTCGCGAGCAGAATCACAAGGGCAAAATCGGAGCTGGCAGACCCCTAATGTTATTTTGTGAAGCACCTCGGGATACCTGGGGTCTGAAAGGAAGCTCTCTTTTATGACATATCAATCCCTGTGCTTTTTATAAAGTGCACTGCGTTGTTTGCAAAGCTTCTGAGAGGTGTTTCACGGTATAAATCAGGCCATTAGGAGAATCCCCGGGAGCTGCTGGCAGTAGCAGCTGAGGCTGGTCTGGATTTGCATCCCCAGGAGTGAATAGCGCAGCTCCTTCGCGAGACTCCCAGCCCTTAGTGACCAGCTCCTGACAGCACTAATTAAGAAGCAGTCAACTCTCGCTTTCAAAGTGAAAATACTGTCAGCAGGAGAAGGGAGAAATCCCTTTCCCTTGGCAGGAGGCTGGTTAGTGGGACAACCGCTGGACAAAACTATGGAAAACACAAAGCACTCAGCCTGCCTCTCTACGTACAATGAGATGTGGATCTTTGAAATGTAAAAGTTACGTAGCCGTCACCTTTCACGAAGAGGAGAGAAGAAAAGTGGTGAAGAACAGAGCCCAATTGCACTTCCCTGATTTTCTTCTTTATTTTTTTATTAAGGCTGTTTAAGGTTCTTTTGATCTCACCGAGGCATTTATTATCGCAGACTATTTGTTATAGTGGCATTGTTGAGACCTAAAGAGAATTAACTTTGTATTGAAGGCAGCTCACTTTACAGCAGACGGCCCTGGGACTCTGGAGCTTGAAGGGCCTTGGATGTGGGTTCCCATCAGAGGGGAGAAAGGCAGCGGGACCATAAATCGGGCAGGACCTCACCTCCCGACACGTGTCAGAGGGATGGGGCTCCCCCATGATGCGCCACTGCTGAGCCCCTTGCAAAGGTTGAATCAGCAAATTAGGTTTTGGTGCCAAACCCAGCACGGAGTCTTTTAAAAAAACCAGTCTCTCCGAGCCACCGGCTGTGAACTGGTTTTCCCCTGTTCCCTGGTTTCACAGGGAGGCACCATCCCATTCCAGCACGTGCCCAGAAAAAGGAGCGTTGGCTGGGTTCGCCTTCAGATGCGCTGGGGGCTGAGCACAAGTAGGGGTCTCCCTGGGGACCGCTGGGCTGGAGGCACCTTGTCCCCGATCTTCACAAGCCCTTCCTACCCCATAGAGCAGGTTTTTAGGGGGAAGAGGTATGGAACACCCCAAAGGCGATGGGTGTGTGAGACTGGGCTGGGGGAGCAGGCACCCCCCGCTCTGCGCCAGCGAGGTCTGCAGGGGGATGGGGGACAAAGCTGTCCCCGGCAGCCTCACAGGGAACCACGGATGGGGACAAGCAGCAGAGAAGAGTGGGGATGCTGACTGTGTGGCCGGGGAAGGGGAAAAAAGTTGAAGCTTTTGGGCTGCCTCCCCTCACCCAAGGGAACCCCCTGTGCCAAACCCCAAAGTCGCTGTTAATGGAGTACAAGGAACCCATAAATAACATTAAACTCCCTGTGGATCTCAGGGGAGGCTGAGCTGCGCTTATAACTCCTTCCAGAAGAGACTCGTACTTTGAACGGGCTAATTACTAAATGCCAGTTAAACCAGTGTGAGTCTGGAGTGACCCATGCGTCAGCCCAGCATCTCCCCTGTTCACGCCGAGCCATGCGGGGCTCGTCACTCCTTCTATTCGGCCCCGAAATGCCGCAGTTGCTCCCTGATTCAGGCAGATGGGCCCCTTGGCTCTCCGTACGTGGCACAAGCGTGAGTGCATGCTTTGCTTTGTTGTATTGAGTTTACAGCAGGTTTTTATGGGAACACCAGTTATTTCTCCATGCCCTGCTCGCAGCTGTGAGCCAGAACGCGGCTGCGCGTTTGCACTTGCCGGCACCATCGTGTGAGATGTGCAGGACTTGACGATGGATGGGATGGGGCTGATCCTGCGCACACTTGCACTGCCCAGAGCTGCCCCCAGTAGGGTTTAGGTGGGTTTTCAAAGTGAGGGGGATCCAAAATCTTGCCTGGCTTCTCTGCAGCATTGAGTATTGCTGAGCAAAAATCCATCCCCTAACACAGCCCCATCCGCAGGATCACCTTCCAACAGTTGTGTCGCACGTGTGACCTCTGTGGGATGAACCAAACATCAAATCTTCTCAAACGGGTTATAACTGAGGTTTACGGGGGCTTGACCCACCGTCTTTTGTTCGTTAGCCCGAGTGGTATCAGTAGGTCCTTTTTCCTATCAGTAGAGGTTGCAGCATCAATCCTCAGTCCTCCTGCGTGCAGGTGATTGTAGAGGAAGGTTGTGTTAATGAACCTTGTAACATGCGAGCAGGGAAATTTCACCTGGAATATCCATCCTCCAAGCACCTAAAGAGCAGAACAATGTCAACAAATTGGACTGGATTCAGAGAAGAGCAATAAAAATGATGAAAGGGCTGGACTGATTTATGGGGAAGGATTAAAAGAGTTACATATGTTTAGCTTGGCAAAATGATGACTAAGGGTGGGATACGGTATCTGTCTGCAAGTATGAGAGGGGTGTAAATACCCAGGG
This sequence comes from Rhinoptilus africanus, assembly GCA_013400135.1. Classification (NCBI taxonomy): domain Eukaryota; kingdom Metazoa; phylum Chordata; class Aves; order Charadriiformes; family Glareolidae; genus Rhinoptilus; species Rhinoptilus africanus. Next base: position 431,715 of record VXBO01004050.1, read on the forward strand.
AGGATGGGAATTATTTAGCCTGGTTCAAGTGGGAGTAATAAGATTAAATAAAGGAAATAATCTTTGTGACTGGGTTGAAGGAAAAAATTCTTCATGGTTAGAGCCCATTTCCATGTGGAATAATCTCCCAAAGGAAATAGCTGAAGCCTCAGGACTCGAATTGTTGGAGGGGAGTTGGGGGAGCGGAGCACAGGGAAAACGACACGGGAGTTTGGAAAACGCCAATTCCTGCGATTCCAGCTGTGCCATGAGAGCAGTTAGGATGTTTACATCCAGCCATTAACGGATGCTTTGATGCGGGAAGGGAAGAGGGGAAAAAACCCCAACCCAACAATTGTACAAATTATCTATGTACTTAAAACTGCAAATTCAAAAGGGAAGAAATTCAAACCATTAGTGCGAGTTTCCCAGAGAGTGCCATTGCCAAGCTGTCAAGGAGGGTTGTGAAACCCCGACTCGTGGTGTGACGGGGAAAGGGCTGACCCCGGGCATCCAACGGCGCTCGTGAACGCAGCCCCTGCGTTACAAACCAGCTCAGGATCAAGTGGGAATCAAAATAAAGCAATTAACAAGCTTCTAGTTACCCTAATAGCTTCTTTTTTGCACAGTGCCTTTTCTAACAATAATTATAAGAAAAGGTTTTTCCCCTGTAATTGTGAAAAGGCAAAAAAAAAAAAAAAGTGGTAATAATATGAAGAGAGCAACTCCACGTTACAAACAAGAACCATATGTTGACTTATCATGGGAAATATGTAAATACAGGCTCGAGCTGATCCGGAGCACATGTTGTTAGTCATGAAGCAGCTATTTAAAATTCCACGGCTGGATCATTAACTTCACAGTATCCTTTATGGAAGACAACAGAGGGCAAATAATCAGAGTGGCACTGAAAATAGCTTTTTTCTGAAGAAATCTCATTTAACTGAGTTTTATAGTAAGCCCTTTGTGATCCATCAGCTGAATCGGAGCAGGGTCTCCTCCGCTCTGGTTGACTGGGATGGCTTTCTCCTGCACCAGTAACACATCATGGCCCAGAAATTCCCTTTGGATGCTCAGGTTGCATCAGAAATAGTCCGTTCTCATCCCACTTGTGCTGGGGGAGCAAAATAGCTGCAGAAAGTGCTAACTGATTGCTCACCTCTAGTTCCCACTGGAAATGTGGTTTATCTGGAAGGATGTGGTGATTGATCACAAGCTGGGAGGAAGGTTTGTCCTGCCGTTTCGCTAAAGCCGTGCCTGTGCAAAGCTTGTGTTCAAATCTTTGCTTTGCCGCATATTTTCTTAGTCATCCCCGGGCAGGTCACTTCTGCCTATCATCTCTTTCTTCTCTCAGTCGATCCAGACAAGACGACTTGTCTCTGGGGCCAGCCATGATCAAAGGAGGTCTAGATTGAAAGAGATTCCATAATTAGGAAAAAACCTCATAAAATGCAAGAAAGAGATCCTGGACCCCAGAGAAGGCTCTGCCTTAAGCAAACGCTTTAGAGCGGTGAAAGGATGGATTTAGACTAATGCAGTAACCTGGATGGGCATCGCCTCCTCCCCCTTGGGCTGTGCAGGGAGAGAGCGGTTGTTTCTGGAAATCTCCCCGGAGCCTGTTCATGCGGTCCCAGTTTTTGGCATTTTGGTGCAGCAGCATCGGCAGAGAGCCCTCAGCGGGAGGCAGGGTGAGAGGCGGCAGCTCCATCAGGGGCGCAGGGTTAAAAGCATTGCTAAGCCTAGGAAATTGGGACCAAACATGTCAGCATCCTCAGTTTCCATCCCAGAAAGTTGGCGCGAGCCAGCGTTTTGCAAAAGTCTTGATTTGTATATACTTGGGTATTGCTTAATGCTTTTAAAAAAAATAAAAAATATCTACTTCTGTGTCATCTTGGACAAAATTCAGAGCCCAGCTTGGTCACTCAAGAGCTTGGCGGTGCCTGATGTCGGCTGTGCCTTTCCAGGGGTGAGGGAGCCCGCAGGCATCCCCGGACTGGCCGCCCAGTGGGGTTTGGGTACCAGCTGCTCCCTGCGAGATGCCATGTAAGTGGTCCATGGGATGAGGGGGTTCTGGGGGAGATGGGAAGGGCTGAATTCAGGGGCAGGTCAGGCCTCACCACAGCGTCTGTCTCCACGTACCTCTGGGGCTGCTGAGAAATGTGGGCAGGGTCTGTGCGACACAGAGACCCCCTGGTAACTGGAAAGGCCTCTACAGACTTTGTTATGGGGCAGAACAACCTGCTTAAGGGGATTTCCCAACCTGATTGCAATATTTTTGCAGCACTCAAGAGGGACACAGGGAAAGGGAATAACATTTGTCACTTGGTGTCTTCTCCCGTGGCAGCAGCTCCTGACCCCGGTGCTGTGCAAAAGTGGCAGCTTCGGTGTTTCTTTGCAGCCACCCCTGAGAAACACACACTGGGGCTTACCTTCACTTACAGAAAGTCTAGAAAAGCTGCCGTGAAAAGGTGTCCGTGAGGGGCCTTCTTGGGGGAAGAAACAGTGCGGTGAGAAGTGTCAGTAGGGGAAGGTCTCGGGGGAAAGCTGGGCTCAGCAGTGGCGGTTCCTCCTGCCCTTTCTCTTGTGTGATGTTCAGTTGCAAACTCTGATGTCCTGACAGCCGGCACCGCGTAGGATGGGCCGCGTTTGGCTTCTTATACTTGTCTTGTCTATCAAGAAACACAGATAAAAGGCTTTCTCCTCCCTGCCTTCCCCAACTTTAAAGTGAAGCACTACATCTTCCATGTTAAAAACAAGCCTAGATGGTCTGTTTATCTGTCAAGCAATTTAATCTTCCTCTCTTTAGCTGTGTAGGGCCAAATTCTAGGCAGATGTGACTTGGCCAGGTTGGCTTCAGATCTGCTCCTTGTGTCTTCAGTGGGTGCCCTGACACGGCCCCAGTGTTGTCCCTGCATCGCTCCCAACCCCGCGTCCCACCCGCTGTCCCGAGGGGATCACCCAGACCCGCCGTGATCCGTGTCCCCCGCGCGCAGCCCCCACGGGACACCAGCACAGAAAGTGCCACCGAAGCTATCTCGGGGAAACGCTGCGGATTAGAGGCAGACAAGCAGCGTGAGGATGGGGAAGAAAGGAGTCTGGGAGAATCGGAGTCATCAAAAAGTTGGTGTAAAGAGTGAGAGCTAAAGGAGAAGCATAAAGGAAGCCATTAGTATTAATTCAGGGAGATAACAGGAGTTCAATGACCGTATGAAAGAGGGGAAAAATCACAACTGTAAGTGCAGGAGCCACTGAGGAAAGCAGGAGCTGCTCTAAAATGCTCCATAAGGAATTAATCCTTAAGTGGTGTAAATGGGGAGAGCTGCCTCTGGGGATTGGGAATGGCAGGTGACAGTGGCTGATGTGACAGGGGACTTTAAGCAGAAATAGGGTTGCAAACTGGCTGTGCCGACCACAGGAGTTTACAGGGTGTATCGCTGCCCTTGGGGGTGTCACGGGGTGTCTTGGTGCCCTTGACTCCCATGGATTGTGCTCAGGGGGTTCCCAGGAACTGCTCAGAGTTCAAGACTGTGCGAGACAGAGGAGCAATGGCCAATGCTGGGGTTTCGTGCAAGGCCGTGACAATACCTGCGTCTTGGCATCAATGGTTAACTATGTGCAGAACTGGGATCTGCTCTGATGAGCTGCACCAGGGGAGCTCTGAGCCCCGGGGATGAAGCTAATGCAAAATAAAATCTAGTCATGATGGTCACCTCACCGCCAATACCCACCCAAGATACGCCACAGTGAATACTGAGAGTATTCACACGCCGACTGGAGTCATGTTTTACCTCCCAGCAGCGTATCTCCTTCAAGCACTCTCAATTCTGGGCTCTCATGTACTTAATTGTCGGATCAGTTACCTTAAATGCAGAGCCCAGGTATGTTATCCATGTTGTGCCGGAGTTTCTTGGAGCAGCGCTCAGCTGTAGGGCTCAAAGCCACCAGGAAAGTGCTGCAAAGCAGCTGCTGCCACTCAGCTTCAATATCTGATTTCCCTCTTGGTGTCCAGGCTGTGCTTCTTTTTTTATTTTTCTTCTCTGTTATTGGCCTTTTTTTGCCGTTCAGCCCCATAACTTATCACAAGAGAAGCATTGCTTTATTATTATTATTATTATTATGGTTTTACAGCGCTTTAAACCACAGGGTGAAATCTGTTCATGTAAAAGTCCAGGTGGAGTCTGGGGGAGGGACGGATGGATCTGCAGGAGGGGATTTGCTGGGGAGGGGACAGTGATGTGTCCCCACCCTGTGCCAGGCGTTGCACCACCCTCCCCGTGGCCGCATCCAGCCCAAGCACCCAGTGTCCTGGCTTTATTCTCCTCTGTGCACATGTTCAGTTTAAGCAGAAATCACAAATCTGGCGTCTTCTGACTTCCCAGCTCTTGAGTTGACAGTTTAAGCCTGGCTTTTTTTACGCCTCTTATTTAATAACTTGCCAGTAACTCGGTTAAAACAATATACCTTACACAAAAGCAGCGATTCCCTAGTGGTGCAGTGCCAGCAAGGTTTCGATTGCATTTGTCATGTGAGTTGGCTGCAAAAGGGACGAAACGTTCACAAATCTGACCCTTCGGGGCCATTTGTAATTGCACACTAGCCACAGGAATTGGTCCAGGCAGGCTGTGGCTCGGGGCAGGACGGTGTCCCTGTGCGTCTCTCCGACCCCAGGCAGTGCCGCCTGGGCGCGGAGGTGGGGACGGCAGTGGGGACAGTGGCGCGGTGCAGCCGGGGTGCTGCTGGGCTTGAGATGTCCCGGGGCAAGCGGGGCCGGGGACCCACAGCCCATCTCTTGCAGGGCTACGGGGCAGACGCCGCTGCGAGCCCCAGCCGCTGCGCGGGGAGCTGCGGACAGGCAGGTGGGAAGCTGGAACTAAACCACTGACTTTGCTATCTCCTGATAACAATGAGTTTGTTTAAACTTTGGTGATTTTTTGAGAGGAAGCAATGTTCGCTCTTTTGTTGGGGTTGTTTTGGTTTTTTTCCTCTCTTGTGTTTTGACAGTTTTGTTTCGCTGGGGCACTTTTATGAGGAGCATTTTATTATTTTACTATGTTATTCATCTGCATTTTAATTGCACACAATAAAACTTGAAAGCTCCCAACAGAGAAAATCCTATAGTACTTCCCATCCTGTCCCACTGGGGATGAACTGCTGGGGTCACGTCATTTGTCAACAAACAGGGCTGAACCCTTTGTAAGGGACACCCTGATTTCCCTGAAGTGTAACAGTGACAACTTTTAATGGGTGTTGTCAAATGGTTAAATTTAACCTGCCTTCGTTTTGGGGTAGCAGGGTGTGTTTTGAATGGAGCAGGTATTGTTTGGAGGCAGGAGAACCAAGCCTTCTTCCAAAATGTGTCATCTCAACATCTCTGAGAGATGCTGGTACCCAAAATAGCGAGGGGAGGATCCGTTGCCCTGCAACAGCTCCGCTGTTCATCCCGCACCACCAGCGCTGCTTGGGTTTGGGTTAACTCTGCAGAGAGTTATCTAAGTCATCGAAACCCCGTTCCCATTCGCTGAGTACAGTTGGGTTTGCTTTTGTTCTCTAATCTTCAAAACCAAAAAAAAAAAATATTCCCAGGTAAATGCCTCTGGGGAAACCCCTGAAAAACTCCCCTGCGAAGAGAGCACTGGGGCGCATTCCTCCTCCCTGCCGAGGGGCTGAGCCCACCCCCAGCCCAGGTCCTCACCCGCCCAGACCCACACGGCAGGATTCAACCCCACAGAGCCACCAGCGCCGGATAATTCTGCATCCGTGCACCAAAACTATACAAAATTCATCTGCATCTCAGGGTTAGACCTTCAGGTCTCTGTGCATGGGACGAGGAGCTTGTGCTTGGCTCCCTGCAAGCACAGACCAACATCTTGCACCTGGAAGATTATGGCCTGTAAACACTTTACTCCCCACCTTTATATGCCTCTTTGTTGTCTGACAGTCTCTTTCTCCTTGTAATTATTAAAGAAAAAAAAAAAAAAGGCAAGTTAAAGTTTTCATGCAGAAAGTGAAGCAGCTCAAATTGCATCCAGAGGAAAAAAAAAAGTAGTCTTCGATTAAAACATCATCCATCCAGTCCTTTCCCCCGCCCCCAGCTGATATTTAAGGGGATCAGAAGCAGAATTGCAAGGCAGCATTTAAATCAGCCCGGCTGCGAGCTTCATATATTAGTGCACCTGTGTTTCTCATCAAACGTGCTACCAAAAGGACTGGTTAAAAGTGCTTTGATCTGACTTTAAATATCCCCAAACATCAGGAACTGGAGGTATTTTAATCTGATTTTACTGGAACTGTGCCTATTTAAGGAAAACAGAACCCCAAATTAAGTTCATATTTTCCATCAGTCCCTGGAGTTTGGAAGGAGGAGATTTTCACTGTGAGCAGGAGAGTACCCTCAGCCTTGCTGCTGTCGCTGTGCTCGGCGCTCGGTCGCAGCATCCTTGGAGCAGCTCTCTGCCACCAGCTGCTTAGAGCAAAAAAATTGGTGCTCCTTCCTTTTTAGACTTTTTTTTTTGTGGGTTTTTTCTTCAGTTTCTTTCCCTGCTGTATTTAAAATCTGAGTTTATCTCCATAACTATAAAGCACGTGAGACGTTTTCACTTGCAGTCCCTCTTATTGAGCATGTCCTCATCCAAAAGGGCAGCGTTTCTTGTCCTCGGGTTTGAATGTGGCGACTCTGGTGCAAAATCCTGAGTGTTGTTTAAATGCCCGGGGTCTGATCTGACCTCACCCTGCCCAACTCCATCACACACGCCCGTTTCCCTCCAGGGAATACTAGAAATCCCCTCCTCATCCTCCCCCATCTGCAGCCGATCATGGAGATGTTCTCCGGAGCATCAATGGTCTCTTGCTAGCTCCCAGCCACGTTTGCGGAGGAGTCTGGCAGGACCGAGACCAGAGACTCAAACAAAACCCTGTTTGTTTCCTACAATTCCTATTTTCCCTTCCCCCTGCTGTGTTTGTGCAAGGCAAAGCCCGGCTTTGACACGACGCTATTATTAGCTCTTTCTCTCCTGCGTCAGAACCTCGGCCGGTGTCACCTGGCAGCGCCCCGGTGACTTGGAGCTGAGGATTCAGCCTGGAGAACAGCTTTAATAAGGAGTTTATTCTCAGGCTACCTGCTCAGCAGATGTTTCTGCTTGTTTTGTTTTATGTTTACTTTAATTCTGCTCCTAATGTGCCTTTTATAATGTCTTCTGGCAATACTTCTAGACCTGCACTGGATGGATGATAGCCTCTGTTGTTAAAGGCAAAGCCGGGGCGGCTCTGAGCTCTGTTATCTTCAGATCTCTCCAGTTAGGCTTAAGAACTTGCTAAAACACTCAGCTGTAAGCTTTTTTTTTTTCCCCAGGACAGCCCAGGATTTTTCCCAGTGTGTCTCTGTGCTCCTCTCCTTGCCCTTGCAGGAATCGTTGCACCTTGCTGCAAACCGTGCAGCAGGTCCCTTCAAAGCCCACTTCTCAAAGCCATGGCCAACATGCTGCAGGCTCCCTTTCGCTTCTTTGCTGGACAAAAAAAATACCTTGACTTCAAAAAGTAGGATTTTTCAGGCAAATGAAGTTGGCTGAAGCCACGGGAAAGAGACACATAAGCACAGAAAAGAATGAGACCACTCTTGGTGTGGTGGTGGGCTCATCAAAAATGAGATGCCTGCCCAGACAAGACAGGCTGAAAGATTATCTCCCACCCTAGGGGAAAAAAAAAAAAAAAACAAACCAAAAAACAAACCCACTTTTCTTTTCCCAGTGGCCGATTGTTTGGCTGGACGTTGCTTGGGAGCTCGAGCTCAGATAAAGGCTGGAGGGTTGGCAATAATATCACAAAAGGCAGTTGGAGTTTGGGGCCAACCAAGTTGTCATTTCCTAATAGTGCTGCTGCTGTCATCCAGCCTTCTGGGGCACTGAAGAGCCTGGAGGGAACTGTTAAAAAGTATTTTAAAACATAAAGTCAAACCCTTATTCCAGAGCGGTTCTCTCCTCCGCAGACCCAGCTCAGCCTGCTCTTGGATATTGTGCAAAACTTCAGCATTTGATCAAAAAAAAAGAGAAAAGATAAAACGTATAGGTAGAAATCAATGGAGCCTTTAAACACTGCACTGTGAAAAAGGCTGCACTTTACTGTTGTCTTTCTGAACCCTGTGAAATGCTGGGAAACTGTTTTTAATAAACAAGAGTTCAAACAGTGGGGCTCCGTAGCCAACAGTCACGCCTTAAACTCTAAACTTTACATGAAAACTCTCAGATCCCTTTGAACTCTTTTTTTCCTCCCTGGCAGAGGATTCCAGTGTTTATGCATTTTTTTGAGATTGCTGGCGGGATCATGAGGAGGGTTTTAATATTTTTTTTAAACAATCTCCTGCCTTCAGAAACCATTAATGCCCACTAAGAAACATCAAGGCATTGCTTTGAAGTGCCTTCTGGCTACAGCCCTCTTACACTCTTTGGTTACTGTGCAATCAAATAATTAAATGGAGTCTAAAAAAAATTCTTTTACCTGGTAATTAAACACCCCATGTTGGACAGTTGCAAGGGTTTTTAAAGGCATTGCAAATCTACAAAAGACTCGAAACACAAAAGCACTACGTGCTACTAGAATAAGTGAGTAGACACTTTCTCCCTACTTTGGCAACCTGTCACGCAGGCAAGGTACGAGCTCGCCCTCCTCTTCCCGGCGTAACCAAGGTCAGGGCAGTGAATCCCGGAGGAGGAAGGACAGAGCAGAGAGTCATAAATTAGCAGAGCTAAACTCTCAAACTTTTCTTTCTTTTTTTTTTTTTTTCTTTTTCATTTGTTTGTTTGCTTTGGAATAAACAGCAAGGAAGAAAAAGTTGGAAATGGTATTTTGGCGACTTCATCAAATGTTGAATTACGGGCCGGCGGCCATCCCAAAAGGCCATGAAGCCCAATTTGGACACGAGCTGTCTCTGCAGGCTTTGGGCGTTTGGCTCCGTGCAGCGCGGCGGCTGCGGGGATCGCCGGGATGCGAATTCCGCCCGCGCCGGGTGGCACGGGGACACCAGCGCTGGGCTGCAGTTGGCAGGACTCAAGCTCATCCTTTTCTGGATGGCTGTGGAAGAACAAGGGCATTTTGGTGACAGCTTCAAAAGAGCGGGGCGGGTATTGTAATGGGATGTGTTGCGATCCCGTGTCCAATAATAATTCCTTGGCTGGGAGGGGAGGGAAAGGGCCACCTCCTCCGGTCCTGCGGGAACTCGTCTCCCTTCAAGGTAGCCTTTTGATGGAAGCTTTCTGAAACCTGGTTGTTTCACTTCCCAGAAGTTAGCTGAGAAAGTTTTCTCTGGTTCCAACCTAAATTGGCTCTTCCTTCCTGGAGCTCTGCTTTGATCTGGGCATTTGAATCTCAATGCAAAACTCCAGTGCTTTGCCTGGATTTTGCATGGCAACAACACGGGGCAGGATTTAACCCCTCCCCAGCCGTGCTCCCCACCGAGGCGCTCCATCAGCTGCCCCCTCATTATTCTCAAATCGTCTTTGGGTACCGAATGGTTTTACAAATCTGTCCCAGGAGCAGTGTCTGGTCCCTAAAGCCTGCCCTTCACCTCCGTCCTGCTGGGGCTGGTGGGAGGTTGGTTTGGTGGTTGGTTGGTTGGTCTCTGAAGGCAAAGACCCCTCACCCGCCACGTTTTAATGTTTTAACTTGTAGAGAAGAGACACTTTGGTGAGCAGCTTGCTGTGAAATGGTTGGAAAGGATGTTGAGTTTGTAGGGCAACAGGCAACCTTTGGAGATGTAAGGATTTTAGGCAACAAGAGCTTTGGAAAAGGCACGTAACTTTTGCTCCAAGGTCTGCCAGGCCGCTGCAGCCACCCACAAATGCTTCAGAGGGGGGGAGGGTTTTTGCTGGACTCTTCACTGTTCATATTTTAGGGCTGGATGGGACCTCAAGGGTCAGCTGGGGTCCCTGGCAGGGATGATGCTGAGGCTGCGGCACTTCTCCGGGAATCATAGAATTGTTTAGGTTAGAAGGAACCTTAAAGGTCATCCCATGCCCCCCCCTGCCCTGGGCAGGGACACCTCCCACCAGCCCAGGCTGCTCCAAGCCCCGTCCAACCTGGCCTTGAACCCCTCCAGGGATGGGGCAGCCACAGCTTCTCTTGGCTGGGCCAGGGGCTCACCCCGCTCAGTGAAAAATTTCTCTTTAATATCTAACCTAAATCTCACCTCTGCTACAGTCCCTGATCCAGAGTCTCTCCCCATCTCTCCTGCAGCCCCTTTAGGGACTGGAAGGGGCTCCAAGGTCTCCCCGGAGCCTTCTCTTCTCCAGACTGACCCCCCCCAGCTCTCTCAGCCTGTCCTCGTAAGAAGCAGCCCTGCAAGCAGGAGGAAAGGGATGAGCCAAGGTAGGACCATCCTGGCCATGCATCCCGTTTATCCTCTGACTTTTGGAGGCTTTTGGAGGGATGAGAGCTCACTTTGAGCTGAGAGGGCAGAAGAGGAGGAGAAGGGGAAGGCGAGGAGAGCTGCCGGGGCGCCGGGAATGCTGTGCCTGCAGATGAGGAGGCAGCGCCGGCGACGTGCATGAGGAATGATGAGGCGGTTGTTTCAAAGCAGGATGAACCGTAGGGTTCAGAGATGTTCCAGACTCCTGCAGGGCCCAAGACAAATGTTGAAAGCCAGAATTCCCAGAGGGTCTTTCTGTTTTCTTTTTAAAAAATAAAATAATAATAAAAAGATCTACCTGTCAAATCTTAGCAAGTGAAGCACTGAATTAAGGAAGGCAAGACTTAATGGGCCTTCTTCCCTAAAAATAGATCTTCTCATGAAAAGAGATGAAGGGCATTGCCCAGGGAGGGCAGCCAAAATTGGCTGAAATTATGCTATCACCTAGATCTGGTGTCCAAAATTAGCTTCCTCTCTCGCTACGTGGGTTCAATGCTCCCTGAAGATTAAACGCATCACAACACTCGTTTAATTCAAAAGAGAGGCTAAAACATATGGCAAGCCATGGTTTAAATGTTGGAAAAATTCAGCTCAGGACTCTTCGTTATGATTAGTAACATGCTAATGAAGGCAAGGGGGGGAAGGCGCGTGTGTGCAGGGCTGTGGGAGGAGGCTGGGCAGGGCTGCAGGCAGGGATCGGGGACGTTGCTGGGAAGAATGGAAAGGACCAAAACCAGGGCTGCTTTCACCATCCAGAACTAGTCTGACCTTTTTTCAGAAGGGGAAGGAAGATGATTTGCCTTAAATAATTCTCCAGCCTCCTCTGTGTGGGTGTTTTTTTGGCTCTGTGATTAAGAGAGAGCATTTGAAAGCCATGGGATAGGAACCTCGTTTAAAGACTAAGCGTTCCTTTCTTTTTTCCTTTTTAATTAATCTGAGGTTGCTACTGGAGTGGAGTAGTTGGATGAAGGTGTTTGAGGAACATGAGGTTAATGGAAGGTGAAAGAGGAAGGGAATAAAATTGCCAGTAGGAGCCAAGCAGAGTGTGAACAGGCAGAGGCTCCAGCCCAGCCGGCGCAGGGCTGGCTCACGGGTTTGGATGGAATAAACTCCCTGGGTGGAGGGGGGAAAACAACCCCAGGGAGACTCGGGAGAGGCTGAGGGGAGCCGGCAGCGCTGCTGATCCCGGCACCTGAGAAAAGGAGGTGAGAGTTTTCATGAGATTTCACCAATGCAAAGCACCCTTCTGGGTGCACGATACTGGTGACATTAAAAGTAACGCCTAGTCTGTAGTCTGTCTTTACGTTCATGAACGGAGGTGTAATTTTGTCACTGTTTTGGGGTCTTTGTTTTAACACCTGCAAAATGTTTTTGCAGAAGAGCACTGGAAGGGTATGGACAGAGTTGATGTGCCTTGGGATGCTACAGATGGTGTGTTGTGAAGGATGGGAGCCTCCCGTGCCCTCTGATAGCACAGAGGGGCTGCGGGGCGGTGGCAGGTCCCTTACTCTGTGCTTTGGTTTCCTGGAGAAAGGATCCCCAAATTATTACTGCCTGGTCCCCATCCCCGCTGCTGACAATCCTCAGTGCTGCGGGAGGCAGCCAGCTTGCAGGGGGAGCGGGATTTCAGAGATTTGAGTTGGTTTTAGCAATTGGGACCACCGTTGGATGTAGGTTCACGCATCAGGGATGCTTGTCTGCCCTACCGTGGGCTGGGGGCATCGCTTCCCAGGGCACAAACCTCTTCCGACTGCCCCACGAGGACGTGCCGACACACGTGAGTCAGCTCCCTCAGACACCTCCGGTTTCCAGGCACTGACACTGTAATTGCCCCCTGCTCCTGCACCAAACACAGGGAACTGAAAAATCAGAGGCAGAAATCATGACGAGAGGGGGCTGGTAATTTTTTTTAATTTTTTTTTTTTTTTTTTTATTCTAAGCTCATGATTTTGAGTCGCTGCCTCATATATTTTGTGAATTCTGGCTCAGATGCTTTGCATCCTTTGAGCCCAGCAATGCCACACAGTCAGGGTAGAGAGAGAAGAACAAAATATATCACTCGTACCTACTGTGACCTACCCGCCTGCGAGCAAGGGCTGGGATGCATTTTGCATCCAAATGCAGCCTGTTTTTTGCCAAGGGAAGAAAAACGCTCATTTCCAGGGTCTTTGTCCCCACTCACCTCAGAGAGGAGAGCTGACCTCCCCCCAGCCCAGCCCCACTCCCCACCACTTTATGTGGGACTGAGCAAGACCATTGCTCATCTCCACACGCTCCCAACAAATCCCAGCTGTGAAACACTTCGGAAAGTGGAGGGTTTTTTTCCCCAAAAAAGCCTCTAAGCGATGGATGCCCATGATTCCCGGCCCGCTGCTCCCTGCGGGCTCTGTGGCCTGAATGCTCCCGCGGACCGTTAAAGGTCCGTCAACACGTTTTAATTGTGCAGTAACCAGGGCCAGTGTTTTTGTTGGACCATGACCCAGCCTGCGGAGCAGAGATGCAGCTTTGAAGCTCCCCCGGCCGCCGCTCGTCCCGTCCACGCCGCCAATTATCCGCCGGGCGACAGTCTAACGCGGGCAGGTTTACCTACCTCCGTGGGTGTTGTGGGGCTTAATGAACGTTTCCAGCTCGCTTTGAAGATGAAAAAATGCTCTAAGTGTTAAGTATTAGTGTGATTTAAGCGTGAGGAGCGGTTAGGGCTCACTCATCAGCAACATTTGGGAGCGCTGCTCAGGTTTGCTTTTGCAGAGATGGGCTTTTGCTATTGATGTCTGTCCTCTGGGAGGACCCAAACTGGGGCATTTTGGGTTCCTCCTCTGGAAGGAACCAAAACGGGACTTTTTTGCAAGTACCAAAATGCTGCAAGCAGCTCTGTAGATACTTTTTTTCCCAGCATGAGTTTACATAGCTTTCATTAAACCTAATAAACTTAAGCTAAACTAAAGCTAAACTAAAAAAGATACTTGGGTCAAAGAAGGTTCTTGCTCCCTCCCCATCTTCTATACCATTTAAAAAACAAAAATTTGGTTGGATGTTACACTTTTTAAGCTGTAACAGTAGAACTTTCCCACGCTGCCTCTCCATTTAGCAGCTGACAAGCCAGACCTGTAATCACCATCTTTATCCCCAGACAAGCTAAAAAACAAAATGTTTTGGAAACGCTGAAGGTAGGCGAACATTTTCAGAGTGTCACATATTAAGGTTGTGTCTAACGAGCTCCATGTCCCACTTATAATTGAAACAGAAGAGAGTATTCACTTTTCATTCATTTTTAAAAGACTATTCAAATACCCTTTCATCTCTGCTAAACAGCCTGCCATGTATTTGAAGCCATTTTATATTTTGTTTCTACAGACATCCAAAAAACAGAGGTGAGTATTTTGGAACATTGATAGAAAGATGCAAAGGCTTGTGAGGCACTGAATGGCTTCAAGCTGCCTCAAACACATTCATCTTCCCAAGAAGAATTAAGCACAGTGTGATTCATTTTAATAGCAGAAGAAAAATAATACTATGATGTAGTGCTAAGTTCCCCACCTTTGATGGTAGACTAAAAAAAGAGAGAGAGGGGAAAAAAAATATATCTTTCTTCCTCTGTGTTGTTGAAGTCTCCCTACACCCATCCGTTATGTCCAGCTTATCAATTAAGATGAACCCCATGAACTTCAGATGGGTATTTTTTTTTAAAACAAGGCACCATCCATTTAAATGTGTAAAACTGCCTGCAGCTCCCTTGAACTGCAGGATTCAGTCCCAAGCTCTGTGTACTCGGTGTGAAGTTGAGCCCTTTGAGAGAAGTTTTACTGATGTTTTCAATGAAGTCTTCTCACACACACAAAATAACCCAGATAATTTAAAACCTCATAGAAAAAAATAGGGTGGAGAGAGGGGAAAAAAAACCCCCAAAGCCTAGCTGGTGCCATTGGTCTAGCAAAAGAAAAGAGGCTGGCTTTGGTTACCAACAGGACAGCCCAAAAGCGTTTCCACAGTTGCTTTCCCAGGGTTACTTGCTTGAGCCAGGGAAGGTCTGGGCGACAGCTGGGAGACAAATCCATCCCTGGTATGGGCAGCTTCCCTTAGGAACAAATTAAGCTCGGTCGGCTATAAAATAGGTTTTGCACCATACATACGGGTGAGAGGGAAGAGCTCCCTGGGGTTTGTCCTGCTCTTCCACCAAATCTCTCCCCAGTTCAGCTTGGCCAAGGCACCCACGTTAACCAAGACCTTACAAAGCCGCGTTTAGCTCCGGCAGGTGATGCAGATGAGCAGTCCCAGCTCCATCACACCCAGGTAGTGCCGTGGACCACCCTCCATCCCCTAACGATGAAGCCCTCCCATGGGCCATGGCTTTGGCCATCCCTCCAGCGGTGGGACCACCACGTCCCTTTGGACATCACACCCTGCCTTCACCATCCCACCACCAGAGCAAGAGAAAGCCCTCACTCCCGGACCAGCCCCGTCTCTCCCCAGCAGGGAGGCTGGGCAGTGCACTCAGACTACGCTGAATTTGCAGCCAAACTACCTGAAGGAGCTGAAAATGGTTTAATTATTGCACATAAGGGCAGCCCAGCCTTTGCCTTGCCTACTTGAGCTCCAACCACCTCCCAGCAGGAATAGGGTCAGCTAGTGTTTCCAGCTACCACCATACATAAGAAAAAAAGTTTTAAAGCATTAAGGGTGAAAAAAAAAAACAGTCAGACAATATTAATTTGAAAAATATAAAATTTTAATAAAGGCTACATCTCTTAATTACAATAATTATTGTACCAAGTAATTTTTTTTTAAATGAAACTCTTTATAATGCATAATTTACAGTATAAGTAGAACAAAAATGCCATGGCAAAAGTCATGAGTACAGGACTTGTAATAAAAGGCATAAAATATATTTATACATAAACCCCTTAAACAAACAAGGGAAAGCTTGAACCCTGAATATAGGGCGACGCATGGTCTCGTAACACCATGCAGGCACAGGTACTGTACTGATTAAATTTAAAAAACACTAGAGATAGTGTATTAATATTTTTCACCATACATTTTTTTTCTACAATATATACAGACTTACACAAAGTAGCAATGGCAAACAGAATGCACAGATTAACTTAATCAACACAAAACCCAACTGTAGAAATGCAAGGTCTCGCTCACTCTCTCTCTCGGGAAAGGGTCGCTCCGTCCCAACACGCACACGCACGCACCGAGCTCTGCCGGGGCTGGCAGACAGCCTTCTCCCCCCCCATCTCCCACGGCCCCTCGTGGGGCTTGTGAAGGGAAGGCCAAAAAAAAAACCAAACCAACCAAAAAAAAACCAAACCCCAAAACCCCACCCAAACCCACCACACAACGAATCATGCGCTCCACACCGAGCTGAAAAGACGCCCCATCGTAGTGAGACGTCACTGAAATGGAAGTTGTGCTACCGTCGAAGTAGAAGGGCTACACACAAAATCAGCTAGCTATGTGGGAGACACACGGGCTTTTTTTTTCTCTTTTTTTCTTTTTTTTTTCAACCTGGCTTTTGCAACGTGTCCTTTGGGCGTGCTAAGTGGAGAAACGGGAACTGGATGGCTTCTCCTACAGCTCTCCCAGGCTCCATGTTTTGCTCTGCCTTGGACACAGCCTGGTACCTCACCGCTGGCAGCAGCAAAGCCAAAAAAAAAAACCTCACACTGCAGAAATCCATGGACAAAGTAACAACTTGCTGTTGCTCTATTGCATCTAACATACTTAATGCTTAAGACCTTTATTTCAAATTAGAGCAGCATCGATTAAAATGCACCGGTCTCTAGATGAATGGTAGGACAGTTTTTTTATTTCGGCTTTTATTATTATTATTTCTTGAGAAAAGTTTTTTTATCTTCACTCGGAGAAATACTGGGCACAATGTCACTCCTTCCCTCCTCCCCCTTCAAAAAAAAAAATTTAAAAAAATCACGAATGCACTCGTAGCCAAACTCCTAAATTTTAGATAGTGGGAACGATATAAAAAAATAAAATAATCCTTCCTCCCATCACCCCACTTCCCAGCCCCTCTCTTCTCCATTGTTAAAGCAGCATATCCAAAAACTGGACTTAAGGGAAAACAGACTGTTCAATAAATATCAATAAGGATTACTGTTAAGGTAAGCTATACACAGTTTCTCTTAGTCCATAGATTTCAGATCCCCAGGAAATCATATATTATGTATGGAAGTCTCTCCAACACGGTCTGCATCTCCAATAGCCAACAGTGGTCATGTTTTTAATAAATAGTTCAGGGTTTTTATCATATCTCAGTACCCAACTCATGAATAATAAATGCCATTTTTTTTTCCTCTAAGGCTAATTCAGCAAAGTCTTCACAGACTTCACTTTTTTTCTTCATTGGTTCAAAACTTTCCTTCAGAGTTTTGTTGGTTTTTTTTTCCTTGTCATCACTACTGTTGTGTGTCCAAAGACTTTTCTAGCTTAACTTTTCTTAAGAAACACAGATGCCATCAATCGATCCTTTCTACTTTCCCGAGAATCCTTCCTTCGTACATCGGCAGGATGGTTTCGTCTTCCCAAATCTCTTCAAACACCGCACCGCAGTCAAACTCGTCGCTTGCTTTTTTGAAGTAGTATCTGTGGTAAGGAGAATTAAAACACGGTTAAAAAAAAATAATCAAAAGGTAAAGCAAAAGGATGCTTTGGCAGTTCTTTTAACCACAACGTTTCCAATCTCTCCCTCCCTACGATGCTCCTCCAGCACCCAGAGTGGCCTGGAAAAACCTCAGGGATGCTGAGGTCCAGCAACATGAAAGCATCCCCCCGGCTGGCGACGGGATGGAGGGAGCAGGACTGTGCATGCTCCTCAGGGCTGACAACAGCTTCCACAGTGAGTAGATTATACGCGTTGGCAGTGGATATCCTCAGCCGTAAAGAAAATTAGAAAGCGCGGTGATTTCTGGTCAAATATCTTATTTAAAAAAATAAATAAATAGAATTTCAAAGCGAAGCATTCTTAAGGTTCCCCTCTCTCCCCACCTTCTTTCTTTCATGTGTTTTCTTGTTTCAAAGCTGAAGCCCGACATTAAAATTAGCAACTGTTATTAAAAGGAGAAGCTTTTTAGGCATACGGAGGGATTAAAAGAAAACCATCCCAGCTTCCTGCCACGCAAAAGCTGAAACTCTGCCGTACTCCTACTGAAGAAATAAAAAACCCAAAAACCCGGGAGCCTCACATTCAAACCACCCAAACGCCTCACTCACGTATCCATTTTAAGTGACAGAAACTCCCATATTTGTTTCCCAAGGCTTCCCAGCGGCGCGGGGCAGCCCGGTGCGGCCGGCGGGATGGGACACCGGGAGGTCAGGCAGCAGCGTCCCGCGGTCCTGCTCTTTGGCTCCGGGTCCTCAGATCACGAAGCCAACGCTCCCGGAGACAAAACGCACCCCCACCCCTCCTGTGTCAAACACCAAGGACCCCTCTATTATCCTGAATTAGACCGTTCAGCTTCTTGATTAAAGGTTCCTTTTATCCCGTTTGGAGCTTTCTTCCTTCTAAGGCTGCTTAATTGCATATGCACAAATGAAGGGCTTCCATTCAGAGGGGTAGCATTTAGGGAGCCTGTCCGTCTGCCGCCGCACACCTCCTCGGACATGCCTGCTCCCTTGGAAAAGTGCTGTGCCATCCCATCGCCAGGGATGGAAAAAAAACCTTCATCAGATGGATTACGAAGAAAAATATATAAAAAAAACCCACCCCAAACCCTAACCCCTCCCACACCGCTCCCCTGCAGTTTCCAGACAACTGGGGTTGGCAGATGTTTGTTAGGGGAAAGGGGTTTGCAATTATTATGTTTTTAGGCTGGGAAAGATCAAATTAAGCTCACTTTTACTTTTAAAACTGAAACATCCAGGGCAGGGTCTTAGAATTTGATAAATCTTTTTAGTTGACTGCTCTATTACACATTTTTAAAATACTCAGTAACAACCACTTGCAAATCTTTTTATTCTTAGGGTGCGTTAAAATCGTTTTGGTAGGAGGATAAAAGCTATTTAGTCAAAGTGATGAAAACAGCTCCATTCAGCCAAGGTATGATTAGGATTTATTTTTGTAAAGTCATTCCAAGCTGAACTGACACATGTTGCGACTTTAATGGCTCAGCAAGGAAAAAAACATCTTATTTAAGTCCTTCAGAGCCTGCGCTCATTGAAGTCAATGGCCCAGCTCCCATCAACTTTCATGCTGCAGGTCAAGGCCACAATTCCCCAGGCCAGCAGCCTTGAAACAGGACCAAAAAAACCCAAGGAAAGTTTGAATGAATTACAAAGAACTTTCTCTTCCCTTTCCCCTTCTCCGCCCCTCTCCAGATAACAGCCGGTCTTCCCAGTAACTTCCTCCACAAGCCCAAGCGCTGGGTGTGTTTACAAAATTTTTATTTGAGAAAACACGCTATGACCTTTTACATAATTACAACCTTATTTCACAGAGAAAAAGGGGAAAAAAATTAAAAAAAAGAGGAGGCAGAGCAAAAAAAAAAACCCTAAATCCTCCCCTACAACATCTTCAAACAAGTCACTCCGCTCTTATTTGCTCAGAAATGGGCTTTCCATTGAAACATATTTTATGTGGCAAGCTTTGCTCTTTTTTTTTTTTTTTCTTTTTTTTTTTTTTTTTAATTTTTTTGGGACATCTGGCACCAATCGAGGCGAGCAGGCCTGGCGTTACAGCTCTGTTTTGAACCGCTGCCATCTTCAGATTACCCGACACCACCCAGTTTTTTTGTGCCTGCATGTTTGTTTTTTGTTAACGCCATCAGTATTAAATCACTGCTTAATTCCTTCTCTTTTTTTTTTTTTTGGGGGGGGGTGGTGAGGGGGCGTGTAAGGCAAGCAAAGGGGCGATGTCCCGGTGGCTGCCCCATGGCAGGGCCGGCCGCGCGGCTCGGGCATCGCGGGAGCCCGAGGTACCCGCCTCGCGAACTGATCCAATCAATAAAGAATTTGGAGCGCGGAGCATTTCTGCATGTCTTTGTGCATTAAATGAAAGGCAACGGCTTCAAAGACATGCTTATTAAATGTGCCTTAAAAAGAAATCAATGCCAGATGTGACCAAAGCAGCCTAGTTAGTGCCTCCCCGTAACACACACGCTACTCCGGGCACTGCGGACCTCTTCCCTGAAGGTCACCCGCAGTTTCACTCAAAGTCCAGCCAAAAGTCAAAGCTTAGATCAAAATGATTCCCTGGAGGTACACACATTTGTGTAATTAGTTTCACCTTGTGTCTGCGCAAGATAAAATACTGGGCACGTACCCAAGTTCCTTTTATAAATTTCTGTATTGTCTTTACCCAGGTGTAAAGGGGTGAGATCTAAGCAAAACGTTGTTTCATCCTTGTCAGTCACTTAAAAACATTTTCCAAAGTAATTACAGTCTGACAAGGCACAAATAATTGCAGCTGGAGGGACTTTCAGGCCACAGAGGTTTTAGGAGCCTACTCCTGCACTCGGGCATCACACACAAATGTCACAGAAAACAAACAAACTAAAAAAGGTGAGTTTTCTTTTTTTTTGGGGGGGGTGACAACTACACAGCCAGTGAGCAGTGGCAGACCAGTGATGAGGCGAGGGAAACTGGTCTGCAACTGGGGCATGAGGCTGCATCAGCCAGAGGAGGAGCACAGTGGGCCAGGAGACGTTTTTAGAGGCTGGAAAATGGCACAAGGGGGCAAGAAGCCCAGGGACTCCTCCTGGAGGGTGGCCAGGTTGGGTGTACCTGCAGGTTGCTGCCATCTGATGGCAGCTAGGCGGGCTGCAAAGATGGTTTTGGGGACGGACTGGCAGTATTCCAGCCACAGACGGACCCCAGGTCAGCATCCCCCAGCCCGAGAGCACCCTTGGGTCACCCACCTCTGAGCTGCACAGGTGGCCTTCCCAAAGCTAAAGACACACCAGTGATGGAGCACCAGCTGCAAAGTCCTCATACCAAACCCAAACGACCATTTGAAGGTTAAATCGCAGGCTGCCGGTTCCAGGGCAAGCCTCCTGTCTCTTTGAAGAAGCACCAAATTCAGGGCAAATTCAAAACTTAAAGCCAGAGCTTCCCTCTCCTGCTCACCCCGCAGGAGAAGTGGCCAACAGATGATCCCACCAGCACCCGGATCCACCAGGAACACACAGCAAAAACAGCTAACGTGAAGCTACTGCCATGGGAACTAGAAGAGCCGGGGAAGCAGCAAACTGGTTACACTGGGAGCTGGGCCCTGGATACCAGACAGACAGGGTTTGTTGGCATTTCTGAGGAGGAACTCGGTATCGCTGGTGGAGCTTTCCCTGCGTGCCAGAGGTTTTTTTCCCTGATGAAGAGAAAAGCGAGCTTGCTGCGTCTCAGCTACACGTCTACTCAGACGCAGCATCCCAACCTTTCACTGACCGCATCGACAGCCACACCATTGCCAAAAACCCAATTAAAAATCAATACATTAAATGAGTAGGCAAAGCAGGAGGCCAGCACCAAGCTGAACGCTGACCCCAGTTTGGAAACCAAACCCCACCGCTCCGTGCCTTTGCTGCAAAGCCATCCCAGCTTTTCCTGGTATTCAAGCTCCTTGGACAAGGGCTGGAAAACACAACTGCCAGCCTGCATCCTTGTGCAACTGGGGGAGGAGGCTGGGGAGGGAGATGGAGAGGAGGTGGCCCCACAGCCGAGCTGCAGCTCAGGGCCCCTTTCTCCATCTCCAAGTGGCTCTTGGATTGACTGGGAAGGGAATAAGAAGATCTACAGCCTCTGAAAAGCGAGGTAAGTGTGTTACTGCAGGTAGAGCTACAAAGCATCTGCTGATTCTTTTGACTTATTAGAATATACTCAAGAACAAAGAAATCACAGACTCTTACCTGTAATTTCCCTTTTTGCTCAGCTGTTCTTTAAAGTGCCCAAGTGTCAGGCTCTGGGCCTTTAGCATCCTCCTGTAGGGAATTTCTTCTCCGCAAAAAAAATAGGTGACAACCAACTCACTCGACTGAGAGGTGTGAACAACTGGCAGTTTCTTTGGCTCTTTGTGACTGAAAAACAGAAAACACACACAAACCCCTCTATTTTTCCATTCGAGAACAAGCTGTTTCACCACAATCAATCCAGCAGTGTTTCTGCCACACGTAACACCGCTCAGAAATACCCTGGGTGTGACCCAAAAAAGCGGTCAGACATTCCTGTACTCGCCACCCATTTGTCACGCCGCGTTTGCTCAGCTCTTCGCTGGGCTCCCACAACAGCTCCTGCGCGCTGCGATGGTGGGAACGCCACGGGCAGCGGAGACCTCATCCCACCTTTGGGATGGGAGAATCGGGAGATGGAGGTCAGATGCTCGCTGGAGGCATCAGAGCAGGACCGCGGGGCCGGTGAGCGCGTGTGGGGCTCACCATGGGCTAACCTCCACCTCGCCAGCCCCAGGGCTGGACACCTCTGATTTTAAAAGGCTCGTTTCATCTGCCTTCACACGAAGCATCTGCCACGCTTTCCTCTCATGCACCAAACCACCTGCAACCACCAACAGCTTGGACAAGGGCTGGAAAACACAACTGCCAGCCTGCATCCTTGTGCAACTGGGGGAAGAGGCTGGGGAGGGAGATGGAGAGGAGGTGGCCCCACAGCCGAGCTGCAGCTCAGGGCCCCTTTCTCCATCTCCAAGTGGCTCTTGGATTGACTGGGAAGGGAATAAGAAGATCTACAGCCTCTGAAAAGCTAACAAAGCAAACCCACCGCCAGATTCTGCACCTGAAGCACCCAGGTAATCTTATTTTTCCCCAGTGAGGACAAAATTAACTGGATCTCGCCATTTGCACTAAGAAACCCTTCTTAAAGAATAATCAAAACAATATTACCCGGCAAAATGGCAACGCTGTAGTGAGTACCATGCAGTCAAATCTACAACTGCTTCTGAGGCAATGTACACTTGGCATGTCAAAAGGTCACAAAGTGTTAGTCCGCAGTAATTTAGTCTTCCTAATTTGTTCTCAGTCTTTGTAGAGTGGCTTCAGAAAAAAAGCTGCTAGCAAAGACAGCTGGTGGACTTAAGGTCAACCAATTAAAAATGAAAGGCTCTAGTCAGGTGGCTCAGTCTGGACTTCAAACATTACTCATTGCTTAAGATGAAGAGGGTAAGAAAGAAAACTTTAATTATTTAGGCCATTTTAGACCTCTCTGTAGCAGATTTCTTGTTAAAAGAACCATCCTGTAATTAGACTAATCCAATCTTTGTCCACTTTACAGGAATGCAAGTTAAAAAGAGCCAGAGACAAGATTTGAAAATGTTTTGTTCTTTCTTTAAGAAGAATGTTTGAAAGACGAAATTTCAGATATAAGAACTTCCTCTCTTTTCAAAGCGCAATCCATTTAATGAAAATATAATTATGAGATATACATATATATATATATATTTCCCGATCCTTTTCTGCGCGTGCAATACTCACTCTTCTGTCGTTAGACTTGCATTGCAGAAAGGGGAGTTTCCCCCCTGAACGGCAGCGGAGTGGTTTCGATCCCTCTGCTGATTTGAGGTTGAACATCTGAAGTGGCGAGGGGGAGGGCGAGGGGGGAAGAAGGGGGAAAAAAAAAAAGAGAGGGGAAAAAAAAAACCTTTAAGAAAATTGTTGAAATACAATCTTCTTAATTGAAGTCTCTTGTGGGTCGTTAAGTTCGCTCTTTGTATCAACCCTCACATGTTGTAAACAATCAAAGGAAGAATTAAAAATGCTGTGGGCTAATTTATCCTTCCATACCCAAATGAACGATAACCAGTCCAATTCTCCACTTGGTATGTAGCTGGAGTCCATCCCAGAGGAAAAATGGGCAAATTACAGCCATCAAAAGAGTGGAAGTAATAGTCTAGGATTCAAACTATTTGCGCCGGGGTAGGGTGGGGTTGGAATAAGGAGGCTCATCCTTGGGGCTTGGCCAAGCCGTGCCGTCACGCGTCCCCACGGTCCGGCCCCATGGCTGACCCTCTACCCAGATGGGGAGGACACAGTCCACATTCACCCACTGCCTTCCCCGCCATCAGCCCGAGCGTTGGCTGAAGGTGAGCTCGACGGGCCCCCAGCAAACCTCTCCTGCCCCTGCCGCCCTCAGACCCCGCCGCCGCGCCGGGAGCATCCCTCCTGTTGCCATTACCGTTGCTTCTGCGGCTTGGAGACCTCGGCGAGCCGTCGGCACGCTTCCTCCAGCTGCGCCAGGGTGTTGGGTGGGGTGAGCGGGGGCATGGCGGGGTCCTGGACGAAGGGGTGGGCGGGCTGCGCCCCGCGCGGGTGGCTGCCGGTCCCCCAGGGGTGGTGGCGGCCGGGGGCCCCCTTGGCGAAGTCGGAGCTGTAGGCCTTCTTTGTGCTTTGTGTGCTTGGGGAGGGGAAGAAGTCGGGTTAGAAAAGCTGGAAAATATGACTTTAATAGCAGCTCCTATTCTGCTCGCTCCCTCTCAAAAGTCTGTCATAACATGAAAGGAGGTTTATTGCCAAAAACATGACATTTTTGTGGTTTTTCTGGTTCTGCGGAACAGCTTTTATATTAAACCGGAGGAGCAAAGAGTCTCATTTGTTTTTAGCGATTGTAAAAATAGACAGCCCATGTAATATATAAATATTTACCGGCAGCGATATTGCTGTAGACAGCTGCGTATTTACCTATGGGGCTTGTGCTTATTTTGCCTCTCGCTCTCCAGCATCCACTGCCAGACGTTCTGCGCCCGGTCCGCCTCGCCCCCCGGGAGCTGCACCCCGCTGGGGCCGGGCAGCCCCCCGTCCCCGGCCGGCAGGGCGACGCTCTCCGCTCCTCTGCCCATCCTCTTCGGCAGCGTCCCCGTCCTGCTGATGGCGAGAAGGGGACAGGAGCCCGCTGTTAGCCCCCCTGGGCTGCCGCAGGGCTGTCCCCACCAGCCCCCTTGCAGGGGGACGATGGGGCGATGGGTCGGGGTGGGTGCGATGGAGATGCTCGTGACTTACCCGAAGGGCTCCAGCAGAGGGAGAGGGGGGTCCGCGCTTTTCGGGTGGCCCTTGCACTTGGGGTAGCAGTAGTAGTCGCTGCCCGCCGGGCAGCAGCACTGCACGCGCTGCGCCGCCTCCGCTTCGATCTGCTCCTTCGTCTTGGGCACGGTGTGGTGGTGGATGTAGTGGTGGTGGACGTGCTTGGTGGTCTGCTTGGTGATAAATCCCTTACCCACCAAGGCGCAGGCGGCCGGCGAGGCCACGCCGGGTGGCAGCTTGCCCGTTGGCAGGCGGTCGGGGGAGCGGGCGCGGGGGCTGTGCCGGCCCATGCCAGGCGATTGGCAGCCGGGGGTCTTCAGCACGCGGGAGAGATGCTCGTCCAGGATGGCCTGGGGGTCCTCCTCGTAGCTGCCGGAGGGCAGGAGCGAGAGCGGGTGCTGCGGGTGCTGGGGGTTCGCCATCTCCCGACTGCTCTGCAGGCTGGCAGGGAGCTCCGAGCCCTCCTTCTCCTCGTCCTGCCGGCCAAGCGATGGCGAGAAATAAATGTAAAAGGACGGAGAGCTGGTGAGGACATCCCCCCCGCCATGGGCTCGCAAACCCCAGTGCGATCGAAACGTGTTCCTCCCCGTGGGCAGGATATGGCCCCTTCCCACTCCCCACCCCAGCCAGATGGCAAGCAGCGGGTCCTGCCCGGCCCCGGGTGGGTTAATCCTCCTACCTCCTTGATTTGCTGCAGCCTCTCCTCCAGACTGTCCATGGTTTCCTGCTCCTGCTTCAGCTTCTCCAGCCGGGAAATGAGCTCTGCGGCGAAGGCAGCCGGCTCCACCGGGGTCATCTCCTTGGGAAGACGGTGGGTCCTCTACAAGGAGCGGGGACAGAAGGCACAAGGCATGTTTAGCGGGCAGCGCAGGGCGCGGGCACTTAGCCGGAGCGGCATCGCCGGCCCCGCTACGCTTGTTGTGTCTCCATGTTTGGATGAAAAGACGACCGCAACTAGGCATGGTCTGCTCTGGATTTTTATGAGCTAGTGCTGTGGCCTCATGGAGTGACATCCTCCCCACCAGCGTTTGCCTTCGGCAGGAGCAGTTGGTCGCACTCTGAGGAACCCCGCTTGTTCTCTCTGTAGTACAACCAGCCCATCAGTAGCTACTCTGAAGTAGAAAATCTTCAAAGACTGTTGTCAAACATCAAAAAAAAAAAAAAAAAACCCAAAAAAACCTCTGAGGTGGGAGGGAGAGACTTTAACTCAAGGAATAAAGTGAGTATAAACAGAAAGGAGTTGGAAATTAAAAAAAATAAGATGGGGGAGAAAAAGGGAAAGGAGAAAAAAAAAAAAAAAGAAGTCAAACGGTTGCAGATCAGAGAAGTGCTGGTAATTTATTTCCTGGCTACACACTGGGCACCTTTG
The DNA here is from genome assembly GCA_013400135.1 of Rhinoptilus africanus. Classification (NCBI taxonomy): domain Eukaryota; kingdom Metazoa; phylum Chordata; class Aves; order Charadriiformes; family Glareolidae; genus Rhinoptilus; species Rhinoptilus africanus. The sequence continues at coordinate 457,432 of VXBO01004050.1, forward strand.
AGGTAGTGTTGTCTCAACAGTGTCCTAGATCTCTTCCCCCCCCCTCCATCTCTTTGTACAGAAAATGAAGAAAGCTGCTGCAGGCTAGCGGTGCTACACTGCTGAGCTTGGCTGCCTCAAGCAGATCTATCAAGGGAAAAAGGGAACATCTCCAAATCAAGTGCAGAATATAAAAAGGCAAAACGCGAATTTCTGCCAAAAGAAGCAAACATGGCAGGAAAAGGGGAGGGGGAAAAAAAAAAAAAAAAAAAAGAAA
>VXBO01004050.1:457796-471547 GCA_013400135.1 Rhinoptilus africanus
CCCCAAAAGCAGAAAGCCGAACTGCCAACTCTTTCACATACTACCCACCAGATGAGGTGGGGCCTCTCTCCGGCAACCACTTAGCTCCAGAAATGATGTGAGGGTAGAAAAAGGCCACTCTGCTGGAAATTGTCACTCTTACACAAGCTGGCTCTATTCAGTCCCTGATCAAAGCACTGCCTTACAGAGAAAGTCGATTTGCACGCCCTGGGACAAAATAATCTAATTTACAAGCTCAGGCTATAGAACTTTCTTTATGGAGGAAGGGGGAAAAAAATACCAAAAAGAAAAACCACACAAACCACCTCCACCCTCCACCAGAAATATCATCTATGATTCCTTGCTGCTTAAGACAGCAGAAAGAGGAATTTTAGCATATTAATCTCAAGACAAGATAAGTTTATACTTGTCTGTGTAAACAGTTTATTCACTGCAGGAATCGGGAGTCTGCAAGTCAACCGAATTAGCAAGTCAGCGAGTTAATTTTCGAGAGCACGGCAACGCCGCGAATCGGATCCCCTCAAAGCGAAGCACGTATCTGCTGCAAATGTCTCTCTTTTGGGACATCCTGCTTCCCACCAGCTTACAGACGGTGGGCTTTCGGAGGCCACCAGCGATGTGCGGGAGGCCAAGCCCTGGTCTGCTCGGCACTGGCGGAGGTGTCAGGGTGGTGGCCAGAGATAAGGCTCTCTCTAGACCCAACTGGGGCATCTCTGCTTGGATGTGGACCAAGAGGACAACTCCAGTGTCACTGAAAAGCCCTAATTAGCACCTCAGTGTCAGGAAGGACCAAAACGTGACTGTGCACAAGCAGGTTTTCGCAAGGATGCTGAGAGCACGTGGCTCCTGCCCAATGCCAAGCAGCATCTCTTCTCTGGCGTCACGTTGGGATGGAAACGCTCTCCTCCCCTGCTCCTTTCCCTCCACATGTGCCCAGTCCCAGCATTTCCCACGGCCAACACAGACCCTGAACTTACCGGAAAATGAGGTAGAGAAACTTGACCGTTGGCCTTGACGCTCCGATGCATTTCCCGCTGGAGCTGCTTCTTGCTCCCAATTCTGTACGGGGGGATCCCATCTCTGCACACGGAAGAGAGGTCACCATCAGTCGGGGCTCTCCCCATGCTCTAACCAAGATGCTTCTCCACCGCCTCTGACACCACCCAGGCACGCCACAGGTTCCTAGAGGCGCTGAGCCCTCTGGATGTCACCTGAAGCCTGGAACATCTGGCAGCTTGGGAAGCGCCTGTGTCACCATCTCCATGGACGTGCAGTAATTAAGCAAAAGCTGATCCGCAAGCTGAAGGCACCTCTGCACAGGAAGACACCCAAAGATGCCATCAGCTTCACTTCTGAGGCGTCTTACAGAAAGCCCTTTCCAATGCCAGGTTTCTGCTTCTGCCCTTTATTTTTCACAGAATCATAGAATGGGTGAGGTTGGAAGGGACCTTTAAGATCATCAAGTCCAACCATTAACCCCCCCTGACAAAAACCCCTTCTAAACCGTGTCCCTCAGCACCTCATCTACCCTTTTCTTAAACACCTCCAGGGATGGTGAATCCACCCCCTACACCTCCAGGGATGGGGAACCCACCCCCTCCCTGGGCAGCCTCTTCCAATGGTTAATAACCCTTTCAGTGAAAAAATGTTTCCTGATATCCAATCTAAACCTGCCCTGACATAACTTGAACCCGTTTCCTCTTGTCCTATCCTCATCCCCAGGGAGAAGAGCTCAGCCCCCATCTCTCTGCCCCCTCCTTTCAGGGAGTTGTAGAGGGGGATGAGGGCTCCTCTCAGCCTCCTCTTCTCCAGGCAGAACAACCCCAGTTCCCTCAGTCCTTCCTCCTAAGGTTTGTAAGGTTTTTGTCGCTTTTTCACCACCAAATTACACTCTCATAAGACCACAACTTTCCTCAGCCTCTGGAACACCCCCCCATGGAGTGCTGGCACAGTGGAAACAAGAAGGAAGAGGCTGCAGATGGACGGCCACCAAAAGGCTGCTCCCTACTTAAAATCTGGGACGTTTCTCCCGCCCTGAGGCTGGGCAGGCCACCGTAAGGCATGAGCAAAGCCGGTCCATACCCTCCAGGCAGGACGTTGCTCCCCTTGGCCACCTCCGATCACAGCCAGGAAGGCATGAGGTGACACCCGGCGAGGAGCACCGGTGGGAACAGCCCCCTGCACCGCCCGCTGGAGGCAACACAGGGTGTTTTCATCCGGCCCCGCAAAAAATTACCTCAGTTAGGATTAAAGGGACTTCTACAGACAGTGGGGACAGCCGGAAGAGCATGCCTGGAGATCCTGAATGTCTAATTCCACCCCTTCCCTCAGACTGGCTGCATAACCTTGATCTCCGGTCCCATCCCTTTCATCCACCTGCCCCCACACCTGACTCATCTCCCGAGCGGAGAAGACAGCTCCTGCCCAAGGAGGTCTCAGCCAAAGCATTCAGTTGCCATTAAATTGTTTTCATGAGCAAGATTAAGCTGCAGCCTTTCGCTTTGGAGTGAAAGATTGGAACAATTTCATCTTAATAAACTTGGAAATATCTTTACGATAAAAGAGAGCACGCTGGGGCCGCAGAGAAAGTCCTTGGTGCCACAAGATGAACATCAGCCTCCGCTAGACACGTCCATGAATGTGCATTACGTTACAAGTGAAAGGAGCTAATTGTCCTAATGTCCCGATTGCACAACGCAGGGCTCTGGAGCGCTTTCCGGGGAAGCAGCCGAGCACGCACTGGCCATCCCAGATGGCCACGGCCACCCACTGGAGCCGCTGGTGGCCACCAATCGTTTCTGCTCCACGAACCCATGGGGCAACAGGGCTTGGGGCGCATGGTGTGCCTTAGCTTTGGGGGAGGATGGGTGAAAAGCAAATCTAAGACGAAAATCAAATCATCTGTACCTTCAGAGAAGCGTTTGTTCACTGAGGCTTAGTGAGATAAGGGTCTCTTAGGGAAGACCTTCAATATAGCAAGTAACGAGTAAAATAAGCATTTTAAAGGCAGTAAAAATGCAAGCATGAGCACATTACGTGCATACATACACACGGGACTAATCCCGTTAACATATTCAATTAAAGAGGAGGTGTCCTCTATAAACGGCAGTCCAAGAGTCCAGATGGGGAAGAGCAGGGAAGCAGATGAAGGTCTGTGTGTTCAACACGAGGCACCCACGGACATGACCAGGGGACAACAGGGAGCTCTCCTCAACTCCCCCCAGGTCTGCAAGGGCAAGATGCTGGTCCCAGCTCCTCTGCTGCGCCCACCGAGCTGGGAGCACCTCTCCTTGCGGGGTGTCTCCAAGCTCCCCGCTCCGGGGGACCATCTCTGGCCAAAGGGACAGTCCCAGGACAGGCTATGGAGCAGGAACAGGGACTCGTGCCGTTCCCAGCCAGGGTGGCTTGAAAAGGAGGAGGAAAAGCAACGCTGACCCAAGAGCAGGGCTCCTGACTTAAAAAGATTCGCTTTCGTTCAGGTCGGTGCGAAAGCTGCTCCTTCCCCCTAAAACTCCTCCGTCTGCACCGGAGAGCCCCACACCAAACCTCCTGCTCCCTGCTTCTACAGCCCTGCCTTCTCACAAGAGTTTTACAACTTGTAACAACATGCAGAATTAATAAATATATAAATAAATAAATTTTATTAAAAAGAAGAGTTATTTCACTAGGGTGGGAAAGCTATGGAGCAGCTCAGGAAAACCAGCCTAGGGAATGGGGAGGGACTTCTCCAGCCACTTTGATGAGTGCTGGGCCTTCCATATAAAACAGGGGGAAAACAGGTAACGCCAGGGTTGAAGGGGTGACCAACGGGTGATCCCTGGCTGCAGGAGGGACAGATGGACGGAGCTGGAGCCGGGCGAGAGATACAGGGGGCAGGATACCGGGGCAAGAGATACTGATGCTGAAACAGATCCCTACCCCCCAGCCAGGAGAAAGTGCCTTTGAAATGAAATGAGCTGGGCCAGGGGTTTTGGGGCAGGACAAGGTCAATCCCAGCTCTCCAGGTGCCACCTCTCCCCTTGCTCCAGCAGCAAACAGTCACACTCACTTTCTTGGCTACTAAAAGCTGCGGGCTGAGGAGCTACAGAGTTTAGGCACTAAATAGTAGAGTTTAATTATAAACATTTCAGCTAACCAGGCTGGGGCTAAGCCAATCTGTTTCTGGGGGAAACACTAGTTTGAAGTCTTCTACCCAGTCAGCTGCCATTTAAGCTGAGCCAATTATCTTAGCCTTTTGACTCAGATGTGCCTGACCTAACCTGAATGTAGTTTTACTGCTGCTTTGAAATATCAGACTCATGCGCATATGCATTCACTCCCATCTTCATTTGGCAACGGCTCTGAAACAAGCCTCTGATCTTGCCAACATCAAAAGCCTGGTTTGTAAGATAAGGTAATATTTGAAGTTTGCTCAGCAGCATTCCCCTGTGTCCAAAGTAAATCCATAAATAAGATATAAGCAAATAAAAAAAAAAAATAAAAATCCCCTTCCCCCCGCCCCAATCAAGAAATGGAAATTTAAATTTGCATGATGCTTTGTGGCTATTACAAAATATATCAGCACAGACTGATCCCTGGCATCTATAATAAAAAAAAAAAGGTAGATTGGGCATTATTTGTAGACCTCTCCCAATACCAGCACAGTTCAGATTTAGATTTATTTAAAAAAAAAAAAAATCCCTTTACTGCTATGTCTGACAGACTTTTCCAGAACAAGTTTTTCCTCTTCAGTTGATACCAATATAAGCCAAAAGAACTCATTTGCATTCGCACTGACGAAAGAGAATAAACTCGGGTGCTCTGCTGAAGGGGGAGTACAACCTGGCAGGCAGGGGGTCAGCACAGGGGGTCTGTGCCCCAAACACCTTCCCAGCATCTTCAGCACCAGCAGAGCCAGGTGCCAGGAAAAGGCAAAAAAAAGTTAAAAATCCCCCGTGCTTTACTGCAATCTTGGCAGCAGCCCTTCGCCTCTGCACAGGAAGTTTCACATCAGCCTTAACTTTAAGCCCAGCCTCCAAAACTGCCAATTTACCTCTCCCTCTTCCAAAAAACACCCAACATCCCACCGGCTCCGCGGACGGAGGGAGCGTGGCTCCAGGGATGCCCGGGGGACCGGTTCTGCAGCAGGAAATATTCCTCCAACCTCCGCCATCCCGCTGCCCACAAACCCCCCGCCACCAAAGCCCTCCCCGCCGCCCCCCAACCTGGAGCTGCGGGCAGTTTAATCAGCCAAGCTTCCCCAAACTCTCCCAGCCTGCGCGGGCTATTGTTACGGCAGGAAAAAACAGGCAGGCTCCTTTCATGCGCTGCTTTATGGGGAGCCCCTATTCACTTGTTCAAGCAAATTTCAAAGCGGGCTGCTGCCCTCTCATCCCCGCTAAGCTCCCCTGGACTAACAATGGGCTGAAAGCGATTCAGTTAAGCCTTTCATCCACCATGCACTTTATTTCTCACTCAGTGCTCTCATCTGTATAAGGCCTACAATTGGCATTGCTGTGAAGAGAGGGTATAATCCTAGCCCTGTGAATCCCAAGTGACCCTACACTGGTCCAGAAATGACTAACCCAATGAATGCTCTGTTGACACATGATCACATACAACCAGAGCCAGTAAGAAGAAATAAAGAAGTCACCCTATGATTCAGCTCTTTTATTTAATGCCAATATTGTTCAATAAGGGAATCTGGTGGGACAACAAACTATTTTTTTCCATAATATCAGTTCAAAACACACACATGTGCATTAAAAAAAAAAAAAGCTTTTGTTTACACATCAAGGATTTTTGGTAAATCCTGTTTTCCGTAGTGCATCACGCAGCACTATTGACTTTAAAAACCCAGCATGCAAACCTCTGCAGAGTACACAGCACTCACTGGACACGTCCGACAGAGACGCTGGAGAAGTTTCACCCATGAGGGGATGACCAGGAATGCGACACTGTTCACAGGTGGGCTGTTCTACCGCACTTGTACTTAAACGAGGATCACGAAACACAAACGGCAACATCTGCCTTCTGCCCAGTTGAAGAAAATGCTCCTTAAGAGCACTAAGTGAGCCTTAGTGTCACCCCTGCAAGCCACAAAAGCACCATTTCTCTCCTGCTGGGGAAAGCAAACGGAGGAAGAATGGTGAAAGGACTTGCTCCCAGTTGCACACTTCTCAGCAGAGCCAGGAGGAAAAGGCAGACCCTGCAATTCCTGGGCTCAGCCACAGCATCAGCTCTCGTCTCCACGCTCCTGGAGCACCCAGACCTGATCCATGCAGCTCCATTCAAATGGCTCTTTGAAGACTGCCCCAGCCACACTAGATGAGCAGCTATTTGCCCCTTCAGGTCACCGGCCCTATGAACGTACATTCTGACATTAATGACAAACCTTAATTACAGAAAGCACTTCCTACAGGAAGTAATCTCCTCCTCTTTGATGACTGATAACTAGTTAAGGAAGCCTGGCCTTGAGACAAAGGCTCGGGGAGATAGGCTCCTTGGGTTAGTCAGGCAGCCCCATTAGCACAGGGGAAAACATGTCTGCTCAGCTGCACTTGCAAAATGGCAATAGAGGGATTCATCCTTTTCCTCCATCCGATACCTCGGCGACAGCATGAAGAGCAAGGCCACCATGCCCTGCTCCACCTCTGGGTTTGGGGGCACACCTCAGTTTCGGCAGCCCCTAATCAAGGGCGAGCAGAAACAGGGTGATGACCCCGGCCCCGTCACTCCCAGGAGCCCCCCACGGTGCATCGGCACAGCTGAGTCACCAACGGCGCATCCCAGAAGGACCCGTCCAACACAGGGTACTTACACGCTGCTGTCCGTCATCGACATGGAGTCATCCGTCAGGGCATCACTAGATATTTCGCTATCGTTCGCGCTGGTTGCTGGGGCAAAAACATAGCCAGAATTCACATGGTATGGGTTAACGGGATCGTTCCTCTTGAAGGACCTAGGGACAAGCAAAAGAGGAATCCAGTTACCAGCCGGTCTTGGGCTAGAGGAAAGCACTCAGCTTTCATGGTAGCACTCTCCTTATGGGAACCATGGACACTGGCTGCCGAACCTCTCCAGAAGCACCAAACCATCCATTGCTCAGGCCAGCGGCAACCAGGACACGCTCTGTGTAAACACACTCAGAGTCCAAATTTAAAGATGTTGCTTTTGATATTGGAAGCACACTTTAGAAAGTCCTTTGAAGCACCTCTAGATGCTTTGATACCTTCAAAAACTTGGTCCTTAAAGCTTGATGCTGCGCTGCCGAGGTCAGCGGGAGTTTTGCTGTTGGCATCAACAGACAAAAGATGAAGTTCATAGCTCAAGTCCCACTGAAAACCATCGAGGCACCGGCTAATAAATGCTTAAGTCAACTCTGAAGACAGGAGTTAGGGCCCCTGTGGGAATACAAGATACAGTATCTGTGTTGCCTGAAACAAGAGAATTGCCTGAAACTACTGGACCACCGTGCATCGGAGGAGGCATGGACAGGGCTGAAATTCCCCGACTCAGGCTTGGCCTCCCAAAGATGGGTGCCGTCTCCCTGGCATTATAAAAATACGCAATAAAAAGGCACAGTTTTTAGGAGAACCTAAAACTTGTTCAACTTTCGGGCGCAGAGTTGGGTGGGGAAGAGGAGGATGGGGGACAGGAGGGCAGGAGCGGCAGGTTGTATTAACGGGCATGTGGGTTACTGATACCAACACCTTTGGCTTCACTTGGAGAAGCAAACCCAGAGCCCAGCCTGGATGCTCGAGTCGAGTACCCAAGAGCGGAGGCATGAAAAATTCATGGGCAGGGACATGAGCTGTGACGGAGCGTGGCAGGGTCACCACATCAGGGTCACCGCATGGGGGGGGCCTGGGCGTCCCCCTGCCCGCTCCCTCCCATTACTCCAACTTCCCAGCCAGGATCAATACACATATCTTCAGCAGGCGATAAGGGGATTATGCAGGGAGGCTTGAAAGCCGAGTGTTAAGGTGCATATTTTGTTCCTCTTCCAGGGAAAGACTGGGTTGTTAAGCTTCTGCCTTTGTATATCAAAGCAAAAGGCCTTGTCATCTGATAAGGACTGCTGATTTTAATAATTAGGGCCACTTACTCAGGACTTGGGGGCCTAAGGAATGTGCCAGCAGGCTGGGCAGGGGTTTTTTTTAATGGGCTTTCCACCTCCCAGCCCCCCCGGGGGTCAGAGGGGACCAGCTGGGTTTAAGCGAGCAGCAATGTCCTCCCACCGCCCCGCTCTCCATCCCTCACAACCCACCGGGCACCCCGCGCCGCCACGCAGTCCTGCTCCACCAGCACCAGCCTCCTCAAAGGCTTCAGGTTGGTTTTTTTTTTAAAAAAAAAAAAGTTTGAAAAACAAGAAAAAAAAAAAAGGAGGGGGAAGCACGGGGGGGAAGATGGGCCTCTCTGGTATGAGAGGCGCGGGGCTGGCTGCAGGCAGGTATTCAGCCCAGCCGGGGCTGCATTCCTTTCCGAAGGAGGCCAAGGCACTTCTGATGGGGAGATCAAGATGTTAAAAAATATGTATCTGGGAAGAAGGGGAAAGAAAAAAAAAAAAAAAAAGAAAAAAGAGAGATAGTAAGGAATGCCACAGGAAAGAAGTTAAATCTTCAAAGATAGATTAATTCCACATGTGGGTGAAAGCAAAGTTATTCGACTACTACTACAAAAAAGTTCCTCTAAACACCATGTAGTCTTCCCCTCTGATTCAGGGGGATGTGCAGTCCAAGAGACCCTTCCTAAGTCCCTGGTGGGTTTTTGGGTCAATGATGTATGGGATGCAGCTCTTGTAACCATTTGATTTGAAACCACCTCAGGTCTGGAGACCCCATCCGAGAATGAGGGGTGCGGGATGCTCCCCAGCACAGGACCACCACCCTGCTGGGAAGTGGCCGTGTCATCCCTGGTGCCACCCAGGGGGGCTGCTCTGCCATGTTCTTCCAGCAGATGGGATTGCTGGAGAGGCTGGAGTGGGGGCGGAGGCAGCAGGTCCGTATGAATACAGCACAGGGAGAGGAGGTGTGTCCAAACACAGCATTTGGAAAGACATAATTAGAGAAAGTGGCCAGAACTAACTCCTCTTCCCATCAGTAATGGACTGCAGCACCCATTTGCCTACCAACACCTCACAGACCAAAAAAAACCCCAAATTTTTAACGCCAGACCCCTCCACTCCACCTCCAACATACCACCCCGCATCCTTTAAGAAAACCAATGGGGGCTGTTTTGCTACGTTTAATTTTTTTTTTATTTATTTTATTTGACCACCTTACTAAAGTAATTGCACCCAGCTGCACCAAGTTGCCTGGGAGGGTTTTAAATTCCAGGGGAAAGCGGTGGTCTCCTGCCGCAGATGCTGCGCACACAAACACACACCCCGGCTCCAAACTCCATATGCGAAGTGTTTTCAGCTGTCAGGTAGCAGTTGCTCTGGAGCTTCAAGGAGAATGTCTGATGTTTCTCAGCCTATTCTTATCTCGATGCGATGACACACAGCATGTAACTCTCTATACCCTATGTTAGGCGATGGGCAAATCAGAGGCATTATAATGCCATGAAAATTTCAGGGGGTCTTGGGTTGTATCCCTTGGCATGAGGGTGCAATTAACAGAGTGTGGGTTGTTTTGTTTTGGGGTTTTTTTTATTGTCAAACTCCCTTTCTCAGGAATAAAAACACTCTGGCAGTTCAGACCACAGATTTACTCAGAGAGGGAAATCTACAAGGAGCGTTTTGAGGCAAAACTGAATCTCATTAAGTATTTCCTTGGGACAAACATCACTGGACAATCATGGGTTTAAAGACCAAAAAAAAAAAAAAAAAGAAAGAAACCAAAATGCATGCACAAACCTGGGGGAAAAAAAAGAAATTTTAACAAAACTATGTTAATCACTGCTTCCATGCTCTAATTGTAGAACACTGCTTGGAGCATAGCGTTACAATGGCATCATTTACTTTGATAATTGAAGCCAAACTTGGTTCCAATAACTTCACACACAAGGAGCTCCACCGGCGGGTCCTTTCAAAGGCCAGGAAGCGCTGGGAGCCGGCAGAAGGCCATCTGCGAGCCCCAGCCTTCCCAAAGCAAGGCCAGTCCCGCTCATGTTAAGAGCTTAATGGGAGGCAGATGAGTCCACCTTGGACGGAACAAAACCACGTTACCCAGCGGCACTGCAAAGGAAGAAGCCGTCTCTGTGTACACAAAGTCGTGCGTGATAAATTTAGAAGCGCGTATAAATAATAGCTGGAATTCCTGGAGCATGGGGCCAGGTCCAGCGCAGCGTGGGGAGGCCAGTTTTAACCACACCACAACCTACAGGGGAGGGGAGTCGCTTTGAAGGACAAGAGGGTGGTTCTACATTTAAAAAAAACCCCAAAACCCTGTATTAGGGCTCCCAATAGACAACCAGCAGTTTGCATGCAGACGCCTGCTTTGCAGCCAGGTGCAAACACTGTGTTTTCACTTGACTTCTGTTCACGTCCATCACTGATGCTGGGGCCAAACAAAGTCTTTCAACTCAAACGGTTTCCGCGGTCTCCTGTTTGCCATGGTTTTGGCCGTGACTCCGTGCCCTGGGATTTCCAGGTGGTCTCCCATCCAAACACCGGGCTGGCCCCACATTGCTCTGCTCCTGCCATCAGGTGTCCCGGCTTGCGCTGGTATAATCACACCGAAACCCACCGAAACGAGCAGCAAGAGCCTGCACAAGCGCTTCAAAACCGTAAGACACTGAGCAGAAATTCTTTAATTCCATCGCGCACACGAGGAGGGAGGTGTGGTTTGGCCACTCACCAGGAAAGACTTTGTGCAAGCTTCAGCTCCAATCCTAAACGCAACCCTAACTGCCAAGTGATGAGAGATAACCCATCCATATGCTCATCAGCTTCTAGCACATGCACGCACAAGTGGCTTCACAAATGGATAGCTTGGGGAGGAACTGAGAAGCATCTCAGCTTGACCTCCCTCTCTTTGCATTGAGATCTCTTGGCCCCATGGAGAGCAAAAGCTCCTGGAAATTCAACAGAAGGTGATCAAAGCAAAATGCACCACCTAATGTCCTAGGAGGGTAGATCTGACATGTGAGGAGCAAGCTGCATTAATCCCCAGACAAAAAAAGAAAAGAACAAAAAAAAAAAAAGAGAAGGGAAAAAGAAAAAAAAAAAGAAAACCCAGCACTAATCAGGCAAGCAGCCACTGTTCTGCGAGAGCTCTCCTGGACAAGGCACATGTGGGTTTTTAGCAGGGCCTGCAGCTCTGGTAGAACATTACAGCCAAGCCCTTCCAGCGCTGAATACCAACAAAGGCTGAGAGATGAAAGCATCCAACATCCCCCTCCTGGAAAGCAGGCGAAGGGCAGCAGTTCAAACCAGGTTCTGCAGAGCAGCAGATGCTCAGACAGCAACGTTCAGGGACGAGAGGAGGATCCCAAAGCCCAAATCCTCCACAGACCAGCTGCCAGCGAGTGCCCCCTTCCCCCCCCAGCACAGCCCCCAGCAGGAGAGGTCCAGAGGCCACGCCGGGATGCAGTGCATCCCTCCTGCCTGCACCCACAGCCACCACCCCTCCATCACGCCTCCAGGAGAGGGAGAGGACCAGAGAGGCCTCTGGCTCCACAGCACCCTCACGGACAAGGGGACTCTCCCAGCTCCCGGTACCGGGAAGCCCAGCACAGCTGCAAGTTCTCCGCAGGGCAGGAGAAGAGGACGCGCTCCAGCAAAGCCTCCCCAGAAGCCCGATGCCCTTTGATGTCCATGAATCACAGACACGCTCTCAAAATTCCTGTAAACGAGATGTCAAACACTCACCATACCCAAACCCAGCCTCCTGGGCCAGCAGAGGAGAGCACCCATCTGCCAGCAGAGCCCTCTCCCCTCAGCCCTGATTCAACAATCCACGTTTATGGCAAGGGTGGGGAGAGGAAAGAATACATTTTCAGAGGATTATACAACTCATCATTTGCTCATCAGAGACTCTCCTTCCCATCCCCCCCATCACTTTGAGACAGCTCTTACTTTCTGCACCCTCACACTGCCGCGCCACCAACATTTCCAACAAAGAAGGGTCCACCAACAGGGATGCACCCCAAGCCAAGGGCACAAGACAGCCCTGCCACCACACACCGCTCCCCACACCCTCACACGCTGCCGCTAGACACAACCGCGGTGTAAGAAGTTTAACTTTGAGCACACGGCCAACAGGAGAGCACCAAAAATCTACAGGAGAGCACCAAAGACCTACTGCTGCCCTACACCTGGAATGTCTCCGTTACCTCTTAAGTACTCAATCTGAAGTATCCTCCTGTACCCGTTGGCTCAAAGCCATCCTAAATGGCTTTGACACGATACCAACACCCAACGCAATGGGAGAGGCTGTACATCACACGCACCCGGTCAAAATGAAAGCAGATTTTGTGCAAGTTGCGGAGTTTGATGTAGTAAGTGCATACATTTCCTCCTCCACGACCGCACAGTTGCTTCCCACATAACCAACATAGCTAAACACTGGTTGATGGTGGAGTTGGGGAACTAGTAGGTTACATTATTCATGCGTCTATGTGATCCACTCTACTACTCCTCTTAATAGGTTTGAAAGTTGAACCGACAATTAACGTATGTCCGGAGGACATAGTTGCTATGAAGTTTTTGATTTATAAGAGAACTGAAAGAGCCAACAGGGCGTAACAGCACAGTATCTTGTTTTCCTCTGTACAGGGGGGGGAAAAAAACCCAAACCCAGCCAACACCCCCCAAATTCCAGTGTTATGGGGTGCAGGGAGGCCCCGGTGCTCCCAGCCCCATGGGAAGCCCATCCTCCCTGCCAGCTCCCCAGCACGCCCCACCACCAGCCTTCCCAAGAGCCCTCCCAAAGTCCTTAAAGTTAAAACAAAGCACAATCTCCAGGGGTTCCCTTACCTGTACCCGTTCTCGATCGTTTCCGTAGCTCTGACATTCGCCGTAACCCTCAACGTCTTGCTGGATAGTCCAACCACCGAAGGCAAGATTTTGTTTTTGAAGTCTGCACAGCTCCATTCCTCTTCTTCATTCAAGGTCGGGAGATAGCCACAGACAACTTTTAAGCTCCCCAGCCCATTGCTGTTCATGTAAGCGGGATTCTCTCCTCCACTCCTTACATATTCGAGGTATATATCAGAAGTTAAAAACATCTGGTAAGCATTTTCCTCCATCACAGTCTGAATCTCAGTCTGCGCCTGATCGAACATGATCGAATCTATCTGCTGCTTCTTGATGCTATCCCGTATGTAGGTCTTGGTCGCAGGCTTGAGCTGCTTGGAGACGATGCTGTTGTTCTCGATGTACCTTTTGTAAATAGCTTTGGCTACTCTTAAAGTTTTGGTATCCTTAAGGTCCATCTGCCTGAAGCCATTGCAGGCGAACCAGAAGTCTAAGGTATCCACACATTTCTCCCTTTCCAGGAAGGTCCGAAAAAGATAGGCACCATCTTGATCTCCCAACAAGGAATGCAAGGATTTGGTCCATCTGGCCAGGGGGGAGTCTGGAGATGCGCTGCCTTCCGGCTCCCCGAGCCCGTTCTCATTCCTGCGCGGGGCAGGAGGCACCGGCATGGCCTTGAAGCTTTGGCTTTTGGGGAGAAACGAGTTGACGAGTTGGGGACATGGCGCTTCTCCTTCCTCCCCCGGGACAGGGGGTCGGGGGGCGTCTTCCCTGAAGCTGCTGCTGGGGTCGGGGAGGTGGGCGAGGACCACGGCGCTGCTCATGGCTCCGGAGCCCCGGCGGTGGGGGG
>VXBO01004050.1:477529-591742 GCA_013400135.1 Rhinoptilus africanus
CTAACAGCCTCAACAAATAATAATAATAGTAATGCCTAAATTTTAGATTGTGCTTTTCATGAACTACAAGTCCTATACCTGAGGTCAAAGTCGGTGTCCTCCACTGTGCACAGGCAGACACCGAGGGCCGGGGAAGCGCCTTCCTTACGGACAACACCAAAACAGCGAGGAAGCCAAGAGATGCCACCCCCCCACCGCCCGCACCCCCCCGCGCCCGGNGTTCACAGGCATACTTCGGGGTTTTTTTTCATTTTTTTTTTTTTTTTTTTTTTTTCTTTTTTTTTTTTTTTTTTTTTTTATAAACTAGTTTAACATCATTAGTTTAAGAGGTATAAAACCCATCGGCTGTATAATCTCTCTATATACTGCAAGCAGAGAGTATTATCCGCATGCAGACACGCTTTTTCAGTGCAGAAAAAAAGCGCTGCCAGAGATACTCAAAAATAAGACAAGAAAACACACAATTAGTTTTATGGGGTTTGAAGTTCATTTCACAAACCGACATACTTTTGTTACCGACTATTGCCAGATAAGTCCGATACATTTTCTCTTCCTATAATCCTTTTAACGTTTCCATTCCCCCCTACAGACTTTTTTCCTTGATGTTTTGTTCAGCGCACTCCCTGCTATCTGCACACGCTTGGACAGATTTTTTAGACTTAAAAGGGGCACCGTATCAGCATTAACCGTGCTACGAGAGCTGATAAAACACACATAAGCACTTTGCTATCTATTAACATTTCTGAACTGCTTCCTTCACCTGCACCGAACAGCGACTGGAAAGAGGGTGGGGGCAAAAGAGTGTAATGAGGATATTTATGACCAACTTCCCATGACTTATTTTTTCCACAACCCCCTTCCTCACTATGCACGAACGAGCCGTTGCTTTCTCTGCTAGCTTCTTGTTCAAGTAGCTGGTAGGAGACCAGGTCTACAAGACCTCTGATGGGCAACTGCTTGCCTGGATGCGCGCCACTGGGATGGGAGTACGGGGTGCAAACCCCACGGTTAGGGTCTGCTGGGCAACCACGGAGCCCAGATTTCACCCTTGAAGGTAACATTTAAGCCCTACTGAATTTTTTTAGTCAAATACAGATTTTTTAGATGGAAAATTGAGCACTGCTGTGGCTACTGGGGACTTAACCATGATGTGAGGCCCCTCAGGTCAGGCCCAGGTGATAACTCCTTAGAGTCCCATTCCTTGCTCCATCTCTGCTCACTGCTCCTGCTGGGCATAACACTGATTCTGGGTTTGCTTCCTAGATAGTATACACGTGCCAAGGAGAATCTGAACCTAAAGCGGTTTAAAGCCCAGTTTTCGTTGGGGTTCTCCAGGCATTAATCGCCTGAGTGCTTACGAAGTGCCTTCCAGACCCCCCACCACGCAAGCAGTCAAGCTCTACACAACTGCTTGTAGGCGTCCATCACCCTGAGAGGGCTAAATCCCCCCTGCCCCCTGCAGAGTGTGTGGCAGTTTGCTAAAAGCGTCAATAGACAACGTGCCTCTGGCAGCTTGGATCTTTATCTGCCCAATGGGTTCCGATTTAAGGACTTTAAGGACTTCCCTTCACAAACGAGATGGTTCAGGTCCGCCTACACGTGCGCTCACCCTGCCTACTCTGGGCTCCCACTCCACCCTTGCCCAGGGAAAGCTTGGAAGCAAGAACCTGGCACGTGAGGTCCAGCAGGAGGACGTAGGAGAAACACAGGGAGGTGATGGAAGCGTCAGTGCTGGCGAGGCCTGAAGTAGATTCCATCCTGTATTTTCATGGAAAGGGGAACATTTTTTCCATGCATGCTCAGGGAAGTCCTTCTGCGCGCACGGAGCAAGCGGGGTGTGCTGGCTCTCGTTCCGCAAAGGCTGGACGCTCCTGGAGGAGAACATGGCCAGCTTGGTAACGAGTCGGGTCCGATGGTATCTTGGCACGACTGCGGAGGAAGTGAAATATATGATGTGCTACTAGCCTGAACTGATGTGATTTGATTCTGCAATATAATCCTTTTTGTTTTCTGGCTGGCTTCTACAGCAGTGTAAAAATGGTTGCTTAAAAACTCAACTAAGTATGAAGTGTACTCACTGCAAATCTCAGCGAGGAAAGGAAATCCAAATGTTTTGAGTTTAACTATTAAACATAGTTTCCAGCTCGTGTGCTCAGAATTTGAAATTAAACAAATGAAAGAAACATGTTTCAATGGTTTTATGTAGGCAATAATGTCATTAACAGGAAATAAAGAAATTGGGCTTTGCAGCTGCGGTACAAAGTTTAACCCTTCCCATGCAGCCGGGTGCTCGCTTGCCCGGCACAGCGCGGTTTTGACCCACTGGGCATCCCACACACACGGCAGGACCCTGAATATCCCGATCCACACAGCCCTCAAAGGATGACGATAATGGAAAAAACAGGAGGAAAGAGAGATAACGCTTACGGGTGAATAGGCTTTCCCAACCAATGGAAAACTTTTAGATCACGAAGCCAAATAAAACTCTTCACTTCCAGGGGGGAAAAAAAAAACCCAAACAAACCCAACAAACCCTTTATGCACAGTTATTTTTAGGTGCGCTGTCAAAGTTGAGTACCCTAAAATTATCCCTGTTTTGGTTGGTTTCTGCCTGTCGATTCAATTCCCAGCATCAGGAGGGATAGTGAAGGGTATGAAACTCCAGCCCTGGCGGTGCTGTCAGGAGCGGGATGATGTCTCCACCCTGCCTCTCACAAGCTGGACCAGTATCGGGGCCGTGAAAGAAACGTTATCTTTTATTAAGGATGCCTGTATTTCCGTGTGGGAAATAGAGACTGGAAGGAGGAGATTTTGCATGGAGAAAGCCTCATCCCCACGGCGCCCACGGGGTGCTCAGCCGCAGACCTGGCCCGCAAAGTCCCCGGAGATTCCTGCACACAAAGAGTTGCACAACCAAGTCCCATTTCTGAGCCCCTCCGACGCTGCCGAGAATATCCCCGGTACCTGTGGGGCAGAGGGGACAATAACCAGAGAGGAACCAGAAGGCAGATTTTTTTAGTTACAAGAGGAAACAGTGGATAGCTAATTTAAAAAAAAAAAAAAAAGAATCTACACCTGGCCTGGGACTTCCCATCACGTAGGGAAAATCAGCACAGTCCCCCAAAAGACAACAAGTGCCATTTGGCTGGATTTCTCCTTCACGAAAGGCACCGCTGGCAGGTTGATGGAGACAGCCGGAGTGCTCAGCTCTACCTCACTGCCTTGAACCAAAGGAGAAGCCCCAGAGGTTGCCTCTCATGTACACCCTCGTTCAAATCAGCAGCGAGTGGCCGTTGGGATTCGCGCTGTAGGACCTCCCCGACAGGAGCACTGACACAGTTCTTGGTAGAATTTTCTAGAACTAGAACCAGAAAAAAATTCGTTGTGCTTTTGGGGCACAACATACGCCCAGCTGCCAGCTCTTGTCCCCTGGAGGGGCAGCAACACCCAGAAATGTTATTTATTAGTGTGGGGCCACCCTGCTCTCAAACAAATGCTGCTTGGGAGAGGTTTTCCCAGGCGTCGCGGCACCAGGTCCATCGAGGCCTTTCTGCCCAAGGAGCACAAAGTGTCAATTTTTGGGAGCATTTCGTCTAGTATCAGATTGCGCGGCTCCCCCTTCTCCCAATTTATCTCATTTATTTTTTTTTTAGTAATCTTCCTCTGCCAAAGCCCTGTTGATTGTATGAAAAGGTGTTTTCTTCCACTGTGGGAGCCTCCACCATAATCCTTTCAAGAAAGGTTAAACAATTACTATTGGCATATTTGTTTCCCCTTTTTATTAAATGTAGGGGAAGCTCAGGAAGTGTGAGGTCAGTCTCTCTCCAGACTAGCCCCAACAAAATGGCTGTTTGGACATACGTTTCATTAAGAGTCATTAATGATTTTTTCTTTTCAGTTGAAATCATCATGCTGTGCGACAGACCACCCAAATATTATTTTAATCTTTTCCCCTTTTGCTATTTATGCTTTCAAATCCTTTCGTAGAAGCCTGGAAATCACCTTCCCGGTATTCTTTTTCCCCATAAGAAACTGGGGCTACTGAAAATCAGGAGAAAATGAAGTGCTATCAGACCACATCCCCACTTCTGCAGTCCCCAGCTACAGCCGCTGAAACCAGGCTCTGGGCTTCTCCCTCTCTTCCCAGCGTGGCTGAAATTAAGACTTTTTTTTTTTTTTCCCTTTGAAAACAAATCTAACCTGAGTCTCTTGTTACCTTGAGAGCATATTCCTGCCCCTTTCACATCACCACTGACTCCTTTTTCATAGCATTTGCGTTTCTCTGGATGACCATTCCCCATGGTCCTCCTGGTCCTCCAAGGGCCCTTTCCAGTTCATGGGGTTGTACAAGACGTAACCATCCCCATCAGGGCCCTCTGGGGACCAAAGCAGTTCCCAGCTTGCTATTATTACACTGGAAAAGGCCAGCACATTCCCTCCCACGTGTCCCATGTCCCCCTCTCTAAGGTCTTCTAATAAACCATGCAGATCAGCTCATCAGCCAAGACACAGCGGGAGCCCCTGGTAGGGGACGGTGGCCATGGCAGGAAGCACGGAGGGGAGCGGGAGGTTGCTGTCACCTCCCGAGTCCCAGCTGCTTCTTCCTGCGATGATTTTGTTTTGTAATGGGAACATTTCCACCAGGGGGGAAGCTCTAAAAACTCCTAGAAAGCAGTAAAAGCTGTAATCCTCCCGTGACTAATGCAGAGACAGGTTGTGGGGGCTACAGGACAACTACGCTGCTGCAGTATTTCAGTTTGATAAAAAGTCCTGGTTCTGAGGATTTTGTTAGCGATGTATTTATGGATCTATTTACCTCTGTGCATGTAACGCCCATTAATGTAACCGAGAGCTTCCACACAAGCCCCTTGCAGGCTGAAAGGAGAGGACGCCTATCATCCAAATCATGCAGGAAGGGGTTGGCTTGGAAAGAGCACTATGGAAATAGAAGTTTGCAATGGTGGCGAGGGCTGTGGTCCCCGTTCGCGTGCCCGGGTGGTTAAATTAAACGAGAGCGCTGCCATGGAACAGGTTACCCAGAGAGGGGGTGGAGGCCCCATCCCTGGAGACATCCAAGGCCAGGCTGGACGAGGCTCTGAGCACCCTGATCTGGTTGAAGATGTCCCTGCTCCCTGCAGGGGGTGGGACTGGATGGGCTTTAGAGGGCCCTTCCAACCCAACACCTTCTTTGATTCTATGAGTCATGATACGCCTCTCCCACTGCAGTGAGCTGGGGACGACGGCCAGCTTTCGGGAAAATGGGACACCTCGATCTCCATGCTCCCACCAGGCATGGAGGACATCCTGGTGGGATGCCCAGTCCCGGGATGGTGTGGAATGGGCAGCAGCTCCAGTGGGCAGAGGCAGAAACAAACTGGCAACGGAGGCAGCGATTTCTGAGCACGTTTTGTACAGATCCAGATCTGCAAGTCAGGGCTTGCCTTGGGCATTTGTAACACATGTTTTAGCGCTGGGTCCCATTTATCCACCCCGTCTGTGCAACTGACAATAGACTCATTAAAAGCACAACAGAAATGCTGAAATCACTGCTCATTATTCTAGCCATAACTTTAGACAATAACATAAATTCCATAGATTTAACCAATATACCATTGTTCTTTCATGACACAGGTACGTACCCAACATGAGAACAGAAAGAACAGCTTACACTAAATTGATTTCAGTTCATAAAGAATGTAATATCAGTGCAGGCTAAAACCCAAGTTATTTAATACATTTTAAAGTATGCCGTTTCCACAAACTTACACACGTCCACATCTGCTATTGAAGTGCACACAGATAACGAGACTCTTATGCGATACACCTGACACCAGACACCCTGGAAATGCTGATCCCTCACGCGTGGCTGCAAGTTGAAACGACAAAAACCTGTGGGCCAGATCCCCGGGGTTAGCCAGCAGCCAGCCCTCGCCTTCAACAGGTTTCATAAAGCCCTGCCGCTTTCGGAGCCACTGATGTTTTGGCTCTGGCCGTTTCCAAGCCAGAGCCATCGGTGGGTTTTGAGGGGTGGGCGGCGGTGGGAGGACCACTGGGACACAACCTTCGGCAGCGGAGACTCCGCAAAACATCCCGGACTCAAACCCAGCCCTTTGTCCTGCAGTGCACTAAAAAAACCCAATCTGCCTAACGCTTCTCTCTGCCATTACACTGACGCAGATCAGGAGGAAAGGATTATGCCAGTATAAAACCTGCTGTACACCACTATAAACCAGTAAGAAAAAAAAAATGTAAAAAATCCAAGCGATTTTTCTTCTCTTGATGACTCTACGGAGGCTGGAGCAGCTGGGGAGGTTCTCCCTGACTACCTGGAGCTGCCCGGAGCCTTGACCCCAGCCTGAGGTGGCAGCAGAGGGGAGCGGGGATGTGGGTTTTGGCAGCAGGGACAGCTCGTTTCCTTGGGCTTCAGGTATTAGCTCAGGGAACCCACCCGTTAAAAATAACCCTCCCCGCACAACAACAACAACAACAAAAAAAAAGACAAAGAAAAAGGCTATTTATACCCTGGATGAGTTCGTGGGGCTGATTCACCGTGAGGCCCCCGGATGGGTGGCACTGGGGTGGCACTGGGGTGGCACTGGGAGCTGCCCTGGCCAAGCACAGCCCAATGACACCGGGGGACAACACCCCTTCGGCTGTAAAAGAGCTCGACACCTACAGATGACTATTTTTCCTATGACTATCAGGGGTTGGAGATGGGAGAGCTCTCGTGTGCTTTAATGATTTTGATTTTAGTTCGCGTGTTTTCAGTTTATAAATGTATTTTTCACGTGTACCTCATGCGCCTCCCATCCCAGCAGAGTCAGGGCTCTTCCTTCACATGCTGTTGCCAAATTCTTGGGTTTAAATGCCTCATACATGGACAGCAAAAGGGCCAGCTCCAAATGCCCAAAGAGAAACAGATGATTGGCCAAATAGTTTGATAAAACTCAGGGAGAATTATCCATCCACCTCAGCAGGCAAGTTTAAATATGGATAAAGATAGTTGGAATTATATAGATACATTTTTTTTTCCATGTTGTTTTCTGTTTTGACTTCTTCGGGATCATTCAAAGGGAGGTTCAGGCTTTGATCTTCTCTATTGGCAATATTTTTTTCATCTAGGTTTTTATAGTTTGAGAAGAGATGTTACATGCTTGCAACAGAGACTATCAATATGATGTGGGTCTGAACAAAAAACCTGGTGTCAGGTTCTCCATTTGGAGTGTTACCTCAAGCTTTGAAGTTTGTAATGATTCAAAAGCATCTAGAGCTGCTACAAATGTTAATAAAATTAAAGCCATCTGAAAGTGAGGCTTGCATGTGCCTTTGAAAGTAGGTCTGTGATCAGTTATTACCCTCAATTACCTTGTTGTCCACTCTTTTAGCTCGAGGTTAAACTCTTAACACTTTGCTTTGAAGTGGTTATCCTTTTATCTATGACCGGACCGAGGAATTTAAGGGCAATAATCAATGAGAGCTTCATAAGAATAAAGGGGAGACAAGGCAAGGAAAATAGGTGTGAATGTTCCCTTAACGGCTGGCTGGGGGTTCGCAGGGGCTGGGAGGGACACTGAGCTCTGCCATGATCCTTGAAAAAGGAAAAAAAGGAAAAAAAGGAAAAAAAGGAAAAAAAGGAAAAAAAGGAAAAAAAGGAAAAAAAGGAAAAAAAGGAAAAAAAGGAACAAAGGAAAAAAGGAAAAAAAAAGAAAAAAGAAAAAAGAAAAAAGAAAAAAGAAAAAGAAAAAGAAAAAGAAAAAGAAAAAGAAAAAGAAAAAGAAAAAGAGAAAAAGAAAGGAAAGACAGAGAGGGGAAAAGGTGGGGAATGAGTAAAAGAAAGAGGAGAGGAGGAAAGAAAGAAAGAAAAAGAGAGAAAGAGCCCCAGCAATTTCCAAATCACTGCTAAAAATAAAGCAAAAGCACTAATTCGGGGTGGGGCTGGGAGTGGGGAGAGCACGGGGAGGTGAAGCCCTCATCAAAGGCGCAGGCCGAGTAATGAGGCAGGGAGATACGACTAAAGTATTGGCGTAATCACGGCTTTGATGCCCGCCATGGCACCTCTCCCTGCCCAGCCTCATCGGGGACGGGACGGGTGCCCTGAGGTCCCACTGCCCTCCCCGGACCCTGCAGTGGCCCCCCACCCCAGAGCAGGTGGTCCCTGGGCCGAGCGTTGGCACCAGACGTACGGCGGGATACGGGTGATTCCCGAGGATGCCCCAGCACAGGGGGCTCTGCCCTTGCCCGGGAGCAGCAGCATCTCTGCCACCTGCACCCCATCATCCCCTAGAAGGTTCTCCTCAGCCACCCGCCCCCCCAGTTCCCAAAACCCACCACAAAGCCGCTGTGGGAGGCAGGAGTCCCTTCTTGGAGGAAGGCAGGGCCAGGGAATGGGGCTTGGAATTGACCTGGCTGCTGTCTTGGTCTTGCCCGCTCGCTGCCAGCGAGGATGGCGGTGACATCCCTTGTCACAGCCCGTGAGGACCCAGCACTTTCCCCGTGGAAAGGCAGCCAACCTCCGCTTTCACTGTCAAGGGAAAATTGGTGTAATACTCCTGGCCAATTTTTTTTTTTTAAATTTTTTTTTTTTTTAATCCGAGGTGCCTAAAGCAAGGTGTTGAAACGCATGTTGAGTTTGGCAGGGGATCAAGCCCAAATGGCCGGGCTTTCTGAAGTCCTGAGCACAACCCACACCACCGACGAGGGAGAGCTGCGTGTGCTCAGCATCCCCGAAAAATCGCACCGCTTCGCTTTGATCCGCTGCCAACGTTTGGATCTGCGTGTCTAATTTAAGGTGCTTGGGTTGGAAAATGTTGACAATTATTGTTACTCTAAAATTAAATCAGTGCTTAATTATCGAAATTGATGGTAACTTAGAGTGGCATTTTCAAAAGAGCCTAAGGGAGTCAGAAGGAGATTTTCAAAGGCAGTTTAATGTCTCAGGGCTACCTCCTCGTACCTGCAGTTTCTTACTGACTGCTCCTGCTTCGGCACCTTTTTAGGGCCATTCGAGAGGTGTTGAGGTCTCTTTACCAAGAGGTGGACCTGAAACCATGAGACCGAAGTCTCCAGCCCTCCAAATGCACTTGGCTAATTCACAGTGCAAAATCAATTGGCTTTGGGTGCCTAATTCTCCTATAATCCTTCAGATAATCCCAGCTTTAGGCTTTTAGATACTGCTAAAAAAAAAAAATAAATACCCAAAACAACAATACAAGAAATTTGTGCAAATAGAATAGAAAACAAACATATACTTCATATAACTTTCAGATACTCTGAGCTTAATACAGAATAGGTTGAGGACAATAGCAATAAAATATTGCTCAAGAGAGAGTAAAGGCACTGAGACCGTGAAGCCTGAGGCTGAGAACACTGTTTCGTAATTAAGGTAGCCTCCAGACAACGATTGTCATAGGCAGGCATTGCTCAAGGACCCAACCATTACTGCTTTCATTGTAAGTTTTCAGGAGAGGATCTTTTTCTGGCTTGGCTCCACCTTCTTTCAAAGCTCCCACTGGCCCCAGTCCCTAACGAGAAAGCATTGATTGAGAAACACTAATGACAGCCTCCACGGGATGCAAAG
The DNA here is from genome assembly GCA_013400135.1 of Rhinoptilus africanus. Taxonomy (NCBI): domain Eukaryota; kingdom Metazoa; phylum Chordata; class Aves; order Charadriiformes; family Glareolidae; genus Rhinoptilus; species Rhinoptilus africanus. The sequence goes on from VXBO01004050.1 coordinate 487,107, forward strand.
GATCGCACCCGCCAGAGCCTTGCCCTGCGAGGGGCGGCCGCGGAGCGGGCTCGTGGCACCACGCATCCGGACCAGGAGGTCTGGTGACAGAGGTGACACTGGCTGGGGACATCAAATGCCACGTCTTGGGGGGGGAAAACCGAGAGCAGCGCTGCGAGACAGGGATCGCTGAGCTCTGCGGAGCGAGGGAGGGCACGGCTGGCTCCCCATGCACCCGGGAGGATGCTCCTGCCGCCGCAGCCCGCACCGAGGGGTCGCTTGCTGGTTAAATGGAGCCCTGCTGGTCTTTGTACATCGAACCAGTTGAAAAAGGACTGGCAGGAAGGGTTTTCCAAAGAAAACTGAGCTGACATTTTTAAAAAAAATCCTGGTAAACCCTATATTGCAACCAAAGAGCTTCTTTTTTTTTTAATTGCAGTACAACATGGGAGCTGGAGTTTCTACGTCTCACGCTCTAGGCGTTTCCACAGACCTCAACTGCGTCTCCCACGAGAGGCTGGGCTGAGTGCCGGGAGAAGGAGAGCGGGGGCAGCCGGGGGGCGGACGCGTGGCCAGGAAATGGCAGCGTCAGTCCCACACAGCGACCTCCACCACGGATGGCTGCTGCACGTCAGCGTTCCCACGTTCTGGGGTTTGGATGACACCAGTCCTGGAGTTTCAGCTTTGCCGTGGAGGGGGACAAAAAGCACGAACGAGAAGCTTCTCTCTCTTCGTACAAACTGTGATTTCCCAGCAAAATCCAAATTTGACTAAAAGAAATTTCATGTGGTCATAATTACACCATCTGGTCCTGAGTGAACCTTATTGGAATCGCAGGATTAACTCCCATCACCTGACGTTACGTTGAGCATGACCGTGCCTGTCTGCACTTAACTGCTGACCTATCTTCATCATCCTAGTAATTAATATGCTGCAGAAAAGTCGTGTTCCAACATGGTCTAATTTTCTAGCAAAGACAAGTGCCAAGAAGGATTAGAAACAAATGGGGACACCCCGAGATGGCTCCCACAGAGCCACTGTGGGTCATTGCTCCTCTCCCTCCAGAGCCCTCCGTGCACGGAACCGGGGGGACCAGGATGGCTCCCATCCCAGCTGACTCCTGCCAGAGCAGAAATCCTGAGGCCTGGAATGAGCCGCTGGCTCCTGCGCCAGCTGCTGTGACGTGTGGCCAATTACCAGCACCTGGATACTCAGGCAAGAGGGAGGTAATGTAAGAAGGTAATGATGGAAGAAAGAAACACTTTCAAGTTCTCCTTGCTTCTGTAATAACGCTTCTGCTAGACAGCCTGCCCGGAGACGGTCGGGGCACAGCCCAGCTCCTGAAATCCCAGCCGGCTGCGTCCTGGGCAGCCCGGACTCATCCCATGGAGGGCTGAGCCCCATCCCATAGGACGGGGCGGGCTGCAGCGACATACCCTCTTGCACTATGATTATTACTTAATCATCATGTTATTTTTTTTCAGCGTATTACATTGAAGAACGGAGTCAAACAATGTAGAGAAGATCGGTTTGACGTAGAAGGTCCCCGTCCCTCTGCAAAGCAGCGGAGGCGGCCAAGCACACAGCGCTGTGCCGCTCTGCTCCCCCACCGAGCCCCCCCTAAACACAGGGGGCTTTTTTCCTCTCGGGGGGCTGGGACTCACCCGGGCAAAGCCTGCACCCCCCAGAGCTGCTGCTGCGCCCAACGGCGTACGAGTCCTACCTCGGGTCCTCGGACCCAGACAAACCTCACAGGGAGGGGACCAGCTTCCTTAATCCTTGACATTAAAACCGGTGCCACCAAAAGATCACATATTCAGAGGAGCAGGACCTCTCGCCATCCCAGCCCCATCGCACCTCCGTGAAGGGGGGGGCTCAGCATAGCAGCAGATTCCCACAGCCAGGCAGGAGTCACGGGCTAATGAAGATCAATCAGGTTCTTTTTAAGGCTTTAATTCTTTTTCTCCCCCACCCAAGATAAATGGGTCATCTCCTGGGGCTCGCCTTGATGGCTCCCCCACCCACTCCTCCTCCAGCACCTTCCACTCCGGGAGATCTTCCCATTTTCTCCCTCCATCAAGTTTAAGAGAGAAGGCAGAAAGCAAGAGACTAACTCCCCTCCCCATGCTTTACCCATTCCTCTAATATATTGCCCCAAAAGCCCCCCAGGACGCTGTGCTGTGGGGGTACTGGGGCAGACTGGTCCCATTGCAATTTCTCCTTGCTCTGGTACGTGACCCACCACCGCCGCTTAAGCTGAATCTCCCGTCTCAGATGTCCCTTGCTGTAAAAGAGCCGGGGGTGATCCCAGGCTCCTGCAAAACATCCTCCTCTCCCGGAGGGCAGCCGGGGCTGGGGGAGACTCGTGGGGTCCCCTGGAATGGCAGAGGGGGGGGAGGAGAGGAGCAGCCGCCCTTCGCGAGGCCGCGGCGAGGTTTTGTGACTCCGAAGAGTTGGCAAATCCCCGGATAAAAGGGAAAATATGTTCATAATAAATAACACTGAAGTAACACGTTGCGAAATATTTACTCCCTCGGAAAGGCGGCTGTTTGCTCTCAGTGGAGCTGCTATCTGATCCTCCGCCAAACGGCTGTAAAAGATACTTTTCGGGGGTTGGCGCGAGAAAACCAGGTGCCCAAAAGTGCGAGGGCTGCGTGCGCACGGGCACACATGCGCGGGGGGAGCGGGGCGCAGGGGGGCCCGCTCCTGCCAGCAGAGACACCAAGTAGTCAAAACTTTAATTTTGATGCAACTAATCATCCGGCAGCGTAGAGACTGGGGGAAGGAGAATAGAGGGGGGGGGGAGGGGGAAGAGGGGTTGATGAAATACTTGTTCGAAAGAAAATTGGATTAGCGGTGCCATTCTGGCCATGAAGTTCTTTGAGATAGAGAAAAGAAAATAATAATCTTGTTCCTTTTTCCCCCCCTCTCGCCGCAGCCCACAGAAGGCCTCACAGCCAAAGCATCAGTCCTTCTAATCTTATTTTCTTTTTTCTAGCATGTATTTTATTAACCCCTTTTCTCATTTAACTCCTATGAATAGCTCAGTGGGTAACATCCTTCTTAGAAAGTGAAAACCTCCTTGGAGATGCGGTGCAAGAAGAGAAATGCAGACAAACTTCCAGCTCCGCCACTCGGAAGAAAAGCCCCCTCTGTAATCCTGTCTGCTGAATCCCCACATTGTACCCCAAGGTAGCTGCGAGTTCCAGGTCCCCTCTTTGGAGCAGGGACAATCAGGGAATTTATCTCCTGACACGCCAGGAGATGGTTCCCGGCTCCTTAAGCTCCGTGGACACGGAGCAGAGATTAGGAAATAAATAAATGCCCATGCTTCTTGTTGGGAAAAATGTATATATACACTGAAAGAGGGTAGGTTTAGATGAGAGATTAGGAGGAAATTCTTGGCTGTGAGGGGGGTGAGCCCCTGGCCCAGGTTGCCCAGAGAAGCTGTGGCTGCCCCATCCCTGGAGGGGTTCAAGGCCAGGTTGGACGGGGCTTGGAGCAGCCTGGGCTGGTGGGAGGTGTCCCTGCCCAGGGCAGGGGGTTGGAATGAGATGGTCCCTTTAAGGTCCTTCCAACTCGAACTATTCTGCGATAACTATACATATATATCTGTACGTAGCCCTGTAAGATGAAGTTGGGCACTCTGAATTACCTTTCTTTTACAGCTTCCCTCGCCAGCTATGGGTCACTTACAGTGAAACACCCCAGCGCGGGCTGGGATGCTCGTGGCAATGAGCCCAGCACCCCTGCGCCAGGGCTGGGGGGCTCTGGACCACGCTGTGGGGCAGGGGGGGCTTGGAGCGCTGCATCCCTCCCAGCCCAAAGCGATGCCTCAGCTGTCCCCTCACACCCAGCGCTTTGTGCCTCAAGTAAGACACAGTCAACCCGGGATCTCGGGAAGCTCAGGGGCCAGTCATCCCTCTGCGCGACAGTGAGATGAATACGGCCAAAAGGGGAAAAAAACCACCACCAAAACCCCACAATTAAAACATCAAATCCAATGGAGATAGCCCTGCCCTGCGCTGCTGTGAGAGCAGAGATTGGCCTCGCCGTAAAGAAAATACCCTCTCCAGCGAGCATGGCTGCTGCCTCCTTCCCTGCGAGCGGCAAACCTTGCCGGGAGAGGAGTGGGATCCGGCCCTGTGCAATATTTGTCTGTTATTTTCCTTGACAGCTGTGGTGCATAGTGGTAAGTGCATGTTTAATTCATTCACAATTTATGGTGTAATGAGAACAATGAATGTGTCTGAGGGAATAATTGCTTCACGGCGGGGATGCTGGAGAGTTCAAGTTGGTTGGCACCTGGACTTTGAATCGGGGCTGGCGGGGATTGGCTCCGCCAGCCCCACAATAGCACCGATAACAAAGCAGCCGGGGACGGGGAGGGGGTTCAAAGTCACCCCGCGCCCCCGCGCGAGCTGCCAGAGCCTTTCCCCGGGATGGCGGTGGCCGGATCCCAGCCCCGTTCGACCCGTCTGGCCCCGTTTGCCGGGCACCCGGAGCGGGCTGCGAACGCCAAGCTGCCTTTTTTCAACCTGCATTGACAAGCGAATTTTTCCGTGCTGCAAACCCATGCCCCTTGGAAGCCAGTGCTTTTTCCGCCCCCCTCCTTCTAAGACCCCCTTCACCACTTGGTTCCCTACCGAAAAAACTCCTTTTGTTGGGGGTGTTGACCCTTTCCAGTGTCCTCAGCAGCCACATGGAGTTTCGGAGGCCTCAGAGGTCAAGAGCATCCATATGGAGGGCCCAGGAGCTCCGTGCGTCTCCCAGCTGTCCCCACGGCAGCTGTGCTCGCAGCCCCCAAACAAAGCTCGTTAGGGGGCTCATTAGGGTGCTTGGGGGTTGCTCTAAGGCGTTCTGGAGGAGCCCTGAAATCAAACCACCTCCAGAAGGCTGCAGCCAGAAGAAGGCATCACGCTTGGCTCCCATACACGAACGGGTAATTATTCATCAGGCTGAGAGCAGACAGATCGTGTTCTCTATCCCGGGCTCTTCTCCTGCAGCAGCTGAGCGGGGCCAGATTTAGAGTCAACAATACAGAGATACCGACAAAGCCTTGCTCAAGCCTTGGCCAATGCAGTGCAAGATCCGCAGCAGCCCTCTCCACCGCTCCTGCCTCTTGGCACCTAGCGGAAACGCGGATCTGATTTCTCAAACAGACATGTCAAAGCACGAGCAACAAATCTGCCGTGCCACAAATCCACCCCGAGGAGATCATCTATCAAGATGGGGCTCTTGGACCCAGCATCACACATCTGAGGGAAATGGGCTCGCAAAGTGCTGGGAGACTCTCGGATGGAAGGTGCCACATAACCGCAGGGTCTGTTGTTAATTATTACACCGTTATATTGGGGAGCTGCGCTATAGACCATCAGCGCTCAAGCTTTTCCATACATGGACCGCATGGGATGGAGCTGGGACCCCCTTCTCCATATGGGAAAGCCATGGGCTGGGGATGTGCTTGCCTTGGACACCGTTCAGATATGCTGAGCCGAGAGCCCTGTTGCACATTAACCCCCGCGCAGGGCTCTACAAAGTGCTTTGAACACGTACGTAACACTTGGTAGCAAAGGGAGCCGGCTTGCAGCTGGGGCAACATCTGGGTAGGGCCAGATGTGGGCCAAGCTGGTCGGCAAACCACTGCAAGGGCTTTCCTTTAGGGACCTTTAAAAAGTGTTTAAATGGTTTAGGTGCACAAATTCAAAGCTGCCACTCGAGTTCGGAGCCTAATTCCGATTAAAAGGATCAAGATTTTAGGCTCCTGTGTCCCCCTGAAAATGCCCCACCTGCCTACACGATGGAAATAGCCACAGCTAGGAGCAGAAGAGAGACTCAAGGTGCAGACAGAAATACGAATTTGTAGTCCTTGACAGAGAACCGTGTTTCATCCCATCTAGTCTGAGGTTAAACACAATGTTCTGTCAAGCCACATACGGAGGAAAACATGGTTTGGCAGCAGCGTCTTGCATAACCACGGTTAAACATGGCATACCTCCGCGGGGCCGCCGCAGTGCGCGATTTGCATTGCGTGGAGCGGCTGCCAGTTTCACTTTCATCTGCGTCTGAGGAACACCGAGGAAGCGGCATAGCTGTAAATACATCAGCCGTTAGGTTACAGCCTCCCTGTAATGCTCTGTCTCGTCACCGCTTTCCCTCTGGAGCTGCCGCTGCTCACCGTACACCCTGACACCTCTCTGCCTGGGGAGGAGAAGTAACAGGCGCTGCGGGTTTAGAGACCCCGCCAGGACACCGTCTTCATCTCTCCATGGGCAAGAAAAGGTTAAACCCGACCATAACTGCGGATGTAAAATGTGAATTTGGCTGGGGTGAGACACCTTCTCCCCCCACTCCATCCCCTCCCGAAGCTCAGCCGTGCCCTGAGCCCCCCAAAAGTCCCATTCCCAGAGGAGGATCCAGACGCATCCCTGAGCCCAATCTCCTCTCCAGCCTTCCAACACAACAACCAGCCCAGATGACAGGCCAGGATACAAATAAAGCCATCCATAATTGCACATGGTTAATTACCGAGGGTGTTTGGGTTTCTTGGAGAACATTAGGTTGTGAAGAGTCTCCATCAAAGAGCCCTTAGGGCACTTGAATCAAGGCAAGCATCAAAACCCATAGCTGTTTTGAAAACACAGCTTCAAATGCGTGCTGCGGAGGGGAAAGGCTTGAACCCGCCTGCCCAGTAAATAAGACACCCTGGAAGGGCTCCCTGCTACAAAACCGGCTGCGACGGAGGGCAAAGGCTGCGACCCCGGAGGTACAAACATCTGCAGGAGCCTCCAGGGACTCCCGGGACTCAGCGGAGGGTGAGTTCAGCGAGGCTTTAACCACAGCCTTCACCCCAACACTGGCAGTAGCCATCATGCCACAGGCAAGCGAGGGAGATGTTTCCTCCGCTCTCTTTTCTCTGTGGCTCTCCCAAGCCTCACCTTTTGTGCCCAGGCAATGCAGCTCGGAGCCTGCGCTTGCGAGAGATGCATTTTACAACATCGTTCTTCACCAGCTTGGAAACAATTAGAAGAAAAGTCGAAGAAACTTTTGTCAAGCAAAATTCTGACTGATAATTGCAACCCTTGAAAATATTTTTAGCTAGACCCAACGAATGTATAATACATAATTATGTTTTTATAACGATGGAAGAGTATTGCAGGCAAGTAAAGTGTGCAAAGATTGGAGTGAAAGCAGCAAAAAGTAAAATAAAAGACATCACAAATTAACAAGATAAGGTAATTAATATACACCAAATTCAGGGATGAAATTAAAAACCGAGAAAAAGGACGTGGTAAAGTCTCTAGCAGAACTGAAGACAGTTCAAAGGACAGTTATTTTTGAGAAAATGTTACAGTGAAAGATGATTTGCACGATGTGTGTCCACCATTAGATCAAAATGAAAGGCTAACGGTGAAAAGTCAGAAGTGTCCTGGACTTGGAAAAAAGCCAGGCAAGCTAACAGAATGGAGATTCTACGGCAAACGATAACATAAGAGTATATTATACAGCTTACAGTAAAACATGAGGCTTTTCCAAAAGCTGGTCTCGCAGCTTGGCGGGGCACTGCCAGGCTCTGCAAAACCTCCTGCTTGGAGGAGAAGGTCTGGGGACCGCAGAAGACAGATCTGTTGTGTCAGTGTCTAAAGACACGTGGGCTGTTCCACGTTATTGTTGACCTGAGCCCTGAGTTTAATTCCAAAAGGGATAAAAGACTCATGCTCAATAAATAAAGATATAAAAGAATGCATTATCATTGATGCCAGTCTATTTAGTAATGTCCTACTGAATTAACTTGGTATTATTTTTCATGGGATTTTAGAGAAGATACAAGATGATGACTAAAAGATAGGAAATTACAACCTGTTTGAGATCAAGGGAACTTGCTCTGTTCAGCTTAAAAAGGTTTCATCAGAGGGGATTTGATCACAGGCAGTAAGAATGTACAAGAGGATTTCGATAATATTTGGGTAGTAGTTCTTTTTCTAACAGAGATGTTCTATTTCAGCCAAACCCACTGGATTCGAAGCAGAACATTAACTCAGGGAGGTTTTAGGAATGGTGTCCCTAGGCCATTCCTGAGCCCCTTTTGGTCTTTAGATCTCTAAATACACGTTTCTAAGCACCCATGCAACTATTTCATACCTTAGCACCCACATGAGAACACGCACATTTACTTGGGAACAGCTGTCCTACGAGAAAATAGAGAAATAAAGGTGTGTAGATCCAGAGAGATCTGCACATATCCATTAGAAAGCTTCTAGTAGTCACATCGATTTCAAAATATTAATTCAGTTTAAGCCTGGAATTTCTCACCTTATAGTGCCCACGTACCGTACAATGACTATCTGACCAAAAGCCACCATCTTCTGTAACAGCAGCACTTGAGGTGAAGGGCCACCCGTCCCTCCTCTACCAAGCACTTCCCACCCTATAATTCCATATAACAGCAGACATAATTTGCAAAAAAAAAAAAAAGCACATGCGTGTTGCAGAGGCTCAACCGGAGCGAAGCACCCCTCTTCCTCACCAAGGAGCCTCTGCACAGACAAAAGAGCCGTGAACTGGGGTGAGGGGGGGGATCACCTGCAGCCCCCATGGGGGCATCCCCTGTGGGGGGACCTGGGGCGGTCCAGCCCCCGGCGTTCACAGGCATCCCGGGATGCTCAGGCCCATCTGTCGCAGTGGCATCACGCCAAGGCACGCGCGGGCTGGATCCTGTGCGAGGCTCAGCGCCGCAGGCCAGCTCAGACCTGCTCGCCGCAATGGCATGGGCTCGCTCCGGAGAACAAAGCTCTCGCATCCATCCTAAAATATGCTTTAGCAGTGCCTAGAGAGAAAAGATCAACCCCCACCAGAACTATGCAAAAGAAAATAGCCCACAGCCCTCACTAGACCCATCAGAAAGGTTAAATAACTTGATTCCACCAACAGATCGCAAAGTACCAGTGATGCACAAACCCACGCCGCACGAGAAGCTGCTTCTACCGGCACGAAACCCCACAAACTTACTGCGCGTAAGACCTTCAGTCGTCCTGTGCAGCCAAGATGTTCACATGAGCCTTTCCACAGTCACCCAACAGCAAAGCTGGAGCTGCTGACATGTAGCGCGCGAGGTGCCAAAGGATCTTTGGGCCAGGAAGAAGGCAGAGATACGCACGATACTGCTGGCTAGAGAAGAACTGCATCAGCTTTGAAGAAGACATTTGGGAGCATAACCCAGCTAAGGCGTAACCTGCACTAAAGGCAGAGGGTCACCCTCAACCTGGCTGTGGGTCTGAAGCCCCCAGAAGGTCCCTATTCATCAGCACATCCAAGTGTGGGGATGGGCCTGGAGTTACGTGCAGCCTTAAGGTTAAATGTTTGCACATGTGCTTCATTGAGCTAGGGCCAAAGGTTCAGGTGGGAAGTGCCCGACTGGGAACTGCCTCGTTTGTCCTCCCAGGTTTTGTCCATGATCTGCAAGCGCTCAGGCCTTGTGGTGGTCGGGGCAGGGTGGCATCTGGACTCCATTGCTGTAAGCAGAGCTCATCTATGACCTTCCCAGCACCATTCCTTTGGTAAACAGCCTTTAAATAAATCACCTGAGGAGGAGCCAACGGCTCACTTTGGGAGCTGAATCCTCGTTACTGATGGTTTTATCACCACGTTACACTGAAACCTGGGTGGGGCTGTTCATTTTAGATTTTGGACACTAAAAAAGTGCCCACTAAACCATTAGGACTCTGTCTCCTAATGGGTGGCAGGTTTTCCTCCCCCCTGATTTAGGAAGAATTACAGGACCTGGTGAGGGATGTTGCTCGGTCAGAGCACATTGCCTGATCTAACATCTAATAAAATGGAAGATCTTTCTTCACCTATTTCAAGTGTGAAGCATTTGATTTTGTGTGATTTCCACTTGCATTTGAAATATATATGGAGTGTGGATAAATTCACACAACGTAATTTTATGACTTTTAGAAATTTTTCCATAACCACTTTCAACTGGAGTGCCCACGCTGCTCTATAAACAGGGTAAAACCAACAAAACATGATCTCCTCAGCACACGTCACTGGCAATTTCAGCTGTAATACTCAGCTCTATTAAAAGCAGTAATCAATGGTAAATGGAGTTGTCGAATGTTTGCTCTGCTCCAGGTCTGTGCCTGGATGAGGCCTGGATGCCCAGTGGCTTAATCATTTGCCAAACAGGTCCTTAGTGCCCTAAACGCACCCTGGGCTCCGTAAATAAGCACTGGGGAGACTCCAAACACCCAAACGCAGGCATTTTGCTGAAATGCTCAGCTACAGGCTTTGGAGAGGTATTTACATTTCATCCAGTGCTAGCCTGGAATTTATGAAAACAATATGTTTCAGGTATCTGAATGCCTGAGGAGCTTTATGTTACGCCCAGCGTTACCAGATTTGTGGCAGGACAACAAAGTGCGTGCCAGTTCCCCTAAGTCCAAGGCTGGTACCCTGAGCGACACATAAATCTGACACAAGCAGGCTAAAAATCTAAGCTAAGTAGAGGACTGAAGAAATCCAATTCAAGTTTCCTCACTCCATTTTGCCAAAGCCTCTTCACACAGACCCAGCCGCTGCTCTGCTATTTGAGCTCTGAATTTCTCTTGAAGGGAGCAAATGGGGTAAAGGAAGAGGGGAACTGTCTTCTCCTCCTCTGCTTGCAAACTTCTGCACAGTGGTTTTGATGCAAACCCATTTATTGCTGACCCAAATGGGACACCGAGCACGTTCAGGCAGCATGAGCCATGGGCCAGGTGGGTTTGGTGGAGGACTCAGGTGCCACCAGTGCTCACCGCCAGTGCCACCACGGCATCTGCACCGTCCTGGAGGTGTGGCTGACTGGGGCTTTTTGGGCTGGAGGTGTCCTCAGGCTGCTGGTGAGGTCAAATGAAAATACCAAATAAAGCATTCACGATACTCTGTATGGTCTGTGAGCAGCAATTACACACACAGCTGAGCTGGCACTTTGAGGGTTCATCCAACTGGGCTTTACAAACAAGAGCTTCAGCACATCTTCAGAGCAGGGGCTGTGAGCACCTTCTGTTGGTGGGCTACACAACGCAGCCCGCCACGGTGATGGGTGCAGTGCAGCCAGGAGCAGATCCTGCCTCCCAGTGCCAGTTCCCCTTCCCTTCACTGCCCCGCCGCGCTGTCCTCCAGCAGGAACCCGGGAAAAGCGACACTTCGTCTATGACAGCCCAGGGAAGATGAGCGAGAGGGGAGGAAGAGCTGATTAAAATCAGAGTTTTCATTCAGAGTTTTCATTCTAGATTCAAATCTATACCGAAATTAGTCAGCCAATGACCTCATCCAACAGCGATGAACGAACACGAAGATGACAAGCAAGTGTCGATAAGTCTCAGAAGACGTAACATCATTCCTGAGCACAATTAAACACAGCCTTACCAACATCCAGGCTCTGACTGTTCATGAAATCCATATGGAGTCATTAGCCTTCTTAGGTCTGTTTTTCCACCACCCTTAGATGCAGAATGAGAGCCTGACTGCATAAAAACCTACTGAGATTTAGGTAGGCTCTGGATTTAAAGAGAAAAAGCGATTTCTGAATATTTCCTTTCTGAAAATGCTTGCCCTGGAAGAAGAGTGGCCAACTGTGGATCCACAGGCCATTGTGGAGAAGCTCCCTGGATTGACCAGCCGCCTCTTCAGCGCCATGTTAAACGTCCGAGTCTGTGCCACAGCTAATGGTGGAGTTGAGTGGGAAGGAAACCATCTGGTCAACAACTGCATTGGTACTGTGTGTTACGGGGTCGGTGTCACCTCTCGGGTCCGACGGACTATCAATTAAATCTCAATAAACATGTCCTGCACCCTCCAGGAGTTCTCAGCACTGCTGCTTTGGTGCTCAGTGAAGAGACAAGGGTGGTGCTACAGAGTCCTTGATTTCAGCTCAGGATCACTTTGACCGACAGATTTTTAATGGATTCCAGGTCCAGAATTTTAATAAATTCCTTGAAGCCTTTCTTTGGGCAAAACTGGACAAAGTTAACTTCAGCATTAGTTTGGCTGGGCTAAGACAACCGCAGAATTAGGACCCACAACCTTCTTTTGAAATGACGGCCAAATCTGCCCGTTGTTAACCTTTGCTCTCAGGCTTCAAATGGGAGAAGGACAAGACTCCTAAAGTATAAATCTGGTAAATAGATGTTATGAAGTTGGAAGCATTGTGTTATAACTTAACTGTCCAGCTGAGATAAAGGTATCCCTTTACTTTGCTCATTTTACGAACACACATTTCCTTGTTTTCGGCCCTTAATACTGAGACTAAGTCTGACATGTACATAAGGCACATCTCACTTTCCACTGGGCTATACGTTTCTGCACCACGCGAGACAAAACAGGCTGTTGGGACCCAGCTGTGCAGTTAAAATTGTTTTAGAGAGCTAATCAAAGGAGGGCGCAGCTCTGAATTCTCCTTGCGTGAAGGTAAGCTGCGGGCTCAGCCTCCCAAGGCTCTTCCAAAAATACCATCTGGAATATTGCATATATCTGGGTTAAAATGAAAATTAAGTTCACCGTTGCTAGCAACAGCATTGGGAGAACCATCAGGAAAGAGAAGGCCTCTTCTCCCAAGGAGGCCTGGAAGCAAGCACAGCACTTGATGGCCAGTAACCGGCCATCAGGGCCATGTGAGAAAGGCTGGACCAGCAGGGATCAGGACCAGGGGCTGCAACGCAAGGGCACGACTCAAGGTCTTCATTTTCTGTCAGTGGAGGAGAGATCATCTCGTGGTAGCAAATGGTAAATAAATGGTATTTTGTCCAAGGACTTGACTTATTCACATTATTACAAATGTCAGATAACATGAACGAGAGCCGCGTAATTGCTACGTAAGTGTTACAAACTGCTCCCAAGCGCAGCACACATACACACTCTTTCTCTCACACATTTTTGCAGGATTGGATCCTTATTCAGTTCTTTCAATGCTTTTTTCAGAAAAAAATAATTTCTAATTTAGGGAGGAAAAGTTTTATTTAATTATCTTCTTTTTGTTTTCAGCTTGAATTGACCAACTGCATATCTTCCACCGGCTTTATCAAAGAAGCCACCAGTACTAGAGCACATCTAATTTTAAGTGGGCTTTAGCTGGCAGACTTAAAATTGATCATGCATTTTAGTTTCAGTAACTTGCAATTTCTGCACTCTTTGATAGCGCACTTTAAAGAACAAGTCTTCTTTAATGACAAAGGCTTAAAAGAAATGACCTTTCTGAACAAAATATCAAAGCTTAGAAAAGATAGTTCCTTGGAAAAAAAATGTCTGAATTAAAATGACCTTGTGTTCTGAAACTTTTTCATACAATATCTGACGTCTTACTTTTCCTTTGTACCCTCAGAACGAGACCAAGTATAATTTAGTAGTGTGGTGCCTCCAGTACATTCTGTGATTTGTGAAGGACTTGCAGTGCATTAAGATAATTTAAAAAAATAAATAAGATCCCCTATACACTCTCTAGCAAGACTGCTCGTCGTTAGAATCAAAGCTGTGCATGTTTTTCAGAAAATTCAATAAACCACTGTAAGATATTCTAGCGATCGCAAAATATTTCCTTCCTGTCACAAGAAAATCTTTTTCTCGGCAGCAAAATAATTTCTCAGTTTGAGCCCAGAGTCGGCAGAGATTTGGGCAAGTACCAGGAGTATCTGCTGTCCCTGGCACAATTAAAGCCCTGTTGCAGAGGAAAGCAGAGGGCTGGGAGAGGGGGAGAGGTTGTGTCCCTTTTCTTCTGACTGCACCAGAAATGAGCTATTGGTTACGCGAAACACAAGAACTGTGAGTGGCACTGAAATAAAGCGTCACCTCGACAAGGGTCACCTCCCTTGACGCTGGTGAAAAACCTTAGGATGCCATTTTCTTGTGGGATTTTAGATAGACTGAAATGACCTTCTCTCCCACAGCAAAGATCAGTAAAATTAAATAAATAAAAAGTACAAATAAAGCTCTAACCATATTCAAGCTGGTGTCACCAGAGCTGGTTTTATGGGCAATGAAGCCAACTACTGGCAGCTGGCAATTCACTACCCAGCGGGTGAAAAGAGAGGTAGAGAGCAAGTAATATGTATGAAAACCTTTCTAATCCTGCAGTTGGGACTCTAACTCCTACTTGTTACAAAAGTCATCGGAGAAATGTTAACAACGACTACAAGAGAACTCCAACCAACCTTGAATTTAATTTCTAATCAGGTTTACAAGCACCTTCAAAATGGTCCTCACATGGTATTTGATGCTGGAGAGAGTTTCCCAGTTTTAAATCTCCCAGATGGACCAAGATCGACTTTTCTCAAGCTGCTTTTTGGTCATCAATGACATCAGCAACCCAATTCCTTCAAAAAGAAGGAAATTGAGGCCTAAATTCAACTAGCTACAAGAGGGTCCATGTGTTTCTTCATGGATGTACCCCATCTTACCACTTTCAAAAGCATGATAACCACCCAGATATCATGCAAAAACACAAGCAGAACACCAGAATCAAAAATGCCTCGTTTCCTTCATGCATGAGAAGAGAGATTTCTCTGCCCCAGCGTCTGCCGTTGGACACTGGGCCATACCCAGAGGTAAATCCCAGTGCGCACAGCCTGCGGTTCTACGAGCTCTCGGTGCTTCTCCCGAAGAGCCCAACCGCCGCTGCCGTGCACCTCTCGAGTAAACACATTTCATTTTACTGCCCACCATTAACGAAATGCATCCTAACAAATGCTTCCTACTAAAACTCACCGTTGCCCCCAGCGAGGCTTTGTGTCACCTGCCGCAGGAGCAGCACCTCCTCCCGTATCAGAGCCGTGACAACCCCTTATCTATAATTAGAAGAATCACTTGTTGATTCGAGGAAGGTGGAGAACCTGCCCAGGCCCAGACCAGCCTGACAATCAGCAAAACACCCAGCGAAGTTGGAGCTTGTGTTTGGCGCGGAGCTCCCTGCGGGCGCTGCCAGGAGGTGGGGGTGGATGGAGCCCAGCCTGCCCAAGCCTCTCCTCATTGATCTCCACGCCAGGCAGAGATAAGCGCGCAGCTGGCGAGCTGGGACTCCAGCCGTGTCCAGCCGCCGACACTCAAGTGGTCAGGACCCTCCTTGTTCTGCCCGGCCTGTGGCACGTCGAGTGCCGGTGCCACCGGGGCGAGGGAGGAGAAGTGGCCGTCCCCGTCAGCAGCGATACGGAGGGTCTCGCTGCCACAGCTGGACTTAGAAAGCAGGAATTTCTGGCCCCCTCTCAAGCACTCAGACCATTAACTGTGCCTTGATATGAACACTGCTGGCAGCATGGTGCCTAAGGGAAAAAAAAAAAAGCTATTCTTGTGTTCAGCATATCTAAATTTACAGATTACGAATGTACTAATGTACACCCTGGCTCAGGGATGGCCAAGTGATAAGGAAACCTTCCTGTGCCTGGGGGGCAGAGCCAGGAGGACTCCCCGTCCAAGCCCTTCAGCTTTCCATCGCGGCGCAAAACTCATCCCTGCAAACCCTTGGGAATCTGCTTAGGTTGACCAGGATCACCCAAAAGAGCCCATGTAGGCTCACGCAGAATCAAGGCCATACCGGTTACGACTCTTTTTCAGTAACGCCCCATAATTGTCTTATCAGTAAATGACGAAGGACTTCCCTGTGACCGGCATGTGCAACCCCGATGATCGATTTATACGCAATTAACTGGCAACGGCGGCTGCATTTGTCATCATGGTGTTTTCATTCTCACTACGATATTTCTCCTTGAAACACAGCATGAC
Source organism: Rhinoptilus africanus (assembly GCA_013400135.1). NCBI lineage: Eukaryota > Metazoa > Chordata > Aves > Charadriiformes > Glareolidae > Rhinoptilus > Rhinoptilus africanus. The sequence continues at coordinate 502,836 of VXBO01004050.1, forward strand.
ATGTTTTCCCTGTTAACAAAGCCATACAGAACTCTCATAGGCACTGTGGCTACGGAGGTGAGTGGGATGCCCAAGCAGGACAATAATGTCAAAACAAAATAGAACAAAACAATAATATTTTAATATTATGTAAACACATGGACACAAAACAATGTCAAAAGATGTTAAAATATTTTGGACAATAATAATAGAAAACGGGATTTTCTTCATGTATAATAATGAGAAGAACAGGACTGGGAAGTCATAACAAAAATATTAGTAGAGAAAACTACTTGCTCGGTAAGCAAGCTCAGCACGGAGTCAAACACACAGTATATCGAAAACGTAAGTCTGTAATAAGAGAACGATAAAAAAAATAATGGAATGAAGATGCAACTAAAAACATGCTGGCACGAGCAATGGATGTGTTTTCATGAACTTCATTACATCTTACGTGCTAACAAAAGAGCCACCGATCTTTGCAGTTTAATTTACAAGAGCCAAATCTTCAAACCTATTCAAAGCAGTCCATTTGGCAATCGAAGAAATCCAACGGCTCCAGCATCTACCTGGAAATGAAGAGATTCTCATTAGTTTTATCTCATTATTTTCACTATAAAAACACAACAGGCTGAGAGCAGGGTTGGGTCCAGCCAGCAGCAGGCTGTGAGCGCAGCTGTGTGGGGCGGTCAGGAGCAAGTGGGGGCGCAAAGCAGTAAAAATCAGTATTTCAGTGAATGAGGGTCAGGCAAATACTAACAAAAATTGTCATGTGAATGTAGTCTTGGAAAAATATCTGCTCAGGAGAAAAATGTCCCTGAACAGAAGCAGCACAAGAACTTCTCCATGTCCAGGAGCAAACCTGGCGGCTGCCTGGCCAGGAGAGGAGCTGGGATGCGCCGCGCGGGCTCCGTCCCTGCCCCGCTTCTCCAGCGGGACACAGCTGGGGCTCCTTCCACCCCCAGCATTTCCGTCATTTGTGGCCTGGCCTGATCTAATGATCTGTGATTATTCATCTTTTTCAACTGCTATTTTCCTAACTCATGAAGACACTAATTCAGAATAAGTTTGAGGCAAAGTGCATCCCTTAGTAATGCTGGCACTGCTATTGGAGAGAGTCTAGAGACTACATTACAGCTTTATATTTATCTAACAAAGTTACCTACACTGGACTTATTACCAAGAATCTACAACATTTTCAGTTTCCAATTAGCTTTAGCTAATTCTTGTTAAGAAAAAGTTTAGAATTAATACTTTCAGACAACTTTCACGCTGTTAACATTTTTACAAATGGTTAAATATCTTACAAATGCTTACGCTGTTTTTACAAGCACGCATTCTTATTTGCAGAAATCCTCATGTGAGATATGCAAATATCATCAAAGTCTATAAATCTAAAAGAGCTGGAGTGGCTTTCCTAGGAAGTTTCCTTTTACTCACCTCTCCATGTGAATCACTTACTCTAAAGGCACAGCAAGGCTTTTTATTGCTGCAGCACTTGCCATAATTTATATTGGAGGGTGTAAACGTCTGGAAAAAAAAAAGCTCAGGCTCCTGAAGATCCGGTACTTTGAAGATGTGATCTGTAATATTATGCATTGCATCATTGTTTTCTATCTTAAAAGGAGGTGGCATCACCGCAGAGCTGCAGCTGTGCACCCAGCCACTGTCTCATCATGAACGTCGAGGCAAAGCCCAGACTTGTAATGCACCTGCGAGATCTCTAACCTGGCTCTAATAGTACTGACTAAGCACTGGGAAAATTCTCAGACGCTTGTTTACTGAAAATAAGGATCTTTTAAAACGGCAACCATATTCGAGTGTTTTAATTAAGCCGTAAAACTTCAAGAACTGGGATCCACAGGTGTGAAATGGTACAAATTGATCAAAGATAATCACGTACTTTCTGGCGTGGTTCAGCTCTTCCTCCAGGACAGAGGCTCTTTTCTCCAGAAATTTTACCTGTAAAATATATCCCATGTGAAAACGGCGTACAGAATTCTAATTAACAAATTTGCACTCATTTCATAAAGGGTGTTTTTCTCGTCTTTCCTGCCTAAAAAAAAAATGCGGTAACACTTTAGCTGCATACTAGGGTTAATACTTGATAGAAGGTGGTTAGCATGGCTTCCCTGGCCCTGCTCCGGCTGCATGCTACCTACTGCTTTAGGGACAGGGTCAAAACAGAGGTTAAACTCAGCTGGTGGGACCAGATGGGTTACGCCAGGGTCTGGGAGCTCCAGTTCTACCCTCAACTCCCATACGAAGCCTCCGCTCGGCTCCCTGCGCTTTTGCTCTCGTGATAAAGGTACTCACCTGTTCTTCAAGTGTATGGCGATTAATGTTTATTAATACACCCTGGCCACTTTTGGACGACTCACCAAGAGCAGACAGTTGGGCAGCGTACTTTATATTTAGCAACGTTTTTAGAAAACTTTGCCCAAGCCTCAAGTATTTTCTTCTTTTTTTTTTCTTTTTGGTTTTGTTTATTTTTATCACTGCTGGGTGTTTTTACCCAGCCTATCCTCTTCAACCTCCTCCAACAATAAATAATCCTGACAGGTGCAGAGATTCCGCTGCCCTTCTTGTCTGATGTTTTCAAACAGGAATTTCAGCAATTTTCAAAGCCCAGGACACCTGTGCTTCGGGAAGAGCCCTGCTGCTGCGTGGCCTGCGACGGCAGCGTACCGCTGGAAACACAGCCAGCAGCTATGTATTTCTGGGATAGCACCCAGGTTTGAGTGTGTGTAGTTACTTTTACTCTTTTGAAATGCTGCTGCTGCTTACAGAAGCCCTGCAGGTGGATATCAGATTCTACTTTTTTTTTTTTTTCTTTTTTAAACTCATTAAAAGGTGTGGTATTCTTATATTAGCTCCAGAGTAACGTTTCCTACCAGACAGCGTTAACAGTCAACCACACTTTAAAAATAGCTTTTTACTATCAACTGGAAATAGATTTCCCCAGTAGATCCTTAACTCTTTATTTCCCACAGCTATTGAAATGAGAACGAGCATCACTTCCATCAGGTATCCCTTGATATATAAGCGGAGTGTTTACAACCTAGCATTGAAATTGCGTCTCTATAAGCGCATACGAATATGAAAGTTTCCCCTATGAAAATTTCTTACTTCTATTAAAGGCATACTTTGCCAGGGGAAGCGTCTCATGCATAGCAAAAAATGCTTATGCATTGTAAAGAAGAGAGGGAAAAAAGGAAAAAAAAAGCATATGCATTAAATTACCAACCATCTCCTTGGAGAGAGACTGCATAAGAAAGAGAAATAGAGAGTTTGTAGCTCCTTAATGCTTGAAAAACAGCCTGGGAAATTGGTATAGGGAGTGTGCTGGTATCAAGCCTACACTTGTACGCCGTGTCCTCGGGGCTTTCGCTCTTCCCAGGGCCCACGGGCAGCTCTGGGGCACCAGCATTGCCCTGTCTCTCTCGCTTCTTCCCTGCAGCCCAGGACAGACCCCAGTCCTTCCCAACACGATTAAATGCACAGTCCGGCACCGGGCCATAGCTGAACTCTGGCAGTGTTTTCTTTGCATTACCATTATTCCACATCTATGATCACTCCTCTTTAATGCTATTTATCCTTCTTAATGTGAGTTCAGGCAACGATGATATTTTGTTTTCTTCCAGCTCCTAATAATATACTCAATAAGACAGCATCAAACAGCTTCTGCAGGAACCACGTACAAGAAACACTCAATTCATTAGTAATTCCCTATTTACAATGGCATTTTGATATTTCTATTAGCCAGTTTCATAGTCTATTTCATATAAATAATATTGATCCTGTATTACTCTAGATGAGCTAGTGCAATATTAAACCCAAAACATTTGCAGAATTCGCTTAGAGCCTCTTTATACTGGAACACCAAAATGATCATTTGGATGACTATCTTAAAAGAAATACCCCATTTGCTTTATTATATAGGCTGAAAGAAAACGAAATGATTTCTCATTCTCCTGTGCACCCTTTACATGCATCCTTTAAATGATTGCTTCAGGAGAAACGGGGTAAAGAAGATGAGAGGTAACTGCGTGCTATACATGAAAGGTTGAAAAAAACCCCCTAAACTGCATATAGCATAAATTCTACCTTCAATTGCCATCTGAAGCAAAATCTGGGATCAAAAGATACAATACAGGAGTTCTCAAGGTGAGGAGACGGGGAGAAAAGCCCTGTGAATGGTGACTAAGTCAGAAGCATACGAGTCCTGCCGTAATTTGGTTTTGAGACTTACTCACTATTTTTGGCCAAATTTTAGACGGTCATAATTTCTTGTCTAGAAGAGAAGTTTTTTATCCAGTCCAAAAAGCTGAAGATGAATAAGAATTTACCTGAGATTTTAAAGATAGAATGGTGTCTTCAAGTTCCTGTCTCACAGACGCTGGCATCAGACCTTTTAATGTGGTTTCATATTCTTGTCGTATACGGATCATCTGAAACAGAACAAAAAGAAATGTATATATAGATGGCTCCTCTTGGAAACCAGAGAGTAACTTTTTTCCTTCTTTTGCCCAAATTGGAGCCCAAGTAAACTCAGAACTGAGATATCAAGGGAAAGGGAAGGAGAAGAAAGATCAGTAAAGACCTATAAAGCGCAGAATAGGTAAAAAAGAGGAAGAAAGGAAAAAGAAAACATAAGAATAAAGAATATATGGAGAGGAGGAAAAAATCATGAAAAGGAAACAGTAAGGCATTTGTTGGAACATGGTGTGAAGAAGCAATAATCATTCTGAAATCTACCTCAACAGGGCATTTATACAGCCATAAACTTCTCAAATTGATAATCAGAAGTTTCATTTTTGTCTTTGGTGGGATCTGAACCATGTCAGTAGAGTGCTATTTGCTCCTTACTCCCTTAGACAAGGTGAATTACTGTTTCCCAAGATTTTTTTTTTTTTACAAAATTTCTCAATTTCTAGGTGCTTTTAAGGCCTTTTTTTTTATTTATTGCACAACTAGTTTTCACGGCACTTTGTGTCTTCCTCAACTTCACTGATGCTACAGGACTAACAATGAACAGGTCTGAGTACCTTAGACTTTATGAGATCAGATGTTCACACCAAAATGATTCCTTCTAAAGGAGGAAATTTTAGTCCATAACCTTATTCAACAGATGCTGAGTAAGCAGTACAGTTACAAAGCCACGTTAAATGAAGACAAATAAGCTGGAAGGATTGTGCTTCGTATCTCTCCGGTGAGGCTGTATTTGCTGAATTTTGACCCAGGAAATGTCCGGAGAGTCTGGACCAGCCCTGTCCACCGAGTGGCACAGGACTGCTCGCACGCATTATTACTCAGCTGAATCAGGGCCTCACATCTGTACTTAACTTCCAATAGGATTAACTGCTTAATTCAAATTAAGCAACTACTTAGGTGTTTTTCTGGATTAGCAGCTGAATATGTAAATAAAGGATAAAAGGGAATCAATATCAGATTAACTTATAAAATATCTTTAAACTTTCAATTCGAATCTTTTTTTCCCGATGATTTGCACGCCAACGCCACTTTGCGCTAATTTTGTTTTAGTTACCAAATTGCTTAAATCGACCATTGCGACCGCAAATCAAAACCTCAGCCTTACATCTGAAGAAGCCACGAGCTACAACTTCCAGCTCCCAGCTTGCAAGGGGCGCACACGCTTCAACACGTGAGAACCCAACCCAAAGTTCACTGCAAGACGCGCCAATTACCATCTTTCGGAAAAAGCGGGTCATGCCAAAATCCACATTATGCATAACACAATTATCAATACAAAAGGAATAAAACAATCTGATGTAACTTTAGGAAAATTCTGTCTATGAGTCATTCCAACATGCAGAAGAAATCTCCAAATCTCTATGCAAATAGGCAATTAGAGGCTTTCCTTTTGAGCTGCAAGTAAGTGATGCCACTATGCAAATCTAAAGGAAAAAAAAAAAAGGGTGAGACAGGAAACCTTGTTTGAACTCTACTTATATATAAGCCAGTGATCAAAATTTATGTTTCTGAAAGTTACTCCAATAAATTTATGCTACTACTTCCATAAGGGCTTACAACGCTATACATAGGTGCCTTGCCAGGATAAATATTTTCTGAGCCAACAGCTCATTTGGGTGGGGACCTTGATAGATCAGGAACATATATTTCAGTTCATTCAACGTGTCACATTTGTTCTTGGTGAGATGGGAGCAGGAATGGTCAGCTAGAAGAGCAAAACGCTTTTATTTCCTAAATTATGAATAATAAAGATCTATTTCATGATTAAGAGGATCTGGATGATCCATCACCTTACCGATATGTTGGGGTGACCCAACCAGCGCAGAATCATAGAATCACAGAATGGTTTGGGTGGGAAGAGACCTTAAAGATCATCTATTCCCACCCCCTGCCCTGGGCAGGGACACCTCCCACCAGCCCAGGCTGCTCCAAGCCCCGTCCAACCTGGCCTTGAACCCCTCCAGGGATGAGGCAGCCACAGCTTCTCTGGAAACTCCATCACTCCATCCTCACTCACACTCAAGCTCTGTGTTTCCAGGCGATGCCGATGTCGGGAGCGCAGCCTGGGCTGTGATACCACGCACCACCCCACAACCCCGGAGTCACACCAGGCCCTGCAGGTGCCGAGCACGCAGCAAGAGCACCTTATTCTAATTTTTTCTAGAGGAAAGTCAAGCAAGTTTCACTGCAAGTAGAAGCAGCAGAAATTTTAATACAGCTCTGCGAGTGAAATAATAATGTTTTAATTGTGCAACAGTCTTCTTTCAACCAGGTCACTGGTTTTAATAGTTTAATCCACAAGCGTCCTCTAAATACACGCTTTCACAAGGCTGTCAACATTTGCTATTAACTCTGCAAAGCAGCAAGGGGATTGTTCCCTTCTGACAAAGGTGTTTCTTGGAAAATCACGAAGAAATATATACTGTGCTTTAAAGTATGGAGACATATTACTGAGTCAGCTTAAAATGGAGAAAGAAAACGAGAAACAAGCCCTGGTAGCTGAAATATTGCTTGGGGCTGATTTCTTACTCTATTTCAGAGAGAAGGTATGCACATTTTTTGCAGTGAAAACTATTCTTTGAGATACAATTGCAATTTGTTTGTTTGCTAAGACAAAATATGTTACTTTCAACTGTGCTCACTAATAATTGCATCACAAAAAGATGAAAATAAAATCCCAGCTGTTTCCTGTCCTATTATGATAAACAACACGTTGATATTTTTGGCTGAAGTTACTTTCAAGGTTTATTGACCCAAGAGATTAAAATAGTGCATGGCAAAAATCTGAATAACTTCTTACAACTGAAAAATAATATATAGTGGGCTAACATATACTAATTTTAATGGGGGAAGGTTTTCATTTTTTAACACTTATTTTTGACCAATGAAAGCCATGTCTGCAGGGATTGTTTTTTAAAATTTTTGTGTGTGTGTGTGCCTTAAAGGCTTTTTTGTTCTTTTATAGCCTCAAGCTGCCTCCCTAGGATCCACAAATACTGTGTCTCCTCTTGCACTCTTGAGAGATGTTTAAAATTGCAATTCTTCAGCCCTCAGGAGGGCTTTAGTCTGCTGCATGAGGATAGCTCTATTTCATTTACTGTTGTGTTCGTTTTTCTTCAATCCTCAGAAAGGTTTTTCTTTGAAAATTCATTTTGGTGAGTTGATTTAATCCACGAACCCCCAGGAAGGTTTTATAGCTTTTAATATTAAGCTGCCACACTGGTCTTTGTTTATTCAGGTTGGTGGCTAACATACGAGGTTTAAAGTTGTACCATCAATCATCTTCGGTGTCAGTAGAAACAACTGAAAGCTGAAGTTGCCACACGTGGATGCTCAGCCATAGGATAAATTACAAAAAAGGGAGAAATATTCACACAGTTATACAAAGCGATGCAAAAAGCGGTGAAGTTAAAATTTCACAGACTACCATGAGATCTTGTCATAGTTGGGCACTGACCATTCTTAAAAGAGACAAAAGTTGGTTGTATGCCCAGAAGAGAACTATCCAATACCAAGCTTTCCAAACCAAGCGGTCAGGCCTGGCCCAACGCTTTTCAGTAGCATAAGACAAGTTTCAATTTTACTGCTTCAAGGAGTCTTCAGGTGGCACAATTCAGTTTTGCAGCTACTCATGAGTTGTTTGTGGGGCTGGGTGAGAAGCAGAAGGGAGCACAGGACTGATCAGGAACAAGTCCCGTTGGCATCTAGCTGCACTGGAGTCACTCTCCCACCTTTTTGAAAGAAACAACCTAAGCACACCACAGGAAAAATGCAGTATTTTCAAAATGACCAGGCACATTTTTGTCCGTGTACTAACAGCCTGCAAAGCAGAGAATATTCTGCTTCTCTTCTATGCTTTGCTATAGAGCCACAACCACGTCATATCTTACTGGGGTTCCTGACACCAGCTCTCCCCTTCTTCCTTCCAAGAGGTCTGTGATGCTGAGTTTATCATTCAGAACACACTGGCCCTGATGCAAAATCCCCACCTCTTTAAAAAACAATAATTAAAAACCAAAACCAAATGCAATCTTCTCCAGATCTCCTAATTGTAAATTCCTTGATTTGAACCAGAGGAGCATAAGGAAAATGCAAAAGAAACTCTGAGGCGTACATTGCCTAAGTAAATGAAGGGACCACAGAAGAGTTGTTCAAGTATAAAAAAAAATAAATCTTGCCTTGAAGGGCACAAAGTTAACATTTTGTTTATGTCAGATAAGAATCAAAAGGCAGTTCAGTTAACTAAGGTGTTGTGGTTTCTTTAGTATCTTAATTTCTGCCTGCTTATGATATTTGTGGAGGATAATTCCACATGTGCCAAGAAATAGTAGGATAGCGACCAAAAAGCGTAATTAGGATCATATAATTATTATCAAACTTTCTCCACATTTAAGAGGGAGGAAGATGAGAAAAATAACTTCCTGTGTCTCAAATCCTTTCCTGCATTATTTAAATAATGGTATGTTACAATGCTGTTTAAAAGAGAAATCTCTTCAAAAAGGTTATGCATCTCTTTCTGCAATACACATCTCTGAAAGAAGACGTGAAAGATGTGCTGTAATAAACCTGAAGGCGGGTTAGGGTACCAGAAAGGTAAAAATAACTCCTTCAGCCTTAGGCAGATCATTTAGTCTCAGACTGAAGTCTCATCCTAAATGAGGATAATAATAATAATAATAATAATAGTAATATTGCATAGGTCAACTTCATTCAGGCGGTGTGAAGATTGCTGAAGTAATTTTCTGAAAGCACTTTGAGAAGGGCAAGCGAAGGACAAATTACTACGATGCCATCCCAATTAAAAAAAACCCCAATCAACAAAAACCCAAACAACAACCCAATGAATGTCAAAGTAATGATTAATTGCAGCTCATTTATGTTCTCCCTAATTGCAGTGACTCCTCCTCTGCTTCTCAGCACTCCTAACCTCCAAGGGAGCACAGCTCTACTCCCACTAAACTGCCACGAGTCCCTGCGGGCCCCTTCCTCCATCAGCTGCCTGGGGGACGCTGGGCAATATCTATAACCGAGGGACCCAATCTTCCAAAATCTGCAATTTCCTTACATTTCAGATCTCTCGGGGTTCTGTCGTAAGAGCATATTTAATTAGAGCCTGAAATCTTCTCCAACAACTTCTCCTAGTGATGCGTCCATTTTTTCAATGAAGGACAAGGCCTGAACATTTGTCTTTTCACAATATAATCAAATATGAATATCCGCTGCTTTTTAGTCCACATCCTCTCTTATTTCAGGCAGTGGGAATTTCTATTCTTGCTGTGCAACGTATGTTGAAATATGGTTCTTCCAGATTTAGCGAAATGGAATGCAATTTGATACAAATGTTCTCAAGTTCTTAAGAAAAGTAATGAACGCTATAAATTGCATGAATTTGGCTCAGCTGAAAACAGTAACCGAGCAAGATCAGCTGAGCAAGTTATTTTGTCAAGTGTATACCACGTTGTTCTCCACGGAGAAAATACCGCTGGAGAACCTCCTCTGTTCTGACAGTTTCAATAAAACATAAATTGGTGGCATAGCTTTCCTCTTTGTTTTTCTGTCTTTAGCTAGTAAACCACTAAGCGTCCAAAACATTTTTGCCTTGTTGTTTTACTAACCCGCGGGGACCTCCAGCTCTGCCGGGCTGAGCTTTCTGCTCTAAGTCATATTTTTTCTTTTCCCAACCTGCATCCAAGAGGCCTTATTACTTCGGTGGCTTGTATTTCGATATCTTTCTTTTCTTAACCAAGATCTCCCACCTGGAAAATCCTGTTTGTAGTTAAGCAATACAAGTCTATATAATTCGTAGCCGCAAAGGAAGGGAAGGCAGGCAAAGCCTTTTTTTTTTTAAAAAAAAAAACAACACCAGTGGGCTGCATATGGCAAGAACAGCATTCTTGGGATTACGCGAGTTGGAGAGGAATAAAAGCTTTCACTGTCAACACCATAGAACAACCAGGAATGTTGCGGCTAGAAAATTCGCGCTGTTCTCTCAACCTCCCCCTCTCCGGGGCTCCGCTATTGTTCCAGCTGGGATTCGGAGGATCCCTGACTTCTTTTCCCCTCCTTCCGAGTGACTCATCGCAGATGCCATCTTTGTCCCCAAGCGCTATTCCCTTCAGCTCTTGTCCATGCCATCCTTCATTCAGGCAGCGGGAGGGTCCTGCCCTCATGGGGGGGCTCCGCCAGGGCTCGCACCCCCTGAGCGGGAGGAACAGAATCAACCCGCGCTGCTGGGCCACAGCTGGAGACACATGGTGCTCATTTCTGCCTCTGCCGAGTCCTAATACGTTATCAAGATAATTAAGTCTGAAATAAAGCTATAAGCATCTTCGACAGCACCACTGGAATGTATTTATGTATTTCAGTTTTACATTCCAGCATGTGTTACCTTCTATATAATCCTTTCCATCCTGGGGTGGTTCAGCAAGCGGAGGTTTCAGTCTTGGATCCGCGGAGGTGCTGAGTGCTCGCTAACGGCGGGGAGAGCTGAGGAAGCCCACAGCAGGCAGGATGGGGCTCAGCATTTTCACACGGACTGCGTGAACAAGGAAACCTTTGTAGATAATCATCAGAAGCTACTTTTAACTATCACCATTTCCCCTCTTTCAAGAACAAAAATCGAATCGGCATCTCAACTGGAAAACAAGCTGCCAGGTTTGCAAAGCGTCCCCCGTTGGCCAGAGACTGCCCGGCGGTGGCCACGGGTGAGGACGGGCAGTGCGGGACACGGCCACTGCTGCGCTTTGCGGCCAGACGTCTTATCGATGGCATTTCATGCTGATTATATTGCAAACAAAATAATACTTTAGGATTTAAATTATGGTAAAAATCAGCATAAAGCTGGCCTTTTCCAGTCCTTTTTAGCTCCATCCCAGCACCTCATCACCGAGACAAAAGGAACGGGACAGTGCACTAATTGAGCGCTCATCGCTCGAGATGAGCTCTCTCTCCTTTTCTCTTCTGCCATCCGACTGGCTCCTCCACGCATTGACATTTCTTCTTCTTTTTTTTTTTTTTATTCCCTGCATTAAACACCAGCATCATTGTCCCTTGTAGTCCTACTTTAAACACTTCTGAAAGAACAAAATTCCCGTAATTGATAGTATGCAAGCAAACCACAGACGCTCTAAAATGATGTACTGCTCTCTTAAAAGAAAGATCTCTTCCTCATTCACTACCATTTAAGACGAAGAGCTAGAAAACTGGCATTTTAAAACACACTCTAATTCCTGCATGCCGGCATATGCTTCTGTTCTTTCTGGTAAAAATTCTCTTTTTCCTTTTAACTAGTTGTTCTGTAGTTTCTGTTTTACTGTCTTTCTCCAGCTGGCCACTTCGTTCCAATAAATCATCCTGTTCTATGAAGTGGGTATATATTTGTGTATTTTCCAGTTGTGTCTGATTACCAAAGCTAACATTTGATCATTGGCTTCCACACGTACACCATCATCATCTACCTCTTTTCCCTTTGACAGTTGCACAGCTGGTGAGAGCCTTCTCTCCCGCAGTTCCTGCCATATGGAGCTCCTGGGAACTTTCAACTCCATTGATTTCCAGCTCCTTTCAAATCCCACCTGCAAATCTGGTTTTCTGTGCTTGAAGCTCAGCTTCTATCTCCTTCTGCTAATCTGAAACTTCGTGCTATACCGTATAACTTACTATATTCTGTTTAATTCCCGCATTCCTTTCATTAAAGAAAATGCTATACAAAATATAAAATACATCAAATGCAAAGTTATGATTTATTCTAACAATCTCAGCCTTAATTAAAAACTGGGGGGTGCTTTTGTATCAAAGTGATTAATTAATGTATCAATGGAATTGCATGTATAGTAGACACTAACCAACGTAAACGTGGTAGAATTGGGCTCCAAATAATGTCAGTAGTCATTTTATGGTACCTTTGTCAACACCGCCATACACGTATAGGGGCACCTATCTCCATGAAGGGTCCATCATAAAGATATAACCAGGATCACTGTGATTCTCCCCCAGCAGCCTCTGTCGGGAAGTCTGAAGAGAGAACAACATACTCAGAGGTGGATGTCTTGGCCTGTGCACGCCAAACGGCCTGACCAGCACGCTCTCGCTTGCGTCAGATTCTTCACTGCTTGTATGTGGCTCTCCAACACCTTCTTTTCAAGGAAAATGTTTTAAACTTGAAATGCGTTCACCACAAGTAGTTAGAAAAGAAATCTCCTATTGTGCTGCCTGCAGACATCGAACCAGCAGATTTTCAGGTGCCAGCCTGTGAGGAGCTATGCCACCTTGGCTGTTTATCTCCTACGCGTTTCACTATATATACATCTATGAAATGTTATCTGGAGGAAAAGCACTGCAGTCCGCAGTACCCTCCTGGCCCCAGTGCGTGGGGTGCCGGCAGCGCAATGGATGGAGAGGGGAAGGATGCAGAACTGCAGAAAAACCAGTGCTCTTCAGTCACAGCCTCTCCGGTCCGTGCTGTTCACATACCGAAACCGCAGGGACTATTTCGATGTGACAATATTTGGTGTGGCTGTTCTTGAAAGTCACCGTGGAAACTTCTCTCCCCTTCCTTCCCCGTGGCAGCGGAGGCTGCAGAGCTGGTGCCAGCCCTGCCTGCCCGAGGGCTTAACGCCGGGGCCGCAGGCAGGGACGGGGCAAGGGCTGCTCGCTGGGCATCGCCCCTGGGTGAAGATCCTTCACATGGAGACTGAGCTTCCCATTGCTGTGGGAGCAGAAATCGGTCTCTGGGGGAAAATTTCGGAAGCATTTCAGTGACGTGGCTTGAAGCAACTGGAGCGAACGGCAGATTTTCATCAGCAGCTCCAGTGGCTGGTTCTCAGTTTCCAAAGGGCTGGTGGGCTCCGCAAGACAAAGGCTGCCTAAATCCTCCTCACCTGCAGCTGGCCGCAAAGCACTTTCGTTTTTAAATAGCTAACCTAGAGCTTATTAGCCTGATTTTAGATGACACTGACGTGTTCTGAGAAAGACAACCCTTGAGAAAGTGTGGGAATTCGAGGCAGGGGCCCCAGAAGCAGTGGCTTTCCCAATCTCCTGGGGCACTGAGCTAAAAGTTCCCCAGAGGAGAGAGGCTGGGCTCAGAGCACCCTTCCTGCAGCGGCTCACTCAACTCCGGACGGAGGAAACTCCACTCCTTCCACCTGATTTTTCCAGAGCGTATCTAGCAGGGCAGGATGATGGAAGCGAGGGCAAAGGTTTTCCGTGAATTTATCTGATTGCATTTAAAACTCTGTGATTGTTTTAAAAATGAATCTGAAGAGAAATACAGGCTAAAAGCCCTAAACTAAAGGGATATTAATATTACTCAGGTCTCCCAGCCACCGTTGTCTTAAGAATTAGGTGGGAGCTGGACCCTGGACTCATCTCTGTCTCGCTGCTCCCTCGCTCACAGCTCCCCAGAGCACGATTCCAGCCAGGAGAAGGTGTGGCAGATGGTAGAAGTTCTCTCTGCTCCACAGCAACTCAAATTTCAGAACGATGCATCACAGCATTCATCTGAGAACAAATATATTTAGTTGCCATGGAAACGGTAAATTAGGCTGAATGTGGTAAATATCCAGCAGTCATAAAAAACTGAGCAAGTCAGAATAATAAACATTAAAAAGGAAAACTTGCTGAATGCTTTTGAATCATAGCTCTTTTACAATTATCACTCTTGTTTTCATCTGAACATGAGTGAAATCCACTTAAACTAAGCTGTTCCATTTTATTCCAAATACTTCTACGACATCCTTATTCTGATAGCTGCTTTCTCCACCTTTTTATAATCTATTTGAGAAATAAGAAATTAAAGGGCTGGAAATCTACATTGGTATTCTCCCTCATTTCCTCAGTAATATTCATGAATTGAACATAATTGATTTTCTGTCTTCAGAGAATCTCTCTCCTTTATGACTCTATTTGGGACCTGACTGCTTGGAGGCGCATTCCCATAGTTTGAGCATCCATAGTGTTGCTACTTCAGCTGTTCGCGAACATGAGAAAGTTTTTCCCCCTATTATCCCCAATTAGAAATTTTACATCGTAATCAATCCACCCCTCTGGTTAAAAGCATTAGAACAAGGAATTAAAGAAACAGTTGTGTGGGTTTTTTATGAAAATAATTCTTGCGTGTGATTCTCAAAAGAGAGATCCTTGGAGCTTTCTAGTATACTGGCGTGGGGTGATTACGCTTACAAAAAGGAATTTGAAATGAAATGAGGTATTCTAAAGAAATCTAGGTAATAAAGCAAGAAGATCGCTACCATTACTTTTTATACAGACCAAAATTCAGCAAAATTTCTTGCACATGCATAAATCCCCTGATTCATTAAGGCACATGTTTAAGCTCTCAGTGATGTGCGCCATTTTTAATTACACGTTCACAGGATGTAAAGTCTGCTGTATGAACAATTTAGATTTTTAACTACTGCACAAAGCCATATGACTCGAGAAACATTTTTAGTAGAATGAAAGATCTTTCTATCAGAAAGCTTGTCTTACATTAGATCTAGGAATGCATCAGAGACAACCAGGTGATACCCTACAAGAGTATACAACGCAGGAACATAACCGAAACGGGATTAGTTGACGGGAAGCTGGTTCCCAGAGTTCCACAGTAGTGAGATATAAGAAACTTCAGCATTGCTTTGCAAGGAAAGGGTTTGGACATACTCAAATTTCCTAGGAACCTTCCCACCCGCTTTCACTGTCTTGGGACTATAGATCAAAACACCCTATATATAAACCTCTATATATTGTGAGTTACACTTTATTTACTGCTATTTTGCCACTTTCCCTACAATTCCATATGTCTTAAGAGGCTGGACATCTAATTTTTGAAGGAAACATCTAGCATTTTGACATGAAGAAAGATAATACAGTTCTGAGGCTCCAATTTAAGTGCAGCATCGCTGAACACATGGGCCATTGTCCTGGAAAACCATGCTTAGCAGAGGCAGGACAACCTTTACGGAAAAGATAAAATGATTTAGGCTAGTCCAAGTGGGAGAAGTTCCCAGGCACTTTTGACGAACGTACGTTCATCTGGATTAGAACTCATCATTCGGATAACGTTGCCATACTGCACCACTGATGAAACCACACAGATCTAACATGACTGTACCTACTCGCACTGCAAAGGGGATCGAAACAGTAAACAGGAGTAAACACAGGTTCACACAAGAACATGAAGTATTGGAATGAAAAAGCTCCATAAAAAACAACAGCTCATCTTCAACTGCAGCACCACGCTCGCCTCTAGACAGCTCAGGGCTTGCCATCAGAGTCCTTCCAACATATCCCCCCCCTTATTTATAGGGTAGTTTGTCTCTCTGGATAATTATAATAAAGAAAGGTTAACTCTGTGCGATCACCAGAGGGTTACTGTAACAAAGAGTTAAGCTTTGTGGATCTGTCAGTCATTCTTAGAGACTCAAGAGTTATAAGGACATTGCACTGAAAAAAAGACAAACATGGAGCACTAAGATACCACCCAACAAGCCATAACGAGAAACAGCTTTTTATTTTTAATTGAAAGCACAACTAAATGTTTTTTCATGTCTCATTCATTTGTTTGTTGTTGTTATAGAATCAAAACACAAGATTTTTCCTTTTAATGAAAAACAGAAGCTGTTTAACCCTCTCTCCTCCTTATTTATAGACAAGTAAAAGCTCAGAAAAGTGGCCTTTGTAATAGCGCCAGCGCAAATTTTGATGTTTTATGCAATTCCAATTCAGACAATATTTGGTAAAAGCAGAAAGCAAGTTCTAAGTTGCTGCCTTAAATATTTCAACTCCCTGATCGGCTGATGAGTCGTTAGATACTGCTAATATTTGATTAACATGTTTACAGGTAGCTTGTCCAAGACATAACAACTGGAAACATGTCAGAGCTGTCATTTTTCCTTTTTTCTTCTGGAGAGATAAGCATAACTAATGGATTAACCAGTCACAGAGAAGACACACTAGCAACTTTCAAAATGTTTGTCTGCAAAATAAACCAAAGCTGCCTAAACAAAGACATCCTCAATGGCTTCAGCTTCTTCAGAACATCCCAACAGCTGAATGGCAGAGACAAGACCGTTGATGAACACAGATACGAGCGTCACCATAAGCCTGCTAACATATTACCACCTTGCCAGAAAAGCTCTAAACTGGACGGTGTAGTGTCATTTAAGTAACACTTCTGTTCCATTCATACTGGGGAATGGGACATCACCAGCTGAGCTAGTTCTTCATGAATTTAGCGTGGACAGGACAGCCCGTAGGTTGGCTTGGACCAGGTACTCACGTAAGAGAAAACCTTGAAGGCAGAAAGGGGAGACCATCCTGTGAATCTGCATGTCCAGCCTTCCACCTCTGTATTTCACAAGTCATTTTTTGTTTCTTCTGCTGGATCCTCTCTCAAAATGGGTCAGAAAAAAAAGCAAAATGCCAGTGGCAAAGATTAAAGAAAAAAAAATAAATAAAAGAGATTTGGAAGAGGACTCTCATAGCGTGCAGGCCAGTGCTGTCCCTGGGAGGGACAACCATGCACCAAATAGCTGATTTTCCTTCTGCTTTTCCAGGAGACTCTTTGAAGCCAAAACGCAATGCTTGTAGGCCAACTCACTGCACCAAATTCCTGCGATGTGCAAGCACTGCGGCTAAGGGTGACCCTGACCAACGTCTAGATTTGGGAGGCAGAGGGGGCAGAGAGCAGAAGAGCTAATGGGCAACTCCTCTGAGAGGAAATACATGAACATAAACACCACGGGTGAATGAGGGGTCCCATGTGCAAGTAGGATGAAAAGAAGCGGGGAAAAAATATTTGAAATTAATGATTATTACTTTTCTACAACCACTCCAACTTACTATTCCTGCAGGTATAGATTTAGAAATGCGTTATATAGGATATATGTTACAGGATATATGTTATGGATACTATTTACTCAGCACCACATAAAGTTCTCAAATGCTGCAAAAACTGATTTGTAGTAGAAATCTGTAAATTCATAGGTGATTCAGATATCCACCAACTGTATATTTTCCCGAATAACTCGATTTAACCTGGTTTCTATGCAGATCATTGACTTTCCATTTCAATATTAGTCTGTAAACTACGTACACTATTTTGCTGAAATCTCTGATTTCACTAAAAGTGTCCAGAATAATTTTAGCACTATTAATCATATGGAACTGTTTACAGACAACGTGCTAGGACAACAAATGCATCACATCAGGAATAAAGATTATTTTTAGCTCAGTTATTGTCCAATTATAATTCTCTTCATACAAGCCATTAAACAACAGGTTAGAATAGTCTCAGAAACCTTATTAAAACAGTATAGTCAGTTCAAAATAAATGCCTCATTTAACAGCTAGAATAGTTGAAATACCAACTTGAAATAGAGAACATGACATAAGCCTTTGCCTGTAGGGTTCAGAGAGCTTAATTCTCTTTTATTACCAAAAAAACAGAAAAGAAAGCTAGCTGAAAATTTTGCAGGAAAATATGTGCTTTTTGCTTTAAAGCAAGATATTTTTAAACATTGAACCTCCTTGCCCGAGGGAAGAGGATGGGGGGGGGGGCAGCAGTGGGTACCTGCTCGCGGGCCTCCAGCTCCCTGAGTTGCAGCTTCTTCTCTGCTGCCTGCACCTGACTGCGGTAACTTTCCACTTCATCTTCTAAAGCCTGAAACAAAACCAAACGGGTGCAAAACACACGTGAGAAACACGGGACGGCAGAAAAACTTACAGGTAATGTCGTTCAATGAGCTGATTAAGAAACCAGCGCAGTGTCAGGAGAGCTCTTCAGTACAGCCACTTCCAGCCGTACGGGACAGGCACAGTTTGGCCAAAGTTATTCTGCACAGGTAGGACCACAGATTGAACAGGCATCATTAAATCTTAGTAGTTCTATCTTATTATAGGCTACAAGTATTCATACTAAAAATGCAATAAATATCATCAAAGATTGAAAGGGAAATGGAAACGCTGCAATTGCAACAATTGCACTTGCAGTTGCAAACGTCTCAGGTTTTTGTTAGCGTCTTATTTGTACAATCTCTGCTTCCTGTGAACACTTTCGCAGTGTACCAATAACTTTTCCTTTAAGCCAGAAGAATAATCTTCTCTCTGGAAAACCATGTCTGGAATCTGCAGTGAAAATGTATTCCATATTATTGAAACGGGATGCTCGCCGAGACGAGGGGCTCCCCTCCCGCCCTCTAGTCAAGTCTAGCATGTGATCTACAAACAAAGCATAAATGGCAATAAATAAAAGGAATATTATGATCATGTCACTTCACCACAACTATCCAGTCTCTATTTAGTTCAGAAATAATCACTTCTAAATCAAGCTCATAAAATGCATTGACAAATTTATTTTGTCGTTATTGTTCTTCGTATATATTTATTTTTATTATGGCAGTCCCTCAGAGCCTTGATCTTTTTGTTACACGCTTAACAAAAGAACAGTCGTGCCCCAAGGAACTGATAGCCTATGTTATTTCTAACAGATACACACCAAACAAACAATACAAAGTTCCAAAGATTTCTTTTTTAAAGTTTCCTAGTCATTGTTGAATGTTTGAATACACACTTAACATTTACTTACACATTTACTAAAAGCTTAGTTCTGTTGTCAGCTTGAATAAAGGCATTGTTAACTGCAAGTGCTGACTTGAAGCGAAGTGCACAATGTGGCTGTTAGATTGACATCAGCACAGAGGCGGCTGTGGCAGCAGAAAGGGAATATTTTGAGTTATCTTTTGTATGGCAGGAAATCAGGGCACGGCTACCCATCAGCTGAAAAGCGTGGCGCAGAGTCAGGACTGGGCCTGGGAAGGGGCTGGCGCTGGAGATACGCTACAAGTGACACCAAAGGTGCCTCCAGGGTTGGTTTCCAAAGAGCTGAGCTGCAGAGAGCCCTTCTGCAGAGCAGCCGGGAAAGGGGAGACCAAGGAGGCCATGGACTCGCGGTGCGCTTGGCAGAACAGGCGATGCAGTTAACATTCGCTTCCTCCAAGGAGAACACCCGTACACAAACCAGGATCATTAAAAGTACTCGCAGTGCAAAGATTTAACAGAAAAAAACACCCCTTGCTCTTTTCCACAGCACTGAAATACTGTGCTCTCAAATCATTTACAGGATAAAATTGCTACTGAGATAAGATAAGAGGACTACTTATGATAGATCTCACACATTGTTTTGAAGTGATGCCAGGCATTAACTTTAAAGTCTTCTAGCTATAAGACTATTACATGTTCTCATGCCAAAAAATTTAACCAGACCCAAGCATGAACTTCAAATCTGCCCAGGGACTTTTATGCTATCACCGCTTCTGAGAAATGCTGAAATCCAGGCTCTGAATATATAACCGGCCTTCAATACTCAACAAGTCTGGCAGCACCAGGAATTTGCATTAATATAATTAAATATATGTGTGAATTGTAGGCTTTTTGCGCATCTAATTTTGTAAGGTAAAATACAAACAAGCATACTTTGATTTAAAAACTAAAATGTAGACATTAATAAGGAGCAGGGCTGTTCCAGGTATCAGAAAGATCACCAAAGAATTAATTAATCTGACAAAAATCTTGCCATAACTCCAAAGTGTTCAGACATAACCAGCACAGGGCAACTCTCAGGAACATTAACAGAGCATGTTTCAGATAAATTAGGAAGTATGATCAGTCTTCTCCTGCTATTTCCATGTGATCAGCTTATACAGTCCAAAGAGCTCGGCGTGGTGAAACCTCGCTCCACATCAGCTGTCCTGCCCGGAATCCTTCCTTGTGCTCAAGAGCAAGTTTCACTCTGTCCTAGGACTTTGAAGATGGTCAAGAGATAGCATTTATGTACATATATGTATGAATATATATGTGTAGATATGTACACATCACTCTCAGAGACCAGATTTCTATCACACTCCCTCACACAAATCTGCAAGCACTGACCCCCAAACAGGATCTCAAACAGTTCCTGGTAAAGGCCACAACCAAAGGGTGGCAAAGAGGAGACTCAGTGCCCTGCTCTTTCCTTCCTTAATTTCTCCATTTTTACTTCTTTACAACAAAGATATTTTGCAGAGCATAAAATGAGAGGTTCCTTTGAATCTGAGGGTTTGCAATGCATCTTAAACTAATTTAATTTGGGAAAGTCAGATGACACAGAGTCTTTTTTAGGTCCACCTACTCTGGATAGCGTTTGCCAGCGTGGAACACACATCATTTGTTTCATTATGAGAGCAGACAATGCCTTAAACAAGTACAATTTAGACATCATGTATTTTTACTATAGCATGTAAGTGCAGCAAACTGTTAAGTCTTACAATTATCCATTCATCAATTTTCCAACCCCAAATATACTGTATGAGTTTACAGAGTTTTCCAACCACATCATAACTGGCTGTTGGTACGTTTTGCATTGGGATGGCAGAAAAAAAGAGCGGCTCCTCTGATCACTCATGAATAGCTCTAACTTGACCGTCTTTGGACTACTGCTGGGCGGCACACCAGCCCTCCCACCGGTCACTTCGCAGAATCTGGTTTTGTGTATAAAGGATATTCCATGAGCGATTAATGTTCATTTGGGTATTTCAGCTTCCCTAGCAGCACAAGGACAAAAAAGTAAAACCAAAAGATCAGAATTTGATCAAAGCCGTGCCAAAAAAAAAAAAAAAAAATTGAACAAACGCGGGCACAAAAAAAAAAAAAAAAAAAAAAAAGTAACATCAAAATCCCATGGTTGCTGCAGATTCCTGCATATGATTAGCTCTGAAAATAGTAATTAGAAGTAAGCAAGTTTGTTGCCCATGATTGTAATTTTGTAGGAGGAATGCTGATGGATGTCATGAATAATGCACCCTTTTGAAGATCACACTGAAAATTCTCTCTATTGTCAAAAAGCTTCATATGGAGTGGCCGGAGCCTGAAAGCCGAGAGCTGTTTCTGAAGCTACGCAGCACCCTCCGACCTTCTGCTGTATCTACCAGCAGCTTTTTTCACATCGGATACTCTTAAAAACAGCAGCTGACTTACCCCAGGTACACCACAGAACATCTTTGTAAAATTAAACAATGGGGTTTGTTTTGTTTAGAAACACAGTTTTTATTCTACAGCTTCAAAGTGTCAGATTTTGCTCAAAGAGTGACAGAGCTTATGTTTAATAACTGCTGAGACGAAGAAATAGGGATAAAAAAATTTAAAAACCAGGCCAATTTTTAAGTGTCAGAGGCTTTTTTTCCCTGAACGGAAAACAAAGCCCAACTTATTTCGTTAAATTTTTCCAGGTATGGGATTAATCCCTGTCCCTTAGCTTCGCTAAATTGACTTACATCACTGTTATAAAGACAGTATTTTTTTTTTTTTCAGTTAAACCGGCTTTCAAATGCCATGTAAACATGTTTGCTGTTGAAAGTCTACACCATACCTGACCTTGGAAGTACTTTGTGTTGGCCTGAGAACAAAGAAATGAAATGTTTTGCTTTCCAGCCCAGATATCCTACACTTTGAAAAGCACTTAAAAATGTAAATGAGATAATAAGCTCTACTGCAACAATGTGGGTGAATTACAGCTGTATAAAAGGAACGTTCATTTGATTTATTTGTAAAATGGAAAGGATCCTAAAATAAAATCACATTGTAAATGTTTTGATCGAATACAACATTGAGAGACACGAGAAGGATGGAAGGGAAAAGTAATGGCTTTGAGACTACGTCCCTGAAATATTACGGTCAGATTGGAGGACCTCAAGTGGAGCTGGTGGACGGCTCCATCACTGCCACTGTGACACACAAAACGTTTGGGAACTGGCCGATAGGAAAGGAGCAAGGAACATCTGAACTGCGTTTGTGGGTAGGCATTTCTTTTTTCTGGTATTCTATCGTGGCTTGATTATCACCAGCAAAATGTTTAATGAAGTTTATTTCAAACCCAACTCTGCTCGTGGTAACGTGGAGCCTGTTGGAGACAACAGAGCGGCACACGGGGAGTCAGTGCGGAGCGTGGACCATCGCAGAGACGATGATGCACGAGACCAGAGGAATCCAGCCTGACTCCTGGGTGCCAGACTGAGGGCTGGGTTTTTTTTATAAAAAATCAACTTGTAAAGCATATAGTTTTGACAAGGAGCCATGGAGAGACAAAAAGGTACGATGCCAGCATTACAAAATCCCTTTTCAAGGCAGGAATAAATTTTTGGCATTAGTTACAGGGCTTAATCTAAATCACCTAAAAGCTGGTAAGAGAAAGAGTTCTAAGAATCACAGGAACAAGTATGAAATGGAAATATATGAAGGATTTACTCTTTAATATATGAAAAATTGATTTGATTATCCTTTAACTGCAGCATATTTTAAAAAAAGAAGTGTTGGATTCCCTGAAAGAAAATTCTGTTCTGGAAGAATTACATAAACAGAAATCATTAATATTTTTAATTGCTTGGTATTGATCAATACTGTGACAATTCTCTATTTTTAAAGGTGTGATGTTTTGCTTCTTCAGCCTGAAATAATTTCCTACTTTTGGTGCGTTCCTGAGAGCAGAGAGGGCTTGATCCCTGCTCCCATCACATCAGTGGCAAGTCTGGGATCACAAGGATTAATCTCTCTGGTACTGAGGGTTGAGTAAGTGACACTTACAAGGAAAGGAAAATCTTCTAAAAAATGCTAAATACCGATGTATTTTCACTTTGAAACAAAGAGTGTCAGCGGGAAAGTCACTGTTCATCATGATCAGATTATGCCAGATAATGGCAGTCTTTTTTTGATGTATATACGTAATTCTTATTAGCTGTACCAGCAACTCTGCACACACGGATGTGCATCTCTGTCGAGAAAAGACCTCAATATTTATGACCAGTAATACTACAACTAAAGGTAGAAATAGTTGGCACTTTTAATCTTCAAAGAATTTTTCAAACATTACCAAATTAATATAATTAGTTAATGAAAGATGCCGTAATAAAAGCTACCATAATTACCTACTGTAGTTTTAATTATCTCCTTACTAATGCCCACAGAAGAAGGCTTCCACTTTACATCCTCAAAACATGTGCCAACAATAATTCTAAACACAGGCCCCTCTTTAAGTGCCTTCTAAATTCAAATTACATCCATTGATGTGTTTTCTCTCCTTGTTCATGAGAAGAAAATCTAGCTCGTTCCATTTAAACAAAATCCATGTGAACGTTAACAAAAATTAAAGCAAATTCTGTTCCAGAAATATATATGGAGCTGCTTTAAAATTTTGTCACAGAAACACTCATTCTTGAGTACCCTTAGCTCTCCTTTCCCTCTCCTTTATCTTCTCCATGTAAGTATGGGCTGTCTGGGCAAAAACTTCTCCTTTATACTAGGTGGTCTCACAATTTACAGAGTCAAATGCAGCTTTTAGTCAAAGAAAGCAGAAAAGTAAATTCAAAGAAAGAGATAAGTAAATTTGTCTGGGATTATTACCACTATAAATAAATATTGGGAAAATATATCTATGAAGATCACTGATGTAATGCCATGAGTCAGAGCAAAACATGTGTATTTTTAAAAAGTGAAATACTGACGGTTTAGCCAAATTGTTGGTGCATCCTCAAAGCTTTTTGGGTTTTCATAGTGCTTTTGTCTACTGACACTCCGAACCTGGGACACTGCATGTTCTCCGTGCCGCATTCCAGCACACGACTGTTTGAAAACGCCTCTACTTAAGTTCTCTCTTGTTTTTGGTGTAAAGCAAAGGAAATCTTATGGTTTTAACCTAATACATATGTTTGCTGTTCACATATGGCAAAATTCCTTTCTGGTGGGAACTTTTTCGCTGTTGTTGCAACACACTATATATCCAAAAAGTCTCCTTTGATGTTGAACTATTGCTCCACTACTCATTATGCTACTGATTCAATATGAAAGGCAAAATTTCTGTGGTTTTTGTTAAAACAATAGCTTTGCTTTTGCAAACAAAGTTTTCCACAACCTATATGCAAGGGCCAACATTACTGCAACAGAAAACAAAATCTCCCTATTATTTTATACTGAAAATAGTTACGGTGCTTAATAACACAAATTATTCTTCCATCCTATAGGTAGGATTACAATTACTATTATGACTGTACAGAAAATTTACGCTTGATTGCTCCCCAGGAACAGAAATTAAAACACCTTAAGCGATATTTTACATCTCTTGAACACTTTCCTTCCACTGTCCTCCTAAGCCTTTTGCCGTCAGTTCAACTTCACCGCCTGGGTGAAGTTGCTGACAACTACGTATGGGTGGGGGAAAAGTCCCACAATGACCAATCTGCACGGTGTCCTACTGCGCAACGACCGAACAGCAAATTCGGGAATCTTCATGCCTACTATACGATTTTAACCACTACACATTATTTCATGAATAGTGAACATGAATTACAACATGGAATGCAAATGCAAATGGTAATACCTTTTTTAAATGTGTCCCTAAAAGAGCTGGTTGCCCATTTTCTGCCATCATAATGAAAAGGTTTCTTCAGTCAGGAATCTGAGAAAAGGGGTAATTTTCAAAGGTACAGAATTAACAAACTCCCATTTGAGCTAATGTGAGCTCCCATATACTGGGCACATTTGGAAGTCTGGCCCGCTTTGGTGACAATTCAAAGCAGGAGTAGAGATCTTATAAAACCACCCGAGCTGTGGGCTTTGCCCACTCAAACAAGTCAAGCAGCTCCTTCTTGTGCCGCTCTATATTGCTCCTGAGATTTGCCAGCAGGAGATGCCATTGTGAAGTACAAGAATTTCTTCCCTTGAGGAAGTGTGGGAAGAAAGAAAGGGGTTCAGGAAGGAAGGGAATAATTTGAGTGTAGAAACAAAATTAAGTGTCTCTAGTACTAGTGAAAAAAAATTAAAAGTAGGTCACTTAACATAAAAGAAACATATATGCAAACATTTTTCCAGTATGGTAGGCAC
Source organism: Rhinoptilus africanus (assembly GCA_013400135.1). Taxonomy (NCBI): domain Eukaryota; kingdom Metazoa; phylum Chordata; class Aves; order Charadriiformes; family Glareolidae; genus Rhinoptilus; species Rhinoptilus africanus. Next base: position 528,210 of record VXBO01004050.1, read on the forward strand.
TAATGCTACACTATTTTCATTTTTCACAATTCATAGGCAAGAGACTGATTGGCATTGTACTGTATGCTTTGGCTCTTGAGTAGATCGTCAGCATTAGTCCCTTAACACTATTTCACATCAGACTGCATCTGGATTGGTGTCTTTTGGAGATTCCCTGAGCACTGTCAGGATTGTCAAACATGCGTATTTTTTCCTGCTTTGTTCCTACAAAATATCGGTGTGTTCTTGGCATTTTCTGTAAATACCTTGTTGAGCTGACCAAAGTTTTAGGACCATTTTTCTGCAAAGTCTTTAGCCATATATCCCTAAAACACCTTGGTAGCACCAGCAAAGCTACTCATAGGCTTAAAATTAGGCAAGGACCAAAGCATGCTGCTGAGTCAGGGCTTCCCTGTGCAACACCATAAACTCAATTCTTTTGAAACACGAAGGACGCCATAAGGCAGAGCAAGTCCTGCAAAGATAAAGATTCAAAGAGAACAGCAGTATAAATCATAAAGTTAGGCTTTTTTTTCAGGGGGGAGCCAAGGAAGGAATTGTTTTCGCTTTGTTTTTAGTGGCTCAGGTGACAGGAGAGGGGGAGGGAGGCGAGGTTCAAAGAGCAGTAATAAACTTGCTTTCATCTCTTCTTCTCCATGAACCACAAAAGCCAACAAGCAGTTGCCATGTGCAAGCGTTGCTTTGTCTATTACCAGGACATGTTAGGGTTGTCACAATGAAGTCATCCGGAAAGCTTGTCAGCTCTGAAGATTTACTATGTTTATCTGGAGTATTTTGTTAGTATACTTTACTTTAAAACTGGCTTCTTTTTTCCAGCCTCCACAAGTTTCATGGTCAAGAGCAGGGACAGAGGTTGCCGAAAGGAGAAAACTACCAAACTTTCCCCCTTTCACTCTCAGAGGTGTAGACAGAAACACCAACGGTTCACATATACCAGATAAAATGAATCTTTTAAACCCAAAGATACCATGACATCTTAAGCATACACTTATGAAGGAGAAGTTCAAAACTCCATTTTAAACCACTTATGAGAGGATTTACCAAGATTCTGCCTAATGTTCAGCTGACGCATTGTCAAAAACATTTATCACAAACCTTTTGAAGTTTCTTAGCTCCCCCTTAGTTATTAAAACTTGAACTGCAGAGTTCGTTATCAGCCTCAGAGCACACACAAAATACATCAGGTATGTTTTAAGTCAACCTTTCAGTCTGATTTTGAGACTATTATACAAAATAAAACATTCCCAATCAGGTTAATGTCTGACAGATAATGCTGAACAGGCATAACTGCTGCGCCTGAATGATCCATGAGACAATTTTCATTTCCTAATTTGCTTTTTATTACACACTTTGCAATCAAAGGGAACGGCAAGGAGTCTGCCATTCTCGGAGCAGGTTTCCTGTGAAGACCTGATGTCAGTACAACATTTTCAGACAACTTCTTGAATTTTTGACGCTATGTCGTAAGAACATCTAAAACGTCGTGTCAATGGATATACTGTGCTAGTGAAAAATTGCTATTGTGAATACAAATTAACTAGTAAAACATCTGGGTTTGCTGCTTGCTGTATTCTTACCAACAGCTCTACAAAAACAAACACGAGGGGTTCGAGCGGAATTTCCTGCAATGATTTAGAGAACATCTGACTCATGATAAAGCATATTTATCAATCACTTGCTGAACAAGGCAACCTTCTCACCGCCGGGGGCTTCATTCCCAACTAAGTTTATCACCAAACTGCCACTTTAAGTGGGTGTTTGGAAACTTTACACCTGGAGACAGACCAGAGTTTCCAGTAGACCCCTGCTGCTCTGCAAATGTCTCCTTAAAACGTATTTCTCATCACAGATGCATGAAGACCTGGAAATATAAACACTTCTAACAGCCTTTAAAAAACATCTTATTTTGCTATCCTCTTTTCAAAAGTAAATATGAAAGGCTCAGATATTTCTAATCAATAGGCTAATCTCATTCCCAGGAAGAACAAGAGAAAACTGTTTATTTTGTGCAATGAACTAGCAGACTGCCCAATACTGCTGGAATTTTCCCCATTGCCTAAAAGAACACACAGTCTCTTACACACACAAAAAGAAATCTAATAATGTCTTCATACCTTTCAAAGTAACCTTAATCAACAATATTAACTCACAAGGCAAACCACCGCTTTTTGAACTGAACAAGAGCGAGCTTGACTCAACAGTGCCTGCACACTCAATACACGTAAGATGTGAGAGGCAGCAAAGTAGTATCTTCTAAAATGATGTCTGTAAGCCAAAAATGGGATGATTCTTGACAGGGGAGGGTGCACACTTGGAAACTTAGAAATTCTTTTATTCAAAGTCTTTAATGACCTCCAACCCAATTACATTTGCAACAAGACACGATAATGCAATTGCTGCTATTGAAAAGTATGTGTGAAAACTGAGCATTTTTGAAGCTTGATTCTTTTTTTTTTTTTAATCATGTTGAGATGAAGCTCATTTACTTGAAAAGAAAAAATGAAAAAGAACGTCCTCTGCAGCTGGTCAAACAGATTACGAAACTCTAATCTCACTAGCCTGAGGAAAACGAAAACTGTTTTTCAAGTATCTATTTTATAGAACATTGGCTTTATACTTTTTAAAAGACGCATTAACATAACTGATCAGAACATCCCAGAATGTTTCTGATCTAGTTAATCATACGACGTTATGACAGAGATACTTGCTGTCATAATGCCAATGTTTCTAAACATTTCTAAAATCCTTTAAGTTCATATTTTTTCCAAGATTAGACACGGGTAAGATCTATTTCAGCTTCTTTAGAAGTTTTTTCTTCCATTTTAGCGCTCTAGAATACTAGGACAGAATATTTCAGATAGACAGACACATGCACAAGCAGCAAAGAACAATGTCAGGCTCCACAACCTATTTAAAAATTTCTGCTAGCTTTTTATTCAGAATATTTTATACTAATTCCTGTGCAACTTGTTTCTGGGAGTACCCGCTACACTATTTCTTTAGCTCTAAAATAATATTTTTCATGGGAATCATCATTCAAAAAAATTAAGCATTTCTCTAGCTTAAATTTATTGCTTCCTTTAAAAGCCACACTTGTTGCATCACTGAGTATTGATGTTGGGTGATTTCGGTCTGCAAACTTCCAGCAGGTCTGTGCCCCTGCAAGCCAGCCCTGGTAAGAGCAGACAGAGGATTCCCCTCCAGAGACCCCCAACACGAGCATCACTGCAACAGGCAACTGCTTGGCCACACTTAAAGCAAACACCCTACATTTGATCTTTTGATGCTGATGATTTCACCAGTAAAGGTAACAAATCAGGTGTAATTTATATACTAGGCAAACTAGGAAGAGGATGAGAAGGGCAAAAACGCTTCCCAAAGCTACTGTTGTGTTTCATATATAGTTTTCGTGGAATGTCAAGAGCTCTTATCACAGTTGTGACCAAACAGATCTGATTTCAATGGGAATTTTTTTTTTTTTTTAAGTCTTTTTTGAGCTCAACGATGGCTGAAAGACTAAGCTAATTCAGTTAGAAGATCTTTCTTCTGTGTCAGGAAAGTCTGGGGAAATGCACAGACAGGAGGGGACCTCAGTGCCACACAGCAGAAGTTTTTGTTGAGTTGTTGCTAACCTAAGGAGCAGCTCCAAGGTATCCCTCTGCTTTTCCTTCCCAGGAACTCCCGCAGGGGCATGACAAGGCAGTTAAAATACTACCAAGAGGTACACCAAGCCTAGAAAGCGTATAGTCGGGGATGCTTTACTTCAGACCATCATGAATGCTAAAAGCACAATGACTCAAACAGTGACCGTGAAGATCCACAGAAAAGCCATCCAAGACTACTAACTACAGACAGCAACTTAACTGTAACTTCCTGGAGAACGGGAAAGTATATCGAGGAAATCTTCAGCCTGTTCTTCTACCCTTTCTTGGGCATCAGTTATCAGATACAGTGTCCCGGAAAACAGTCACAGGTGAACCCCAGTTTGACCCAGCACAGCCACTTTTACTCTCTTTGAGCCATAACAACCTTTGCAGTTTATCTTCTACTGGACTTTCAGGATTTTGAATGACAAGTGTCAAATCTCACAATACACTTTAGTCATCATCTGAAATGCTCTGAAGAAGAGAAAGAACCCAACCGGTGTCTTTGGGTTTCAGAAACGCTTGGCAAGAACGTTTCTGCACAGGTAGAAAACGCTACAAGAGTTGGACTGGGTGAGGAACGCTTGATCAATGCTAAGCGAGTGACTGCCAAACCTGTTTGGCACATCTAAAAGGAAGGCAGGCTCTTTTAATTTACTCTTTTTTTTATATATATATGTAAGTAGTTCCAAATATTCTTATATGGATGACATTTTTAAAATGCAAAAGCATTAAAAATAACAGAAAACAGATCAAGTTCTAAAGCGCCACCAGTTTCTCATTTGTGCAGCTACAGACTAACATCTCTCATTAGACCCACGCAGCACAAAGAGCAGAGCCTTCCAGCTACTTTATGCACACTCAAAAACTTTTCCTTATCACAAATAAGACATAAACTGCAGGGAAAAAAAAAATATATATATATATATAGCGCAGTGTGAAAGAACTAAGAATTCCGGTATTGTTAAACTTGCATAAATCTTGATGTAGTTTCAGGATCCGATAAGGAAACACAAATAAGCTTGTCCTCTGTAGAGGCAGGTTTTGCAAACAGCAAGTTAAAGAGGGAGAAGGGACATTAGCCTTGTCACATACTCCAGGAAGGCGGGATTATTGGAGACAGGCACTAGCAAATCAGTCCACAGCAATGACAAACTTGACTTGCAAATGCACAGCTCCATCGGAATCAGGACAGAGAAGAGACCTGGTAGAGGACAGCAGGAAGGAAAAAGCAGCAGGTAAACGCTTAAGGCAAGTATAAATGTTAAGAGCGATGACAAAGACCTCACTGTATTCTCTGCCCATCAATCACTTCACATTTTCCTGCATCCTTCTTGCTTTTCAGTTTACACAAATATAAGTAGAAGCAACGTGTTATTCTGGCAGGATGAAGAAAACAATGCAGCAGGTATGAGCTGCTCCTTGGAGCTCAGAGCTCAGCTGTGGTCAAAGGTGTTTCCAGGTATGCAGACAACTAAAGTCCACCAATACAATTCAAACTGTAACATTGTCTTCAGTAATTGCTGTTTTACCTTGATGAAATATAAACGCAAAACTGCAGAGGATAGAAATGGTAATCACATTAGTAACAAAAATATAAGGAATTTAAATATAGCCATTTTAAGAAAAGCAATGCTTTTTTCTGAAGCCAGAGAGAGCCAATACCCGTCTTGGATTTTCCTTCAAGCCGCCCGCAGAGCTCTGGCTTGGTCCAACCGTGCAGGTGTTCCTGCAGGTATCTAACATTTGGTAGCCTGAATTTTTATGTATACAGTTTCATTCTGCCACTCCCAAGCTTCTCAGTAAGCAAACAAACTCACTTTTCATGTTTAGTTTTCTCTCCTTTGTACTTTCACCCCCTCTTAACACAACAAACATGGAAGAGAGCGGCAGCACGGAGAGCTGTGCCATGGAGCGGACACTCGCCTGGCAGCGTCGTCCCTCCCTGGATAAGCACATCCTCTTCCAATGTCCAATGTCAATGTCCAATGGTCCAAACTATTAGAGAGCAAACCCCACTGCAAAACCGAGCTGTGCCTTTACAGCAGATCTCAAAAAGGGATGTGAACGGTGCATTGCATCTTTTGTCTTCTAAGGCCAACAAGGACAGGTCTGAAACCCGTGATCTCATGCCATGCTGGCCCAGGAAAATGGCATATTCAGGGCATAGGTTTCCAGCTTAAAAATACTCGTGAGGTGATCTGATGTGACTCTATTCACCTGCCAACAGTCCTGGCAGAAAAATAAACAGGTTCTGGAGATGAGCTGCTGCTGGAGGCAAAGCAGAAACCATTCAAAGAGCTGCCCTGACCTGCGAGGAACTGGCCTTCTTGCTTTGAAATTCAGCACATCTTAATGAATTCTTCATAATTGGCAATCTGGGGTTTTCACTGAGGATATATTTCTCTTGAGGTGCCAAACGCAGGAGACATGTTCAACATTAGAAATACAAATTTTGGGTCTTGTGGTTGGTTGGCCAAGCTGGTGAAGGCAGTTCCAACAGGTATCTTTCACCACTAACGCAGGTAACTGTGTCGTATCAGGGATTAGATTCATACATGAATATGCATCAGTGCTGAAGGATTTGCTTTCGTAATTATTAACATATTGACTTAATTGAAGTTATTGACTTCAGGGGCTGTGAAAGCTTGAACTAAAAATAAGCAGAGACAGCTTTAGTAACAGAAGAAGTTAAAAAGTGGCTGTGTCAGAGGAGCAAGGCTTTTGTTGTGCTTGACTAATCTCTGCTTTACTGCTCTTCCAGGCCTGTTATCTGGCAGTTTCAAAGGGGACGTTGCCAAGAACCTCATTTAGAGTCCTAAATTTTATCCTGTAGGCAACGCTTAATTCAGTTTCCCAAGAATAAATTTCATAGTCAGACCCCTGAAGAAGAAAACAGGTGAACACTTTTTGCTCCATAAACCAGTCTCCTCGCTGGAGGACCTGAGGCTCTCTGAAGGGGCCAAAGATACAAAACTATTGTTGCCTGCACAGGAGAGCTTAAGAAAAAGCTTCAGCCTCAAGTCCTCAGTCGTCTTCGTGCATTTTTCAAGGGTCAACAAATATTTACTATATCAAATCCTCTTCATCAATGAAGAGAATCAACATGGTGTAGACAGTGCATGAATAAGCAACAATAAACCATCCCTAGGGAAGGCATCCCAAACTCCAGTGCAAGATGGAGTATGCACATTAAGTGCAGAACCCACATACAAAAGGTTCAAAGAATAATGTGTATTTTCAATAAAACTCACCTAGGTTTTCACCTTTTTATATACACATGTACCACGTCAACAGATAGAGACAGTTTCCTTAAACTGCAAGGCAACAAGCTGTACTGGGCCTAGCTGCAAATGATTACAATACAAATTTTAGTGGGAAAAGGAGCAAAGCACTATACAGAGGAATAGAATTTTTTCTGTTTCTGGCCTCAGGTGCTATTTTGGCTGCCAATAGTACACAAAATTCCCACTGATGGGCAAGTCAAACCAATTTCCCTTAGGATGGAGGCATCCGAAAACTTACTGAGGTTATTATATTAGTGCCTACGCATTCTTTAAGCAGATGAACCGCTTCATTTTGAATCCATGTCAAACCACAAGAACTGGCTGATAATAACATTCAATTAAAATGATCTCGTTCTAGAAAAAATTTGGCTAACAGCTACATCTCACATTTTCTAGCTGGGCACAATAGAGCAATTGATGCTAGAAGGAAACAGGATAGGTTTATATCAGGGATCCGAAGGGTCAGGTTTGGTGACAGTATTTGTAGGTTTAAGCTCTTACACAAATCTGTGAGATGAAAAAGCCACTTTTACTGAGCACGAAACTGTGAGAAAGCCAGAGCTAGAACTTGCAAATATGTAAGTTGTGCTAATTAGACAGATATGCTGAAAAACCCAAACTTTACACTCAACGCATATTTGTATCTTTTGATGTCGTGCTTGGTGCTGCTTCACACCACTCAGGGCTTACTGAGAAAAGCAGAAGCTGCTCCCCTGCTAGGCTGTCTGGGTGAGTTTGCCATCTGATCTACTGAATACACAGATAAAAGTCGCCGCATACTTTTTTCCTTTTCAAGTACAGTACTGTAACTTGGAACGCTCCTTTATTCTCAACTCCACTGATGCAAGAAAGTGGCAGAAATATGGCAGCTTTGGCTGCTTTCCTTTAGTAGTTCTTTGTAACTAATCCTTTAATGCTAAGGAAACAATAGGTATTTTCATTTTGTATGGGAAAAACACTCTAGTTATAGAAAATAAAGGCAACAACTTCCAAAAAGTGTAAGAGTGCTACTGACCACTTGATTCTACTGCTACCCTTTAAATATTGGTAAATAGTTACCCCGTACAGGTATCGGATTCACCAGGTTTCTCTTGTTACGCTTAAGAAAAGCCCAACTATTATGAAAATGGTAAGTTTAACAAAGATATTTCTATTTCACTGTGATCTGCCATTCAAAAGTGTTTGCCAGTCATTTTTAAAAAAGTACTCTGATATTTGATCTGCTTGAGTTTCAGTTACATGTAAGGCTGGAGAGCCAGCAGAAAACTCTAAATGGAATCTGAAGATTTCTAAAGTCAATACGAATTTTGGCAACGGCATTTTAATGCATAAAGCTGAAATCCTTGGTGACTCTCTCCCGCTGATAACCCTGGAGCAGCCGGCACCACGATTAGTACAAACCCAAAAGCAATTTATATTAAAACATACAGTTTTGCAAAAAAAAAAAAAAATGTTTACCCAAGTACTGGGGATGGTGTGGGCATGCTGGAATCAGCCAGTGCAACCTGGTGCTATTTCGGCTCACTCCTGGGATGAGCCACACCATAAGACAGATATCTAAGGGAAATACATGTTGATAAGTAGAACGGGTCCACATCCCCAAATCTCCATTTGCCAAACCCTGCAACTTGTGTTACCGTGCAAGGCTTTAAAAATCTTTACTACGGAGTAATAAATGTTTGTGGACTATGGAAGGCTTGCTTTGAAGATGTAATTTTCTCCAGCAATCTTTTGCTGGTTGAATATATAGTTCACACATATTGTGTTTCCACCTACACGGCTGGAGAAGCCCTGCAGCCAAGGCTGTTCCAGGAGCAGGGAAGGAGGCTGCGTTCCAGGAACTCACTGGAACTGGAACAAAGAACAGCCCTTGGAAAGTCTACATAGTCCTATGCACAGACTGTTTTACAGATGCCCTGTGTTTGGAGGACATTAGACACTTGTTTTTATCTTTGTGTTTTTTTTTATTATTCCTCTGCAGTAAAGTCCCAGACTCTCGAGCAGAGGCTCTTCCTCCCAGGCAGTTTGCCTCCTGGCTTCTGGGTATCTCCCTGGCTCTGCCTTTCTGAGCACCACTCTCTCCTCCACATAAAAGTCCTTGTGACTTTACTTTGGAGAGGAAGACATCTCTGAAATGCAACAGTAAACTGTAACCATCACAGCAGCCTTAAAAAACCCTAATTTTTATTTTCTTATATCATAGTTATAAACATTGTCAGCCCTTCCTTATGAGCTGTGTTGGCTTATGACAGTACTACTAAACACCCACTAATAGGAGTGTTTTCTCTGTACCTTTCTGATCGCCTGGGACGCCACTCGGTGTTATTACTCCTGTCTTGTCAGTTAAAAGCACTGGATTTTATGGCTTGTTTTTAATTCCTTTTCACCATTTTTCCAGTGCAAAATTAGTGTAGTCCACCTCATTAAAAGAAACTGATACCTTTACATTTTGTTACGCACTTATGGAATCTTTAATTCCATAATTTGGAGACTGGTAGACGGAAGGTGGCATCCCTTCTAGGGCTAAAAAAGGAATAAAAAGGACTTTGGGCAGCAAAGTGCCTTCTGGAGGGGAAGTAAAACACCGAGGACAACAATGATAATGTAGGAAAAAGTAGAAATACAAACTTTTAAACCTGCCGGATAAAACTGGACTGCAGTTCAGAGGACTAGGCAAGCACTAGTTCTCGTCTTTTATAAAACTTGTAAGTATGATTTTGCTGTTGGCCATGGTAAGTTCTTCAATGAGTTGAGACATGAAAAGTCAAGAAAAACGCCAGAGTGCAAAGCTTGCTGCAGGAAAAAAGAGAGGACTCAATTCTCTGTCTCACAAAGCATGTCAAAGATATTATAAAGTACTTACAGATGCTCAGCCACTCGGGTTGCCTGATTGGCCAAACATCTGAAACCCTGTAATTTTGAAGAGAAGGTACTGTGCTGCAGAAAATGAAATAACTTCTGCAGCAACAGAAGGAGAGAGATATGATGAGAGACGACTTTTTAAAATCTAAATTTCTGTTGCAATTAGTAACTGTCTAACCCTAACACAAAAGCCAGCCTATTTTCATTATCATTTATAATGAATGTGTCAGTACAGACTTTCAAAGATAACCACGTAATGGAATCAAGAGCCAGAGCATGAGAAACAGTTGAAAAGCTTGGGGCTAAACCCTTACGTCTTTAACAGACTGAATTTGGGGCAAACTAGTATTCATATAAACAAAGTCTGTGAAAAACAGGTGCCTCAGAGTTTGGACCCCATGTAAAAGGGAAAGCAAAACCAGAAAAGCCCTGCAGATTTCATTTACCCATTCTTTTGGAAGGCACAATTTCCTTTGCTGATCAAACAGAATATAGGAAATTATGAGCAAGATAATGTTATTTGCCTGGTAAATTTTAATGACTGCTTTACAATGCTAAGGTACAATTGTTGGTACCTTGTAATTCCCCTCTACTAAAGATACTGCAGGGTTATTACTATTATTATAGGCTAAAGTCATCAAAAAAGAAATAAAGATCCATGAAAAATGACTCTATGTATGTAACATCAAGAGTGTCCCTTAAAACTCTCTATTTCCCCATGCCAAATGGTTTACCATGGTAATGCTTAGCCACAAAAGCAATTAGATGGATTTGAGGTCCCTCTGGAGAACTTTGTGACATACACATCTCTGAAGATCCTCAATGACTGACAGCATTTGGCATGTCTGTGGCCATCGAACCAGCACAAGCAGTACTGCATGTTCTCACCAGATGTCTTACGGGACTTGAGTCAGTGTCAGCTTCAACACTGAACTGCTGACCTCCTTTTTACAGGCACTATTAACTAAAAAAAACCAACACCTTCAGCCAAGTTAAAATAAAAAAATACAATAAAATATTTTTTAAAAGCTTATAAATAACGTGGGTCTTATTGACAAAAGTTTACTATGCAACTATTCAACGGTAGCCTGGATAATAAGAGCTAACCCTACTGCATCGGCGTAGGAGAGGAGAGCAAGTCAAGACTCACTTGACAAAAAGTCCTTGAAATAACGCAAGTCTTCACTTTACCCTAAGTTTTAGGTGTTTCTTTTCAGTTTACACTAAGCTTTCAGGTTCTTTTTTCCTAATTAACGTCCTCAGTGCTATCAGTTACACATGCTCACAGCCTTCTGAACAACCACTTATTACAGTCTTTCTGTGGTAAATACAAAGAAAATGCTGAACATGTAAATTGTTCCCCCTTTATTTGCCACGGCTTGGAAACTTGTCAGCAGCCTTAACAAAAAGGTAAAGAACTGAACTGGCCCAGCTTTCTAAGAAGGCTCTGAGGAGACTGCAAGTGTGCTCGTTAGATGTGGCTTTAACACGAGGCGATCTCATTTCCAAAATCACTCTACAGCTTTGTTACTGTTTGGAACCTGAAACTGTCCTCGCAGAAGGGCTGATGCACCGACTGACGCACGGATCCGGGCCTCGGGAGTCTGGGGTTAATTTCAGTCTTTGCCACAAACCTTGGACAAGGTCAAGGCTCTGCCCTCCGGTGTCTCATTTGTAAGACAGGGCCAAAAACGCTGCTTCTCCTCACTCCAGATCAGGTCACTTAAGGTTGTGTGCTCTCTGGTGCCTCTCCTCCCTTAATAAGCACGAATAAGGACATCTAAAACACTGACAGCTTTGCTTGGGACTTTTAAACCAACAAATTTTGTTGGTTTATTTTTTACTAAGCCCAACATTGGCTATTGCAGAGTAAATGGTGGTATTCCAAAAGGTATTTTGAGGACAATAGACTAAATAGTTCTTCAGTCACTCAGTTAATGGTCCCATAGCTCTGACATGCTTTTTAATACAAAATATTGTTTGTAATTACAAGTGGAATTCGGTAATAAACATGGCTGATAATTAAATATAAATAAATGCAAAATGAGCTTGTTCACACAATTTGTAAAAATACGTTTTTCCTGATATATCGCATTTCAGAGATGCTTGTAAGTACCATCAGTATATTTTGACAACTACTTTCTGGAAACAAAGATATCAGGCGCCCTTAAAGACATGTTCTGAATGCTTTAAAACATCCCAAGGTTTAAACCAATTTGTTTTACTTTTAGCAGGAACCAAACACAAACCGAGGAGGGCCGGGGGGCAGGCAGCCAGAGGGGCGGGCGGCCGCGGGTGCTGCCAGCAGCCGGCCCAAGAGACCAGGCGCTCTCTTTGTAGGGAAATTTGCTGGCATGACACGTCAAAATAGAGAGATCTCAATGTAAACCCACCCCTCTGGGAAACAGTATTCCAGAATAAAACTGGATGGAGTAACCCGCACAAGGACCGACTTAGCCGGAACTACAGCCAAAGTATTTTGCCATAGTTGCATTGAGAAATTTTCACTGTGTTGATAAAATCCTCAGCCCAACATTTGCATAGAGGAAATTACCTTTTTTCTCCAAGATACGATAGCATCTAACAAATGTATGATGACACTGAAAATACCCAGTGCCCACATAGGTCCAGACAACTTAAAGCCAGAAGTTTTTCTCTTTTGTTCTGCTATGGCTATAAAATACACTTTTGATGGTTTTTTTTCCCCTTTCAACATTTTTAAACATAACAGAGAAAAACAATTGTTTCAAAAAAGTTTTCACACGAAGAGGAACATTATTATATGACATTCTTTCCTAGAAATCTTTTAAATCTTATTTATTAACAGAATTAATCTGATCATAAGCTGGCTGACACACAAAGTGTTGAAATATGTCATCTTCAAAACATGTTTGGCTAATGAAATTTTGGTGTTAATTCAGGGGATATAACAGAATCTTAGAATCTGCAATATGAGCCAAACAACAAATGTGGTTCCTCTGGCAAAAAGGCATCATTTTCTCCCTTTTCTGTTGTGGGTTTGTCACTGCGTGTTCTCCAACATCCATTTCTTTCCAGAAACTACTTTTTGATGTGGAGTCCCCACTTGGCCATCAACTTCTACATGAAAATGCTCTGAACGTGTTTTGCAGTTCCAATCCCAGGAACTGTTTTGTGCTTTCAATCCCAGGATCCAAAAGGATTTCATAAAAAAACCCAACCAAATAACTAAGGCTGGGATTTCATATATTTATGATACCTGAAGGTATCTCTGCAACGCAACCAGCTTCACGCTAGAGCTGAGTCCGGCCAGTAACCGCTGCCAAAAGCGGCAGCAGAGCCAGGTAACTGCTCCGACCATTTGACTCTACTGAGCTCTGGGTTGTCGAGGCTAAATTGCTATCGGGATGCAAGAAAGCTAGTTGAAATTTAGCCTTAATAAATTTACACTACACTGCAATAACCAACAGAGCTCCCGCAGAGACAGTCTCAGGAGTTCAGCACCCAAACCCTTACTGGAGGGTGCCTTCTGAAATCCCAGTCTAAAGCATCACAAATGGGTTAACAGACATGGCAATTTAAGCAGCTTTTCCAAGCATCTGCAGGGCATTAATATAATTGTGCTCTCAACTAATCCTATGGTCTAAACCAATGGTTCCTGATCTTTGAAGTGTAAGCACATTAGAGGAAAGGCATGGCACAGAGAGCAGGTGAGCTTTGCCGGATTTGCCCCATGCCAGCCCAATTCAGTGTCCTTGGACTCTGCTCCAAAGAATGCAAGTCCTGGTAAATTCAAAGCAAAGAGCTCCGCGCGGCACTGAAGGGTGAGCTGTGCTTTTGGGAGCGCTCCCTGTGCCAACTCTGTCGTAATCCCAACAGGCTCAAACCCAACAGCAGCAGAAGGAACCACAGGAGACACTCAACACCTTGGCAGACCACTGCTTCTTAGGTCTTTGCTATTAGACATAGCAACGCGATGGCATCCAAATTGGTAACCTTATAAGCCACATGAAAGGAACGAGATGAGCCAAAAATGTTATCCTGATTTTATGACTCTGATGGCACAAACTTTGACTTACCCTTAGGCCAGACAAATCACGGTGTAACACCGAATGCCAAGGACTTTGCGAACTTGTCTCAAACTGACCCAAACTGAGTCCATCTGAAGCCAAAAAGGGTTGCTCAGATTGGGTTTTTAGGTTGTCAAAAGAAGCAAAATGTTCTTAAAAGTGACATTTATTCTTTTTCACTAATGTTTAAGATAGTATTTAAAAGCAAGATAAAAACCAAATAATCAAGATAGATAGAATTGTGAAACAACTTAGAAACTTTTAACTAGCAAAGAGAGTCAGGAATTTGAATTAACATCAAAATTATGTATTATGGCATCCACATCTGGATATCACTTTACTGACTAAATCCAAAACTTCTCTGAGAGCCAGTTGGTTTCTGTAAAAATGTATTTCTCCCTTTGAAAGGAAATAATAATTGGAAGGTCTTACAGGAAGTCAACCCAATACCATGTAAAGGAAATTGCAATCTGTTCCTCAAGGTTAGTTTAAATCAAGGTTATATTTAGCAAATGCCTGTTTTTTAACAATAGTCTTTTCAATAGCTTATATTATATTAAGTCTTCACAAAGGCTTATGCTATATTAAGAATTGCTTTGTCTTTAGAATGTTTCTTTAACCATCCCTCAAGGTCTTCAGCTTATCCTAGGTTAGATGATGTTCCCCATCTCTAGGACATCTAGGATTCCACTTTCATCAAAAGCAATTTTTTTTTTTGCCCCAGGCTAATAAAAAGCAAAGTACTTCTACATATGCTCATCTAGAAGTATGTGTCATTCTTGAAAATACTAAGTGATTGAATATTAATAACACCTCTTTCTGCTTCCAGAAGCATACGCAGCAGTTCACCTTACTAAGAATTTTCTATTCGGTTATCTGGCTCTCAGTAAATTTCCATTAAATCAGTGGAAGATTTTTTTTAAAAGAACAATATTAACAAGACTAAACAAAGTTCAAGAACTCTAAGCATAACGGCTCCTGCAATTTCTTCCCCAAATGGACTAAATTTTACAAAACATAATAGCAGCACCACTACTAAAAACTCCGGGACATTGCTCAGAAACCCTCTGCAGAACTCCCCTCTGTTTTTTATGTATTTCATTACACTTGAGGTAATCAGGTCAAAATTAAGTTTATAATAGCTGAACACAGATTTACATGGAAAAGGATTTCATACAATCTATCATCATTAGTGTTCAAAACCGGTCGTTAACAACAGCTGAATTATTTCCACTGAACGTAACTTAGTTTAGGTGAATTCATAAATTCAACAGCAGCACTTGCACCAGGTTCTAAGAAAAAAACCTGTTCAATGGTCTAAAACATGTATTTCAAATATATAACTCAAGAAGGTACAATGCATGGTAACTGCTGAATTACAGCGTATTTCTGACAACATGGAAGACTCTTCCACTGTCACAGGGTTTGTTTTCCAGGTGGCCACTGGAAAAGTGGAAAACTACAAATAGCACAGTTTCCTAATTGGAAAAAAATCCACCTGTACCACAAAATAATGCGATTTAACTATTTGCAGATCCTAGTGATAAGAAAAGCAACCTCTGGTGATTCAGTTTGGATAAGAGATCATAGCCACCATCTGTATGGTTGTACCTTTGACAGAAGAGACTAAAGATCGATCAGAAAGAAAATGCTGTTCCTCAACACACACACACACACATAAAGACACACATTTCCCCTGAGGAAAAAAAAAGTAATCATTAAACAAAAAGAACACTCTGCAGATGATGAGATAGTAATGTCAACCTAATTTCCTTATGCAAATCATTCAGATAAAGAGGACAACATCAACTGTACCGTAATTGAACATCAGATAGTCTCAACATGTGAAAACTCCCATGGTTTCTTTTCAGCACAAAAAGTTAGAAAAACTGTAGGAGTTCATTGTCTCATGAGTTCCTAGATTTAACAACATAATACTTTGTTTGGTACCAGTAAATATCTTTACTATAGAAAAAAGGCATTTCCTTCTTCTATACAACTTTCAACGAAGTGTTTTGGTTGTCAGCCCCAGCAGATCACATAGTTTCAGAAGTCTTCCATTGCTCTTTACTACTTGGAAAGGAAAAATGTGTAAAAAATAATTCTACTTGCTTCTGCAGGTGGGATTCTCTGCAGCTGCTTTGAATCGGGGTGTCAAAGCACAAGGAACAGAGTCTGAATACTGAGAACTTGTAGTCTTTTAAAGCCTCTTTGAGAAAGGCCAGAGAATACAACTCTGATACAAAAAATGTAGGAATCTAATGGGAAAAAAAAAGTTACAAATAACAAGTATTTTTTTCCATTTGTATTTAGCGGAGATTTGGTTTTCCACAGAACTTCAGAACATACTTTCCTTCATCGCAGCCCTAAACGTGAAAGGTGAGACGGCCTTGTGCCAGCCCAGCTAAAGCCGGTGCCGCCGTGCAACTCCGCTCGCCAGCTTTTCACTTTGTTTCCAAGTACCGAAAGCAGAAAATATGTTAAAATATCTGAGTCAGTACTAAAAGACGGAGAACAGGAAAAGTTTCAAGTATGTGACTGCAGTGGATGGATTAGACTCGCCAAACCCAGGTGCAGGATGGGCCGGAGGACGGAGCACCTGAACCATCAACTACATCAAAGCCCAGGTCCAGTCAGTGGCATTAGTGCGCCCTGCACGAACAGAAGCAATACCCTGCACGAACAGAAGCAATACCCGCGCTCATCTGCCCACTGCAGAACTTTTAATTACGCTCCAACAGCCAGTAGCATCAGTGACTAAAATCCCCAGATTACCTTGATTGCTCTGTCGTTATCTGTAATCAGCTGCTGCTTCTTATCTTCAAACTTTTGTACAACTTCCTGGAGCCGCTGCTGCTGCTGGCTGTTCTCCTCCCTCAGAGAGGAAATGGTTGTCTTCAGTTCAGCTATGATCTAAAAAGAAAACAGCATGCTAAATCTCTCTTCAGTAAAAGGCATGTATTTTGCATGTTTTTATGCTCGCTACAAGCATGGCATTGGCAAACTCTGCTGTGCAAGCTAAATATTTTAAATTAACATATTACACACTAGCAAGCATGAAATTCCACGCAGAGAAAAAGGAATATAGTAAAGCTGCGAGTGACAAAAATTGCTGAACACTAAATATTTGGAAGGGTTTTCCACTATGACATTCCAAAATATTTACTCATGAGAACAAAGCACATCTGTGGTCTTCAAAATAGAGCACGCTCCCAGTCTTCCACGGCACCGAAACCAGCACTGCACACTTACAGAGTGATGGTGGTGCTCGGTTTCTAGGACACTTTATAGCTTGATACTGCAGAGAAGAAAAACACCCGAATTTACATACTGGCCTGAAATTTAAACTTGACAGTGAAATTTCCAAGCTGCTGAAAGGAGCATGTTCTGCTTAGCCATAGAGCGGGGACCTGATTCAATGTCCAGGACCCTTAAAACAGACCTTTTACATGATTTACTTGTGATTTGTTGAAATTTACTTATTTCACCTTTTTTGTCACTGTGGAAAGTCATAACTAAACCCCATCCTTTGGGCATATGTACAGGATTTTATGCGGACATGTAAGTCATCACCCAGCAAAGCACTTAAAGATGTGGGAGTGTCACTGACTTTAATATATATATTAAAGCTTAAAGTTAACCTGCTGTGGCAGCATCATATAGTCTAATTCTAAAAACTCTTCAGCACACAGGCAGCTCAGGGAGAGAGCTCCGACTTCGGAGTTTGCAAGGTCTCCTCATTGAAACATTTAACTATACCACAGCTATTTCGGAAAAAATGGTGTTTTGGGTTTTTTTGGCTTTTTTTTTTCTGAACTACTAATACAATAGGACTAACATCATAAGAGATGCTCTACAAATGAAGGTACTCGAATCACTGGGGAAGGGGAAAATCCCAGAGAGTAACAAAGATTATGAGTAAAGCCTACGTGGATATTTCTGTAGTTATTTTTCAAAACCAAATACATATTAGAAAAGATAAGATACCAAAAAAAAAGGAAGGCTATTTGGTCTTAATGAGATCAATGGGCCAAAGTTTAGCAATTATCTGGATAGATGCAACACTTTGGGCAGAATTAAGCTGTAACACTGGTTTTGCAATTTAGATTATCATTTACATGAAGCACAATTTGCACAAATTTGGCTTTGCTAGGTGTGTAACACATGCCGTGAGAAAGCAGGAGAAAGTGATGGATCATATAAGTCATTAAAATAACAACTTCAGGCCATGCAAACCCATACCACTTTGTGCGCGTTCCATTTTGTCACTTTTTAAGAAGAAAACAAAATAACAAACGCTTTAATATAACACAAAAGTGAGATTATAAAGCTTTTACTGGGTTAAGACCCACGGACTAACATAGGAGTTCTGAAATGCATGCAAGGAAATTTCAGCAGGAATCGATGGAGAAAGATCTGCTTTGTGCAGTACTTTGCAGAGGGGAAAAAAAATAAATCTGTTTACTTTGTATAAACTTCAGAGGAAATTTCTTGAAATATCTTCTCTGTGTGGGTGTTAAAAGTGAATGTTCCAAGAGGCCACAGAGAGTAAGATTAGACAGATGTTGTCAGCAACATGACCACAAGAAAAGTTGCAATTGACCTATTATTAATACTGAGCTACAAAAAACCCTATGTTCAAGTAACTTCAGGGATTTGATTCAAACCCACAAAAGTAAAGAAATTCAGACATCAGGGTGAAACGCCTTTATTGTGCCAAATAGCTCTGACATATGATGTATGTGTTGTGTCTGCCCCGGAGAGCGCGGAGGAACGCCAGTTCTGGTCATTGGGTCCATCCCTCCCCAGTAGAGAGAACTCTGTATTAGCCACAGCAATGCCTAGCTTCAAAAAAAAACCCACCCCAGGTCTCAAAATTGTTCCATTTTGAGACTATTCTACAGGCCAATAAATTTCAGTCTGACAAAATTTATTATGTCATTTAGGTTAAATAGTTATTACCTTGCACTACACTATGTAGGTGTTCCCACTGTAACAATTAAAGTCATCTCCCTCACCCCTTCTTTAAAAATTCAGAAATGCTTAAATTATTCCATCCGTCTTTAACGAATGGACCAAGACCCATTTTTATCTGGCACAGAGAGGCTGACTTTTGATTACAGGCATGACAACAGCATAAAAATGACAATGCCAAAAGATAAAATAGAGTCAAGCAGAGAAAAGGATCTCTTCCTTAAGGTCTGGCACGCATTAAATGCTACTTTTTGAGCTTTATCCATGTTCTGCTACTCAGGTTCAGACAGCAAGATAAAAAAATATATATATTTTTTTGTTCTTTCTTTCTTTATAAATAAGGCTCTCAATAAATAGCTAAAAGGCATGCAGGGGAGCATTCTCTCTGATTTATCACAGAAAGGTGGAATTGGTGAGGGTGGAAGGGACTAACTCAAAGCAGGATCATCCAGGACCATCCAGTTGGGATTTGAGTATCTCCAAGGATGGAGATGCCACAACCTCTCTGTATGCAAATAAACGTGCAGAAAATACACATTAGGTTTTAGAAACATAATGTAAAAATATATTTAACAACTATTCTGATAAATGCTGCCTCAAAAAATGCGATGTGAAAAAAATGCGATAGTCAAATTTCACTGAAACAGCTAAAGCCACAATCTTGGACAAGTTTTACAGAGAATGAGTCTCAAAAGTAGCTGAAATCAGAATAATTTAAAGTGTTTGTAAACAGTAAAGTTTGCAGTTTCTTGTCATTCTCTCACTGATCACCTCTGCCTAGTTTGAGGTTTCTAAACCATTCTTTGTAGTGTTTTTATCAATTTTAAAAGAGTATTATTAGACTCTTGCTCCTATTGCTGAAAACACACTTTGCAAGTAAGAGGCATTCTGCTGCGGTTGGGAGGAATGAGAGGAATGACACCTCCACATAAATCCTCGTGGCAATTTTCTTATTATTAAAAGCTTAACTTCTGGTTGCATCTCCATCATTTTTCACACTTCAGTACTATCTGTCAATCAAAGTGAAAGCTGAGATGTTTAAAAATCATCCTGTCTTATCATTTTTAAGCATATATGTAAATTCAACCCACATTTTCATCTTCCACGGTCAAAAGACTGCTCTGAAGAGCAAAAACTCAAGTCAAAACCAGTTTGCTTTTGGGACACTGACATTCTTCAAAGTGTTATTTTGGGCTGAAACGCTGAACTGGCTGGAGCACTGACAGACATCCAGATGGCACGGCCGGGACCGCCGTCCAGCCATCGGCTCTGTGAGCAAACACCACCGGGGGACATGAAATGCAAGTCCCGGTGGTGCATCTGCTCCTCATTTTACCAGATGTGCTCGTTGGTGGGGCACCTCGCCTTCCCTTGCCACCAACTGACAGAGGACTCCGTCCTCTTTGGTCCTCAGGAGATGAAAAAGTAGATAAAAAAGATGAAATTTAGAACTCAAGAGCTCCACCCGTTTCTTCTAGTCAGCGCTGTGTTTTTTTGAAGGGTTAAAATCTGCAAGACAGACATTGGATGTTTGATTTGGGAAACGGTTATGGCTTCTCTCGATCGTCAAGACCTACACTTAGGAGCAGAAGTAATTACACTTTTCATCAAGTTTCCAAATCAAACGGATTCACGGGAGGTTCCTGCCTTCTCGCTGCCTACCTGCGAGGATTTAGCCAGCTTCTGGCCGTACTTCTCCTCTGTCTGCTTCAGCCGTCTGTTTGCCTGAAACACACACAAAAGGCAACCAGATTAGCTCAGACGCAGAACGTGTACAGACACTTTGCCACCGACCCCTCCGCTTGGCACCTCATCCACATGCCTATCGCCGAGCGGCTGGGACCCGCGCCAGCTCCAACGCCCTTTCGTGGCGGCCAAAAAAACCGCGAGGGCTAGCCTTTGATCTCGGGCCAACTATTCATCACTTAAAAGAGGGGAGAAATTGTACCTCTGCTGCCAATTATTAGAAAAACATAAAGACTTCTGCGGATTAAAAAAAAAAAAAAAAGAGCGAGTGCGTGCAGCAGGGGGAGGGAGGCAACGCAGAGAGGAGTTTATCAGGGTGGTTTTGTCTCTGAATGGAGGGAAGGGAAAGGAAAAAGTCCCAGGCACCAGCTGCCAGGGCACGGCGTGACTTGGGGGACATGACTTCGTGGTCTCAGCTTGGTGTCTGCATCCGCCTTTTGCCCCACTGAATGTCCCTTCCTATTTAAAGGTGGCAATTTCACCAAAAATTGACCCCAACGTGTGGCTGAACCAACCGGGAGCTCTTGGACATACAGCTCTTTCCTTCTCCTTCCATTTTTTTCACAATTCAAAGATAAAGAATAAAACAAACTGAAAACAAGGCTGCTTTGTCACGGTGGAATACAACAAGCAAAGATTTCTATAATTCTGGGGAAAAGTAGCTTTTTTCCTCAAATAGTAGGTTTTTTCCTCAAATAATTTAATTTCAGATACCATTCAATAGTAACAATAATTCAAAAATAATTTCAACTTAATTTCAGGACACAATTCCAATGTGTATTTTTCTTGCAAAGTGTTGTGTTATTATATCGACAGACCGTCCTCAAAACACTGTCCTCAGATGAACTGCTGAGCGCTCGCGTGCTCTTGGCTCTAAAATTTGAGGACAGGTGTCTAAGAAAAATATTTTCTTAGGGGGACAGAATCTTAATGAAGCTGAGTTCTGAAGCAAATTTAAGCTGATTAAGTTTTCAAAATCTATCTGACCCTGTGTTCAAATCTTTGATCTGTCGGCCTTAGTTTTACGGCAGAGCATCCGGCACACAAACACCGGCTCCTCCAGCTGCCCGTGTGCCAGCACTGGGGCTGGGGGACCACAGAAGCCCCCGAGCCCCGCTGGGACACCAGTTCTGCACACACTGGGGGCTTCACTGGGCAACGAGTCTTATTGGTTTCACTGCTCTATAAATTTAGAGGCTTGAAGTTGCAGAGAGTGTTTGCGAATCACGGACAAACGCGATAGGGCTCAAATCATCTTGTACAACCCAGGCAGTTACGTACGGAGCGGCTTAATGTAAGTATATTACAGCCAGTTAAAAATAATCCTCCAGTTTACATGATACTGCAATTTAAGACCTCAAGTCCCTTCGAATTCCAAGATTATGAATCATATGGCGGTCTATATTTCATCTGTTTGTTGGTACTAAGAAATCTACTAAAACGTTAATCAAAACCAATTCTCAAAAATTCTGCATATATTTGATGACACGTTTTGGTTGGGGTTTTTTGGTTACAAATAGAGGTAACGGCACTACACATTGGTTTAAAACAGCATATACAAGAATTCTGGAGCACCAGACAAATTCAGTTCCACTCTTTGTACGTTTATCATATAAAGTGTGGCACAGACCCTGGAAGGGCATATTGTGGGGCTGCAGAAATAAAGAGAGCACAGCGACACAGAAGCAGTTATGCCAGGCAGCTCTGTGCACGCTGCACTTCTCTTTGTGCTCCGGCTGACCCACGTTAACACTCTTTCCACTCTATTGTCACCTAGTTTCAGCTTACGTTTTACCACCACTGCATATCATAAAGTGACTGAAACTGCCAGTTTATCTTTAGGGGAAAAAAGTAAAAAAATAAATTACAATAATAGTATAAATTACTGTTACTCCCCAAAAGGGAGAGATACCAGCCAGCACGGCACTGCAAGGAAGATCACGTTACAGCTGCTCTCGCTCAACTTGCCTGGGGTAAAAGTCTTCATCTTTCATAGAAGCAGCTTTATAACCTCCTGAACCCATAGAAGAAATCTCAATAAATAATAAAAAACCCACTCACAACTTTCATAAACAAATTAAAACTTGTTTGTTCACACTGAGTAGAAGCAGGGTGACCTCCGATAGATATGACAGAGGCGATCCAAAAGAAAGATATGCTGAATTTCAGTCTGTTATTCCTAACTGAAGGCAAAGAAAGTATAGCCCACCAGTTTATTTAAAGGCAGTTACAACATTTTCAAATGGCTTTAACAAATTCCAATTAGCAAAATATTTATAAGTTGTCTCCCAGTCATCAACAAACCACAAATTCTTGCATTTACTCGCAGTCCCAAACATCCCTATTTGAGGGGGCTGATCCTCAGAAGTACTGAGCTACCAGAACTTGCACTGGAGGCAGCAAAACCATATTTAGAGGGGCTCTGGCTGTCTAACACTGGCTACCTTGACCCTGGGGCAGTAAAAACTATGGACACGTGCTGACTTCAGCCTTTCTCTCCAGAGCTGTAACTCCGTAGGGGTCCTGCACCCCCACGCACCGCGCGGGGGGCACCGGGGCACCTCTGCAGAAGGCAGCTCCTACAACTGGTCACCTGAAAGGGTCTACTTCACGGTGACACACCAGAACACTCTTTTCCATCTTCTACAGCAGAAATCTAAAACTTTTCCCTTTTTAAAACCTGAGACTAAGCTAATTTAATACCTCTTGACTACAGGCTGTACCTTTGCAGCCTGGGGAGGCATAAACCTACTCCCCTGGGGCACACAGAGCACCGCGACATGCAAAAAAGCTCCTTTTTACTACTTTTTTTTTTTTTTTTTTTTTTTTAAAGGAATGACTTCCGGCAAAGTAAATAAGCCTCGCTGTGTACAGTGAACATCACGGAGGATTTATGTTACATTTACTTTGACAAACGAGAAGGTTAAAGACAGCATGGTGTACACAAGCAGCAGTTTCCTGGGCTCCTCCACTTGTAAGAGGCTGCTGGGCTCATGCTCTGTACAAAGCACAAGCTGCTTCTGTATTATTTTAAGGGCATTCCCCAGCTTTCAGGTTACATGCTATTTCAGAAACATAATGAGTAAGAATCCAACTGGAAGGTGAACACTTGGAGGGTCAGCCAGTATTCATTAAAGTCTAACTCTTTTTATAGCAATGGGCAGCACTGCAAATATAGTTAATGGTCTTAAACTAGTTTTCCATGTGCGAGAGGTAGCTGTTGAAATTCATGCTCGGCAAAAATTTGTCAGAAATATCAATTGTAATATCCATTTTTATAATAAAAAGGTTTAAATTGGATAAGCCATAGAGGAATCCCACTGATTCAGAAATTAACTTCTGTTTAGTTTCACACAGTTAATACATATTTTAGCTAAAATTATCTGATTATGACAATTTTACATGCAGTTATTTTATATTACAGTGAGGACTTTTGCATTATACAGATTATGTCCTTGTTACAGTTAATTGGTTTTAAAAACCAACTATAATTCTATAACAAGCCTTAAAGCATCATATTGTGGTTGCTGAGCAAAACTGCAGCGACTTCAACAAAATATTGTACGTAAAAATTAAAAACGGTATTAGCACTCCAGATGTGGTATCTGAATTAATGGATGCTATTCTAACACAGGCTGATTTTCAGTATTTCTTTTCATTAAACGGAACAGCTTTACTAAGAATAAAAGAGCAGAGGATCTACGATGGGACCACACCGCAAAAGCATACTATGTCCTACCCTAATTACCAAGTTTTTATATGTTATTTTTAAGGTATAAGATTAATTAGAAAGGACTTTTAGTTGTATTTGCGCTTGATGGAATGCATGGACTAAGCAGCCCCAGGGGCTCCTCACCAGTTCGGCCACATCCAGTGTGGACAGTAGCTCTACCCGCACCATGGGGCTGGCAGACACACGGACAACTTCATCCTTCACCAACATCCTTGAAGGCGTTTAGGACATCTTGAAAGTTCATCAAAAATGCAGCTGTCAATAATTTTTTGGAACTGTACAAATCTGTGCCTAGGGAGATGGTTTAGTGGTGGACTTGGCAGCGTTTGGTTTATCGTTGGACTTCATGATCTTAAAGGTCTTTTCCAACCTAAACGATTCCACGATACTCTGTTTTCCAGCTTTGGAACGGTGATTTTTGGATAGAAAGTTAGTTTTCGATCATGCTACAAAATTAATAGGAAAACTAACTTCTGCAACCCAAACGTGGATAGATCTGCAAGAGTTAAAGACGCATAGTGAAATCCTCTTCGTCTATATATGATTGTGACTGATTTCAATCTCCCCAAAATATAAACAAACAAACAAACTCCACAAATATAACTCTCATAAATTAGAGGGTTATATATATACACACTCATATTCACTAACAGAAAAGCAGATTTAAGGTACTAGCTATGAAATAGCCATTTTTCAAAATGCCTGCAACTAGCTAAATGATAGCCATACATAAGCTGATCCTCCATAATTAGTTAGATAAAAGTGTAAGCAAAATAAAAAAAAAAAAAAGAAGGAGGAAAAAAATCAAAGGGTGGGTGAAGGAGAAGAAAGAAAACTTGCTCCAGGGAAGAAGCAACTGTTCTCTGATGTGCAGCAAAGAATTTAACATCAAAGAACTAATGTAAATGGGGCCCATTTACCTTAAAAAACAACACACCACTCCACGTTCTGTAATACTTCTGTTTAAGTTTGACAGCATTATGCTCTGTACCAAAATTCAAGATTGTGTAATTTGACAGATGTCAAAAGAAAATGACCTTGAGAACGGCTAACTGTAGCAATTTTTGTTATTAAGTACGTTAAAACACTCTGTACAATATCTGTTTAAACTTCAGAGGTTAGCAGATCGCCTTTTAAGTTCATCTGATTGTACACAAAAATTTCTTTTTGACCTCAAAGCCTGAAACATCTATTTTCCTTATGTGCCTCTCATCCCGACAGCGGGTGACGTCCTACGCCAATACTCTTGTTCCTTCTCCTGCTCCTCCCACCAATCAGATAACAAAGGGAAAGCCAAATCTCTGTGTAACAGTGAAAGTAGCATACCACTTCAAACAGGTAATTTGAGCCACCCAAAAGACCATTAAAAATAGTTCAATATCCAAAACGATGTTAACAGAATAATTAGTCAAGTACCAAATGACTTCAAGGGTTTTGAAAACGAATGATAGAAATCCCAATCTGTCATACCCACAAATCCTATTAATGTTCTATTTTACATTCCACTTTTCTAGGCCTATAAATCTTTTTCTCTTTTTTTTTTTTCCTTTAAACGTACATCTTTTGGAGAAAAAAAACCCAACTCTCTTATGTGCTAAGTACTTTTCATTGGGAAAAACCCAAGAATGAGTAAAACTGCATTTGACACTCAACCTGTATGGAGAATTGCCTTTCTGCCGTGTATTGCGATCCCCTGCTGAAAAACTGCTTGTGTTATTTGTGCCTTAGGAAAACTCTGATTTCCAGCCCTTTCATTTAAACTAACAGTGTATTTCTAATCATTCTGAAAATATGTAAAGAAATTAAATACAGACATTTAACTCTTCCAAAAATGCTTCTAATACTCCAACTGCCTGCTGTCTGATGCCAAAGTTATCCCATCCTTACACTAGTATGCAATTAATAGTTTCATCTAATTGGATTTCCTGAGCACCTAAATATTTCCCAGCTTCACTAATACCGATTTCTATTCAACAATGCAGTGAGCCAGGCACCTTATTTAAAACCAACTGCACGACTTGGCCTAACATACAAGGTTTTAAAACCAGTTTAATAGTCTAGGTTTGCCACGTGAAACTGTTCAATACCTCAAATATACTTTATACAAGGTAGTACTGATGCATACCTCAGGCATTTAAAGGACAGGCAATGAATTATCGTTTAATCTGAAGATGCACTGTGACATTTTGCCAAGCCGGCTGGGAGGCAGGTGGCTTTTACCTGATGGCACCATTCCGCCTTTTGCTCAACGTTCAAACAAGCTGAACTGAGTGAAGCCGGAGAAGATGCTGAGACTGCAACACCCTCCACATTAGGGCCCTGGAGCAGTTTTCCCGCAGCTATGTACCTAAACCTGCTACAGCACAAATACATTCCCGGATTATGATTTTTAATATTTCCTGGTTTTCTTCTGTTCTGTCCAACTAAATTAAGATGGTTATTTAAAGTGGGTTTAAGAGATTATATCAAAAGTGGTGGCATTTTCTTTTTCAGAGCCTTAACAAATAAAACATTCGCCCAACGGGAATTATTTGAGCTTTTACAAGCTGCCTTTATTCATCAGAAATACCAGGCACCTCTTGTGCTCAGGTGCACTCTGTCTCTCTCCCACTCTAGCAGAAGGAAGTGTACAGAATAGCTGGTAGCACTTGGGGCTGGCTGGGTTTGGTACCCAAACAGCTGGCGGCCAGTAAAACCAGGGAGGGACAGGCTGCTAAACGTCTCTGAAGATGCAAGTCAAAGCTAACGTTTCCTCCGCAAATAGAAGGCAACGCGTCGTACCGAGACGTGACACTGATCCATGATTTGCATCAGTTAAAGGCTACTTCACATGAGCTTCACAATACACGAGTCTTTCAGAAATTCTGAGACCCAGGCACTTTATCATTGTATTTCAGCTAAGTTTACACGCCTTGATTTTTGCCAAGGGGAGACTACAAAGGGATAAGAATGCGACTTTTATTTTTTAGATTCTCCATTGCTTTTTTAAGTGGAATTTTATGGCAGTAACAAGCAAGTGTTAAGAGGATAATGACTAGCAAAAAATCCTATGTATGTATGATTTTGAGAAACAACCTTTTTTATTAAATAGAAGGAAAACTGGAAACAAAAGAACAGACTCAATATTACTAAGTTAACTCGGAATTACTAAATTACATCATTAGAAGAGAGCCCAACAAAAGTTAAGCTTCTACAGTTGGGAAGACAAACATTGACAATACGACAAAATCCCCTAACAAATCTCTGATCTGAAGCAATCAGTGTTCCTTAGCAAGATTATGCTGGATTACTTTTTGTAGTTTTAAATACAACAAAGCTTCCTCAAAAGAACGACAACTTCACGGAGCCAGAAAGCATTACTGCACCGATGACTAACTACACACAAGTCCAGCAAAGTCCCAGTTAAAAAGAGAACGGAATATATTGCTCAATCATGAAAGCAATTAAAAACACAAATAAGACATTGCGAGACTCTTAACATTCCCAATGTTTAATTATTTATCCGTTCTCCGTCCTGCAGCTGTAGGTCAGAATTAACTCCTCTGAACCAAATACAGGAGAACTCTTTTGGGGATTTGTACCTTATTCATTTTCAAGCAAACACCCAAATTCATTTCAAATTCACACAAGAACTGCAACAGTTTCACCTAAATCAGATTTTCTACAAGTTAAACACCCCTCCTACACTCAGATGTGATTGTGAAAGTACTTTGATCTCTGTTCCCAAATTTATTGCTCTGTGTAATCCATGACAAAATATAATGTGATTTACTGTATCTCTATATGACAGCCCAGCAGCTGACACAACTTAATAATTTAGCATAAGAAAAAAAGCCTTCTGGCACCAAAATATACAAATCATAATTGAGGCACTTTAGTATCACATTACAATGAAGCATATGCAGACTGATCATAAGAACTTCAAAACAATTAGAATTCTTTCTCACCCATTTAATGAAGGTGGGTTTTGCTCCATGACGCTCTGCAGCTGTAAGCAAGTTGTTTTGGAACACTTTTTTTTTTTCACATTAAAGACTCTGAAAGACTAATAACATCATTTTACCCCTTCCCTATTTCCCAAACACTCCTTCCCCTCCAAAAGGGGTGAAAAAAAAAGCCACCTGCAGCTTTTCTCTATTATAAAGATATGAAGAAAGAGCAAATTAGTGTAAACAGTGTCTTCAAATTGTGCCAGAATTTAAATATGCAATAAAGATGTTTTATATTAGCTTGGTCTTGGTAACCGAGCACTTTTTCTAAAATAAAGCTATAGCAAAAAATGTAAATATCCAAATCCCGACCTAAGCAGGGATGCGATGGACCATGGGAAGTTCCACGGGGCAGCTTTTGTCCTGACTTGTGCTGGATCTCAGCTTTGGGGGAACCGACAAAGTCTGTGGAAATGATGAAGTATCCCGGAAAATTTCCAAAAAAGTAATAACATGGAGAGCATGGCATGGGATGCAGGAGAAATTTCCACTTAGCATTTACTAATTCCAGGTAACAAACACCAGTTACCACTGTTCGCATAAACAAGCCCGTGACCGAGCCCCAGTGAAACCATCAGTGACGGCGGCGGGTGCTGGGATCCCGTAAGAGGGCAGCGGGCGTAGGGTCTGTCCCCTCTGCCCTGGCTGGGCACCCGGACCAGGTGGTGAATCAGTTCATTCATTGATTCGGAAAGAATTTAAGAATGAATTGGCTGAGTTGTTGAAAACAAAAAAAACCCACCCCAAAGTAATCTCACATTACAATCGGCCACCGTACTGGAGAATAGCCAATGTTTTTCCTAATGTTATAACGTACCCTGGGACGTAAAGATAAGTAAAACTGGTAAATTAGAGAAAACCATACCTACACGCAATCGGCCTTCTCCAAGACATATCATATTATGAAAAAAGGGAGAGAATGAGGTAACGATTCAATTGGGCTTTAAAAAAATATTTAATAAGGTTAAAATAATAAGCGATTGTGTATTACAAGATAAACTTGGTGTGCTCCAGTTTGTTTGGACTGTGAAGAAAGGCTCAGGAAACCATCGCAAAAATAATTCGAACAGTCATTCTGCCACTGGGAAAGCCTCCTGCACTTCGTAACCAGGAAAGTTAAGACTGAAACATCAGTCGTACCAAAACCACCAGTTACGTCCTCCAGAGTCAGGCTCATGGGCCACCGAGCCCAGTGTCCTCTCCAGAGACACGGGAGATGCTACTTGCAGAGACCGCGGAAACCTGGCCCCCTTCTGTGCTCCCTACCCCTCGTATTCCCCCCACACCCACAACCGCTGGGTCAGGGAAGTTATTAGTTAAATCCCTGATTATTCCCATTAGTGACTGGCCACAAACATGCTGCTCATAAAAACATTTAATCCTTTTCTGAACCTGCTGATAGTACCTGCCTCCACAACCTCCATGGAAACCAACTCCAGAAGCTCACTACCTGCTGCTTAGAGAAGCACTTTCTTCCACCAGTTTTAAATCAATCTCTTAGTTTCCAGCCCTAGTTTTTGGGCTGTAAATAACAATTCAGCATTCACCTTATCCATCATCTTCACGATTTTGTGAGTCTTGATATTATGAATGCACACCAAAGGCTACAACCTGGAAGTTACAGAACTGAGGAAAAGCAGAGAGTGCCCTGGTGCGACAGAAGTGGTGTTTGGACACAGACTTGAAAAAGAAACAGGAGACAGAGAAGACATGAATTCTTCTTCAATAGATACCTTAAATTGTTACCAGTTGGTTAAAAAAACACAACAAACCAACCCCAAAAAACCCCAACCAATCTTCTCAAACAACTGACCAGCTATAATTGC
Source organism: Rhinoptilus africanus (assembly GCA_013400135.1). Classification (NCBI taxonomy): domain Eukaryota; kingdom Metazoa; phylum Chordata; class Aves; order Charadriiformes; family Glareolidae; genus Rhinoptilus; species Rhinoptilus africanus. The sequence goes on from VXBO01004050.1 coordinate 558,320, forward strand.
TAAAATAGGGAGTGAATGAGAGTGTGCTGAAAGACAGGCCATATGCTCGACCTCTAATTTTAATTATATCAGTCCTTGCCCTGTGGAAAGCTACCTTTTTAATTCCATATTTTGTAATCATTTATCTTTTAGCTCAATTATGCTTCTTCTTGCCTGGTTCTCTGCTATTACACCAGTCATTTTAACATTTAACCCTATGGTGTTATTTGTGAATGCAAATAATGCCTGATCTGCTCCCCAAACATTAATGAAGACGTTAACGAGTAAGCTTCACGCTCATAGGTGCGTATTTTTTCCACAGTGACAGTTATACCAACTACTCCTGGTTTATAACCAGAGTCATAAATACAATTGATGGGCAGAAATCTTGCCCTGTATTCTGGTTTGGTTTTCGGAGTTTTTTGGGTTTTAATTTTTTTTTTTTAAAGGAGTAGAAGAGAGTAATTCTCTGTGAATAACTGAGACTGTTGCTTTGAAATATCTCCAGGAGGGAGAGACTCATAAATTCTGTTTAGTCTCATTTGAGTGAAATATCCCTGAGATTATTCTACCATATTTTTCTTCATGTTTGGCTCTGTTGATTGAAGACTCCTCCAAATGGCTCCCCTAAGGGATGATGCAATTCCTGTGACCATGTTCCTGGTCCACTGTCATCTTTCTTTCCTTTTCTTTGGAGGAATAAGTAGGAGCAGTGCAAAAGGGGACACACTAGAGAGGAAATTGGTTTTCTCCCTTCATCTGTGAGCAAAATTTTATTGCAACATTTACTGCAATGGTACTAAAAAGACAGATTAAATAATCTGCAATTCTTGTGCTAACACACACTAATTTTGCTATACAAATCTCTTCTCTTTTTGAAATAAATTGCCTTTTTTTTTTTTTTTGACCTTTTAGGCTTTTGGCCGAATTTCTGCAATAAAATCAAAGCACAATGCTCATTTTTAATAAAATTAATTGATGAATCACTAATACAGTGTCAGAAATGTTCAAGAACTAAATGTACACAGATTTGGCGACACAAAACCAACAAGAAAATTACTACTCTGGAATAGAGAGATAACATCATAGACAATAGTTCTCAGATTATAATGAAAAATTAACAGACACAGGGAATAGCCAACTCTTCTCAGTAAGAACTAGAAGGTCTTTAGATCACTCACAGCTAAGGCCTAAACAAAAGAATCTATGTAATAGATTCAAACAAATATTTAAAAATTTCAGTCTAAAAAAAAATGGCACATATACAACAACTAGCGGAGATCCTGAATGCATTCAGCAAGGAGAAAAACATACGTCTACATTATAATTAGGTACCAATTTAATGATATCATTATACTGGGGAAGAATACATGTCCACATTTTGTGGTTGACCTATTTGCCCCCATGTAAATAACCAGGGTATCGCTGCACTGAGTGTGAAAAAAGTTCATCTGGATGCTCACATAAATGAAGCTATCTACACAACAGCTATTAGCGCTCAAGTTAACGAAGTGAAAGGTGTCACTCGGATCAAAGACTCCGTTGGGCTAAGAAGTCTAAGCAGGAACCTACAGAATTGCTGCAGAGATGGTCCTGTTCCCAGAAGGTCTTAGATATGAAGATGGAACCACTTTTGGTAGTTAATAAAGTGTGGAGTTGGCAGAGAAGAACAACAGCTAGAGAGACAGTGCTCAACAACGTAAGGTAATGGAAAGCAAGGAATGCTTATTCTTTACGAGCAGAAGTAACTTAGCTGCTCAGGGGAAACTCAATACTTTTAATCGAGCATCTCTTGGACTATCTCTTTAATTTTTGAAGATGTCATATTCTTTCTCTTCATCTCCTATTTCTTTGCCAGTGCTGAACAGTATGACATCAACTGTCTGAGTACTGACAACAGAGCTAGAACAGACATTGTGAATTAAAGATATTCCTACATATGCAGCACGACAGTATGCCCAGTGAGCATGTCCAGCTGAACTGCACTTAGGGCTGGAATTAATTGCTAGTTAATTAATCCACGTCACAAAGCTTGCTGCTAAAGGAAGGACTGAAACACTCTGTGGGGCACATTATCAGTACCTTATTTGCAAACCATCCATCAGTAGAAGTTGTTCAAATATTAAGCATCCAATTGTAGGACATTGTCTGCAGACTCTTGAAAAAGGCTCCGTTACAAAAACATTATATCACAACACAATTATTATATAGAATAGTTATTCTTAATTAGGGAAGCGGTCACTTACACAGTGACCTTAACCGTGAATTTTCTGTGCATTTCAGTTTTATGTGGACTTCCCACCAGATGCAGTGATTGTAACAAGTATAGACTAGAAAACATCATAAATGTCATTTTTTATTTAAAATAACCGAAATCTCAGAGCACAAGTAACTACTACATCATTAAAAACGACCAATACAATTTGCACAGCTCTGGCCAGATTTTCTGCCATCTTGGAGTGCCATCTTTCCAGAGTGAACCATTTCACAACTGTACTGAAATCAGAGGAATCACTGTCCGGAAACTTGACTCTCCTGGTTGGGTTTTTTTTTTTTTGACTACAGTTTCATCCTGTAATCAAATATCATGTGCGTTCAGTACAGTCAATACACAAAAATGTAAATGACTTCTCCACAAGAAAAGCAGCACTGAAAAAGAATTAGATGTTCCTGGAACCTGCATAAAGATTCAACAGGATGAGTCAAACTATCTGTTTAAATATAGAAAAGAAGTCAATAAAAAGCTAAATGTTGAAAATTATTTAGAGAGGAAAAAAAAAACCCCAACCTTTCTCTCCCACTCCAATTCACTCATGTGCGCTGCTCACAGAGAGCTTTTTCACAAGATATTTTCAGTTCCAAGGTTGCTTCCTTTGAGCATAGTTAGCATGTCTACTGATCTGCTCGGGTCATGCTTTCTGAACGCTCGTTTTCTTTGCCAAGAAAATACCACAGATGAATGTTGCAAGCAGTTGTGTTAGCCAAGCTTCACATCTGCACGCACTTCGAAATGCAGTTTCTCTCTTGCTTTTCGTGATTGCTGGCAAACCTGAAAACGCTCCTAAGCTTTGCTCAGTCCCTGACACCTGGCTGATCAGTGCCGGTGCCCTAAGTGCTGCTGATGCAGCCTGTAACACACCCGCCTCCCTGCTGAAATTAGCCATTAGTGGAGCCTAACTGCGGCATTTTGTGCCTCTAATATGTTTATTTCTTAAACAGTTTATGTTTCGTTTCATCATAATGAGGTATGACTTCAAATAAAAAAAAATAAAATTAGCGTCACATCAGAAAATGCTATTATCACTTGCTATAATGAAATGCAAGCAAATTAAATCTACACTTTAAAAGTAAAACAAGATCACTATGATTGAATATAAGTGTTCTGAAACTGTATTTCAGACTCCTTGACTAATAGACAATAAATAATTTGGAGATATCCTCAAGTTATTTTTATGTTAGAGACGGATAACAGATCTTATGAAAGTACTGAAGTCCTAAGAACATGGTAAGTACCATTTCAAATTCTCCATGCTATCCTCTTGAGTTTTTCTAATTTATGTCCAGCAGGGCTTATGTGACCTTAAGGACATTAAAATCTGTTATCTTTATCTGATGAGGTGATTCTGCGTTCTAATATAACTACCGTGTTAGGTCTTAAAAGGTGAGCAGTAAGGGGACTGCGTGTGATGGGGCTGGGACACCTGATCTAGCAAGGCCAAAGGGGAACGGCCACGCTGTCCCAGCATGACAAGCACACGCCGAGCTGCTCCTGAGTCACCCCAGCCCTGTTTCTATCCGCCAGGCTAGTGACGAGGACCTTGCTCACATAAGTCCTCCGACTGCAGTTCAGGTAGAGCCCTGGCCACCTCCTCCCGCGCCCCTGCAGCTCGGGGGGCACGGAGGAGACTCAGAGGCGCCCAAGGTGTCCACAATAGATCCAGCGCTACTGTGTGTGCGTATTTAGGTCAGCTATAGCTCCCTTTGTAAGAACGGGCTGTTCAATCGAAAGTAATACCTGCAACAGGCAAGGTTACTGGAAAATTATGGACTTTTCCCTTTATTACTATTTCCACGACAGCAAATGCCATGTTTATTTTTCCTATAGTGCAGGTTACACAGTGCCATTTGGCCACCTCTTAAATATTTTCCCACTTATCATTCCCTACTGATTGGGAGATGCAATAACTGTCAAAAGATATTTGCTTTTAGAATCACAGGCTCAAAAACATTACTGTATTACGCTTATTGAGCAACTTTCCATCACCGTGTGCTGTAATCACTAACAAAATGAATCAAATAAAATATTACAATAAACAATGCACTATCTTTAATGTTGAGATTTTTAAGCAACAGAAAAAGAAAGACTTTAGAACATTAAGTTATGTGCCCTAAATATTGACGAGCCTTCTACAAACACCAACAAATAGTTCAATATCCAGTGCTCTTGCAATGAAAACTCTACCTCTGCCCCTGCTCTCCTCCTTCCCATCGCCACCGCAGCAGAGCTACGGGGAGGGTAGTAACATATGGACCCTGTATCTCCTTCTAAAGTCCCTCATTTTGACTTTAATTTTTCTCTTCACTTAAGTTTTAGCCATTTCTTTTGCATTTCATCATGTTCACGTGAACAACAGTCCACAATTAGATGAAACAATCCACCCAGAAATCAGTATTGCTCACAAAAGAGACCACAGAGGAATGAGATCCTTCACTTGGGAACGCGCTGACCTTCAGAAAATCTGGACGGTCAGATGTTCCAAGCCTAAACAGTGAAATTTAGCTTCCCTTCAGATTTTTAAGCAATCTTTACAGAATTGGCAGAAAAAAGCCAATTTAGAGGACAGATTTTTCTCCTATATTGTCCTAAATTTCAAGGCAACAAGATTTGTTAGAAAAATAAAACGACTTTTAAAAACAAGTTTCAAGACTAATGCTGCAATTAAGATGCTTTTTTTCCCCTCCTTGGACAAAACCTCCTTTATCAAAGTTTTGTGGACTTTAACAGGATCAAGATTTGAACTAAGTTAGTTGAAACTGTAACTTTTGAGCTTTACGTGGAGTTTGCCCTCTAAGCTACTTTGACTTTTGGACTTTGTGGCCAATATCCACAGCTCTACATTTGGAAGACCAAAAGGAAGCAGAATGACAAATGGAGATCTGAAGGTAATGCAAGGTATTTTCACATGTCTGTGAAAGACTTTCCAACAGAGATACTTTTTCTCCCCCGTCCTGCTATCTTGTACTCAACATGTGCTCTTCTGATTAGAGGTAAAAATAGGGAAGTAGGTTAAATGGAAGAAAAATTAAATTCAATAGCAGTTAATATAGCTTAAAATTAGCAATTTTTTTTGAAAAATAGAAAAAATCCAACAAATTAAAAAAATAGTATTTCTGACAGAAATGACAATTCAAGACTATTAAAGATATTGCCCTATGAAGGATTATTTGTAACTTTAATTTGAGGATGTAAAGAAGTTAACTTTTCTTCTGCTATACTACACATGTAAAAAAAGATCAAAGAAAGAAAAGAATTGAGATTCAAATTCCATTTTTAAGCAAAAATGACAATGTCTTCCTGAGTTAAAATTAATCCTTTAATGATGAATTTCAAAGGTTTAAATACTTTCTGTGACCTTGGCTTTAAATAATTATGCCAAGCGGAGCTTTCCTTACATTCAGAAAAGATTCGGAATTGTTGATCACAGCCATTTTAATGGCTTCAGGCTGGCTGATTTCCAACGTAATCCTCCGAATGCAGTTTAAAATTATAGACCAAGAACCTGACGCAGGTAAATGAAATGTCACTTTCACAAAGGCTGTTCAAACAGTATATGCAGATTGTTAATTTGTGCCACTGTACATCACTTTGCAATAAAATGTATGATTTATTACATTAAGGCATATAAAAGATACTTCAACAACTATCTGCTTACATATACACAAACGTCTACCATAAATATTAAGTAGGGTTTTTTTAGTTTAGCTTTTGAAGTAAAATTCACACGTTTTAGCTCATATCATCCCTAACATAGTGAAATACTTGAATTGAAGATGCCGGTACGAGGGGACACTCCGTAAGCGCTGATGAGCAGCCAGTGACCCCACCGAACAGAATGGGGAGGGAAGCCTTGATGAATCTGAAACTTTAATTTCTATTTTCAAGTCTTTCACAGAGTCCTTGCTCACCCAATGCACACAGGCAAAAGTAGACCAGCCATTGTTAGCAACTAGACCCAATTTCCTTGCAGTTTTAGCCTGAATTTTTTCCTCCTTAAGAACTTTCCCTCTTTTTAAGGGAGAAAAAGCTCAGTTAGACAGAACCGCCCTTTCTACTCTATCTGTTTCAGCAAAGGAAAAGTGATTAGCCTAGTCCTTGGCTGGCTTTGCCTTTGAAATCATCTGGATTTTTAAACTCCTGGGCCAGCTCCCAAGCACCGCACAAGTTGCCCCCATTCCATTCTCACCACGGCTGGATGGTGCTGCCCCAGCACCGCTCTTGGGGCAACCAGCCACAGCAGCAACCACCACTGCCACCGCCACTGCCGCCTCCGTGCGTCCAAAGAGACGGCGTCTTTCATTAGAGAACCATAACACTTTCCATACGCATGCCGTGATTGCATCATCCGATGTCAGATCTACAGCATATGTCTGTTTTTTCAACTCAAGCGATCCCTAGTCATTTTTCCTCAGTGTAACTTTGCTTATCTCACTTTTTTTGGGTGATTTTGCTGTGCCACAATAAGCAGTCTGATGCGAACCTCTTACCTTCTCTGTTTCTGCCGCGTGTATCTTTTTCAGGTCCAACGTCATTTTTTCTGCCTCTACTTTCAGCTTATTCAGCGCCGCCTCATGGTCTTGAGCTACCCTCTGCTTCTCCTCTTCCCACTGATGTCTCAGCTCCAGCAGCTGCTGCTTCCACTGAGCATTCACCTGGATACGCTCTTCCCTCAGCTTGTGGATTTCGTTCTCCATATCACAGATAACCTGAAATACAGAACAATCAAAGTCAATAAAAACCCATTTGATTTTCTCAGGCAGGCTGTTGGCTGGGGTAAGGAGGAGACCCTGCCTTGGCCTCTCCTGCTGCTCTGCCCCCTCTCTTCACACCCGCAGGTGAATACAGCTCCCCCCTGCCCAAAGTATGGATGGAGTAAGGTTTACGTTTTTGCAAGTGGTGCCCCCACAGGTGAAGGAATTTAGTTTGTTGCATATGATCACTACGTACAATGTCCATGCCTTCTTTCTTCTCCCTTAAGAAATGACCTACCACCTTCTAATGAGACACGAGTGTATCATCAACCATTTATCAATCGATGCTAGAGATTATAGACAGTATTTCAGCATAACGTGCTAACGTGCACCAGGAACATATCAAAGAACGGCCTGCTCCAGGTGGGGAAACCAGAGCATGCAGAGAGAGGATGACATGGACCGATGTAGAGAACCCTGAAGACTGCAAACACAGTACAGATAAGACTCAGGACCTTCAAAATACAAGACATGGATTTCAGAATCCACAACTCTCTTATGTGACCACAGATCATCCTTCAGTCATTGGGAGCAAAATACGTTGTGTGATGCAGCAGTGGCATGGGGAGATAATGGAGCGGGAGCAGAAGAGCTCACCGCCTTCCACGGGGGAACTTGCAGAGTACGGAATGGAAGTTATACACGGTCAAGCTGTGTTGGTCCCGGAGCACAGAGAACACACATTGCTGCTTTACAGTAGCAGCAGAGCACACATTTATTACTTCAGCTTCACACTTGCCTATAACTCTCAGTTACTTCTCTAACCACATTTCTTCTGTAGCTTCCTAAACAAAGCATAGGAGCGTCGTATCTGTGACACACAGTTGTTGTCCTTACAGCTAATTGCAATGCATGATGTTGCGAGCACATCTATGTGTTCGTTCAGAGGTATAATTCTGAAAATGAACATTTTCACTAAAACCCTCACACAGTATTTCCCCCTTCTCCCTCCCTGCTTCACAAGTAACTGTGCAGTTCCCTGGAATTCTTTCACAGAGGATGTGATAATACTGAGATGAGAAATTGATGTTCTGCCAAATAGATGTAGGTGACTCAGCTGAAGCTTATTAAAGGCTTCATAAGAAAATCTGATGAAAATTACGGTATATTTAACGATCCCATTGCCCTGGAACGCCAGTTACTCCTTCTAGGGCTCTGAACTGATCTCTCTCTCCAACTACTATTTTTCTTCTTTAGACATTTTTAATATACTGTCTGTATTCAGTTAAACCATCTATTTGCAGTCTCTGAAAACCACATTACTACAAATCTTTGAAAAAGAAACATTCATTTCTGACCAAGGCTGGGAAATGAATGACTATCAGAAACATTGCCTTGTACATTAATATCCCAAGACAGATTGTTATAAATACTGTGATCTGAGAGAGAAAAAACAATGCTTGAAAGATCGCCTGTTTTTTCAAACTATTTGAACTAAATGGTGTAATAAAAGACCTGTTGTCTCTCCTCAAACCTTGAGTTGTGTCCTTTGACTATCTCAGCTGTAACATGTGCTAAATAATACTAACCATCTCAGAAACATGTCACAAGACTGATTTTTGCGTCCATGCCTTCTTAATTACTCATCGACATTATTCCCTACTATGTCAAAGGTAAGATTCTGCGTGTGTATAGGGAGAGATGGAATGAGCACATCATTTGTAAACAGAAGTATAACCCAGGCCACATACCTCAGCTATATCAGCATTATCTCAAACATGTGTTTCATATAGTGTAATCTGCACTAGATCCTTTCCTTCCTTTCCTGATCTTTTCCTTTACACACGTTTAATTTTTTAAATCTGTATACAGACTAAAAATGTAAAGTACATTTTAGTATATAATGGTACAGACTAAAATGTGAAGTTCATTTTGGTACATAATTATAATCTACAATATACTTTTTATAATTCTTTTAGAAAATAATTCCACCTCCAGATCATAACAAAACGTTAGTCTAACTTGCTTTTACTTAACCAAAGACATGCTACTGAGCTACAATTTCTATAGGATGACACGGTCTGAGTTCCAAACTGACAGACAGACTAGCATTTGGGTTTTTTAATAGCCGTTCCAATGCAAGTCCTGCCTGGAATAGTAACAATTATCTTTTAATCTGTGAGAGCTCTTTTTGAGAGCTCATTCTCCCTTCATTACCACTTTCCTTTTTTTTTTTCTTCCTTCCTTCTTTTTTAAAAAACAGAAAGCTTCCTGAAAACTACTTTTTTCTTCCTGTATAAGTGAAACTAAGATACTACAGTGCTCAGAAGTTTGCTAAAAAGTTTGATAAAATATTTAGGATAAGCAGCCAAGGCTGACTTATAATACAGGGAAAATTCATTCATAAATCGTATTACAAGCCAAAATAGAGACTGGTTAAATTCCTGACTCACCTGTTGGGTCTTTCTGCTTTACTTTGTTCTACATTCAATAATTCTTCTACAAAGCCATTAGAAAGTCAAATAGCACAACACAGTGTTTTCTACTGCCACATTGAAAAAGCAACAGCTCCGAGCCCTCAGATTCAAAACTGGGGAGCCAAAAGACAGTGGGCTGAATCCCATACTTAAAATAACAGTAACTAATATGCAAAGGAGCATTAATGTTGGACCTAATAGATGGCAAAAGCAGATTTGGTTCTATTAGGAAAGAAGTAAGAATCTGAAGACGGGGTGATGGCAGCGAAACTAATATGATTAAAGGAGTCCTTTTGGAGCAAGTTTGCTGGTAGTAAGACGACGTTAAGAGACATCTAATCTCTCCAAAGTGACTGGAAAAAGCTTATATTGGGGATCACAGCCACAGTTCTTGTCAATTACTTTGAAATAAGTCTAGTCCTCACAGCCAGATTATTTTTTCCCATAAACAAAGTCACTGGCAGCAGCAGCTTACAACCGAACAACTTGCTGCATAAGACAACTTCGTGTGACATGGATATCTCCAACTGCTAAAGAACATGAATCCCAAACTTTTCATCACTAAGATTCTGCTATTCCACATGCCAGGTTTAATCAACTATTATTAGACTTAAATGTAAGCAAATTAGTACTACTAGGAAAAAAACCCCATCAAGATGACATAATTCTCAGTCGTGAAAAACCCATGAAATGTAAAACTTAAGAGCAACTGTCCTTTCTCAACGATTCTGTGGAAAAACAAAAGACTCAGTTACCAAAGCTCACTTCTCATGGCTGAGGTCTGAAGGCATGATGCTTGCTTGGCTTGGCTGTAAAACCAAACGCTCTTTCTCAGTACCGGTTTCTTAAATTCTTTTCCGACCTGCTCCAGCCGATGTTTGTGAACCATGCCTACCAGAGCGTTTGCATGGTCCAAACAATAACTTGGGTACGAGAGCTGCTCTGAGAAACACACATCTGAAACGCTCAACCAGAGTAAGTTATCTCTGTGCTAAACATAAGGCTTAAACATAAGAAATAAAGACTTCACACTATATAACAGCTCCAAAATTTTATTGCTATTTGCTGCCTTTTTTTTTTTTTTGGATCAAAATGTTCTAGTCTTTCTTTTGGTACTATGGGTACGAGAAAATGAAATAAGAGAGATCTGTATCTCTTTTCCAAAGACTGCAAAAGTTCATAGGGATTCCACAGGATGGCCGTGCCATAGCAGCATGCCCCAAACAAGAAACAAGCAGTTTGTAAAATGACTATTAATCCACATACAGAAAAACAAATAGAAAGAAACCACTAGCTTACAGAGTGTCCCAAATGGAACAAAAATACAAATACGTAAATAAACTATGTGACAGGGTAGAGATTTCATATGAATTTATATGGCATACTCGTATGTATGTGCATGCACGTATGACAATCCCATTGCTGAAGAAACTGCTAGCTGAGATGCCGATTTCTATTTCTGTTTCAAAGGAATAACTTAGAATTCTAACTAAGAATATCTGTGCTGAAATAGTGTCATAAAAAGGGTGGGTCATAAGCCCACAGCAATTTGCCTGTAGGGAAAAAATAGACTTGAAAGAAAAAAAGAAGGTTGCTCACTCACTTTGGCCTATTTAAAATGCCAATAAATGTTCTGCATGTTATTTGGAAGGAAAACATGTGCTCTTAATTTTAAAAAGTAAATTGCATAAGAAAATATAAAGCTGGCAAAAAGTTTAAATTAAAATCTGTTGCTGATGTCTGACACTCTGCTACAGTTACATGCAACAGAGATGAGAAATGGACCAAGTGACTGCAGTCTAATTAGAAAAGAAAAAAAAAAAATATATGTTCTCTTTATTTTTCAGGAGCTCCTACTTCAACCTCATGAAGCATTTACTTGGCTCGGTTTCTAAGAAAGAGGCTGGAGCATGACTACATCTTTTCTACTCCCAGTGATGGAATACACGGACTTCACTGTCTCCCTCTCAATGTATTACACACCAAACCACATCCACCCATCACCATATTTAGCTTCAAATAGCATTGAGGGCATTTTAAACTCACAAAAACAAGGCAATGCAGAGTTAAGATCAAATTAACTTATTCCCCGAGGCTCAGATCTCGAGTCATTTAGGTGTTGCTTCAGCAGTTTTTACAGTAAGTGACTAACATCTCCCAGCAGACGCAGTTGCAATAACCCTTCGTTGCTCTTCATTGCTGAATATACTCAAGCTGATGAAAAAAAAAAAGCACCACTTTTAAAGACATTTCTCAAGCGGATCATGACAAACTCTTCAAACTGAGTTTCAAAAGTTTTCCGCGCTGGGCTAACTTGGCTCCAGCTGCAGATGACTGCATAGGGCTCAATTTGCTGCATTTAATTTTGCTTGCACATAACATTTTGAAAAACCCAACGAAACCCCCCAAAACCTCTGAGCAGTTCCATGGACTTACTTCAAACACGAACCGTTAGCTTACACGGTCACAGTGAACCTTTCTAGGACAATAACCTGAAATATTAGCCCGTAAGTAAGAGCCCGATTTGAGCGATCGATACGCAGCTTCTGCCTCTGCGTGCGCCAGTACTTTCTCAGCATTTTCTCACCTGGAAGAACATTAAATTTGTGGATGCGTTTGAACAGTGTGTTCTGTGAGACCGTCAGCTGAGCCCTTCTGAAAGGGAGATTTGTTTCTCTGTGTCTTGTTAGGCCGGCACGATGTGACAGAGATGGATGAGGTACACATAACATCTGTGATTGGGGAGTGGATTATTTTTGAAAGGAGATCAGTCCAGTCAAGGGAAAGGAAGTCTGAAGTAAAAACAAATCTCACTGTGATGATGAAGGAGGAAAGGAAAATAAGGAACAAAGTAGAAGCACCCAGTGATTCAGTGGTGACAATGACTCCCTTTTTACCCGTAGTCATCCCACAAGAGGTGGATGAAGTATCCCACCCCAGTCATGCCACAACTGTGACATATTTACTGTAAAAGACCTTAGAAAGGATTATCTGTTGAAAGCGGGAATCTGAACTACTTTAGCTTTCTTATTAATAAAGAAAGCTTTATAAAGTGCTGAGAAACAGATAAGACAAGTTTCTCTACCACCACAAAACCAACCAATGTATCTAACATAAAAGCATGCTAAAAAAGTAAACGGATATTATTTGTTTGCAGCTCTAAGCTAAGAAAAACGTATAGCTGTAGGAACTTCAAAGATGAGGAATGTTGGTTTGTGCTTAAGACAAAATTGGTTTATATTAATGAGCCTGAACATCGCAGTTTCAGCAAGTCACAGCAATCAGTCTTACCCTTGGTCTCATTCTGGTTTTTAGGGAAATATCCCTGGGATTTTTACCCTTAAGAGATAAAAGAGGGAACCAAAGACAGCCCCAAGGGCCACCCAAAGCCCTAATGGCTCTCAGACCTTTTTGTCCACAAAGCATCCAACTGAGTGGCACCCACTGGTCCCAGTGTACCTGCTCTTCTCCATGCCAAAGGAATTTCAGCTGGCCCATCCAGCCAGGCAGCAGCTGCATTGGTGGCTCCTTCGCAACACAACCATGAATGATACAAAGGGTACACAGCAGCGCTGAAAGACGAATCTTTTTGTTTAAGCTACAATCTAAATCTGAAGAGAAATCAAATCTAACCTGATACTTTTAAAAGAAGTTTGAATTAGCAAGAGTCGTTAAAATTCAGTAACTCAAGTTTTAACACCATCTTTTAAATAAAGCTTTGTAATTAACTCAAGTATCTCCATTTTAACCAAATATAGTGAAAAATATTTTCCATACCATAGCAATTCCTATTAAAACAGGTTAAGACTTTATAATCTGATTTTTTTTTGTGTGACTGGTAAAAAAATCAGCAATTTGTCAATATTATGAAGCCTTAAAGAGATAGATTTGATTTGCAAAGAAAACTATTTCCGCAATAGTACACGTACATTATCACACGGGTAATGATGTGGCAGAGCACAAATTAACAGGGATAAGTAATAAACAGCTACTTAGCTTTCCTAGCACACTCTATTACACTGTCAAGTTTAAATGCCTTTTGGGTAAGAACACATAGGCCCATAAATATGGTAATTAAGGGAGCAGATAAATGAAATGGTGTGAAACGAAGTGAAAATGAACAAGAGCTCAGTGACCAACAGGTTGGCCTCACCTCCTAAGAGCATTGATCAGATTTTCATAAAAGCAGGGGGCAGTGTAGGCTCTTCCGGAGGAAATCACGAAAGCACAGGACTCTGCTAGCACCCCACTAATTACAAGGAGTCCTGATCACTAGTCTGATACTCCCCTGAAATACTAAAATATCAGCAAAGCTAAAACTTCAGTACTCAAAGAGATACATTTTATTACATGCTTATATAGTATTTTGTGCAAACTTAAGCGTCCTCATTCTTGAGGGGAAAAAATTTCTTTCCATAAAGTTGGTGCTATCGCCCAATTTGTCAACTAGAAGACATCTTTATCCTATATATGACTGCATCACAGTGATGGGATGAAGATATTACTACACTCATAAATCAGGCTGTATAATACCAAGTTTAGGTATTCTCTTGTAGAAAAACTGTTCCACAAACCAAAGTGTTCCACTAACCTGCACCGCATACAAAGAGTGGCAGTTCTCTAGACTCAAACAGAAAAAAAACTCATGTAAAACTTAAGTAAAAGCAGTGCAGATGGCAACCATAGTACCAACAGTAAAATGTTTAATCCCCATATTAAAGGGCTTACGCAAAGATCTACCAACTCCATCTCAACACAATCCCAGCTTTTCCCACCTTTGCAAATGTACCGCTGACATCTCTCTTGAAAATACCCACTAGGACTTGTAAAGCAAGGTGTTGAGCTGCTAACTTACACATTTGTTCTATTAATTTTAACAGCATTAAGCTGCTTTTAAACATCAAACCTCCTTTGTAAGATTCTTTACTTGGACTGTTTCAGCACTTTGTATGCTCTGAAAAATGCCTCAAACATTTATGAATCTGATAAAAGTATATTCCTACCAACCTCGCTTATTTTGTATCTACTAGGGTGTTAGTTAGGGCTGGGGGCAGGTTAAACACCACCCTACCTGTACAGCGCTGCTGGAGGCTAAGCATCACTCTTTCTTCATATTTAAACCATGGTCAAATTTATTTTTTCCCCTGAACTTAACACAGCCCCCCCAAAAGTCACCACTCATTATATTTTATTTCTCAGTAATGCATTTGCTCTGTGTTGTCGACTCTTGCTCTACAGCTTAAGTATTTTCCTAAAACATGAGGGAAGCGTTGACTCATGAAAAACAATAAAGAGAAGTTACCTTCTGCTGAGCTCCATTTCCAATAAAATTAATAAAATCTAAACCCCAAACTACTCACTAACTTTGCCATATATTTCTGAAGGCTGAAAACAAACAAGCAAGACACAGGTATCAAAATGCCTGGAGGAAAAGTTACACCACAAATATTGTCATTATTCTTGTTTCTACATGTATGACCAGATGTGAGAACGGGGTAGCAAATTCTCAAGATCTGCTGTGATAAAATTAAGCAAAACACAAATTTTGATATTTTATTTTTTCCAAAAGGAGTGCACTAAAATAGATCTGCACTTTTAAAGAAGCCAGTTAGCTGCCTAAATCCCAGTTCACGTAAAAGGCACTTAAGCTACAAACTACTGGGCTTTAAAATAAAAAAAGAAAAGGGGGGGGGGCGAGGGGAGAACGGAAATCAGACATCCATTTGAACAGCTCCACAAAGAGTTTAAAATTAACGGAGCTTATTTTGATTTCTTAATTTACATAAGTCCATTTGATTCTAATTTAGTTAACAGCAGCTAGAAAGCAGAACTTCATATAGGTTTGTTATTGTCACTGGCTTCCTAGGAAAATGATTTTTAGTCAAATGGAAGAACCTCACGCCCATGCATGTAACTAAACAATACGGTGTGCTGGTGAGCCAAAGGATTACTTCCCAAGTTCCAACTGAGATAAATGGAAATACACTTTCCATTTAACAGTTCTAAGACCTGGAAAAGGTTTGGCCCTCTTGCCTGCAAGACAGATCCAGAACAGTTTCTTATTACCCGAGTTATTGTCTTTGCTTCGAAATAGATTAGTGAGTCAAAAATTAAAATATCCAGCCTTCTTTCTCCTCTCATCAGATGGAAGAAATGTTTACATTTGTATTTTTCTTTGTACAAATAAAATGAATTGAATAAGACTACTGAGATACCTACCTGGAAAGGACGAGGTGGAGCACTCATTTCTTTCTGTCTTTCTACTAAGAAATTTAACAGATACACTCAAGTGGCGACCCAGCAATCTACACACCTACACTAATGTAACTTAAATATGATGAAGACCAAAAAAAAATACTAAAAAATTGGCCATAGATACCTGCTTAACACAGCAATGAATGAAAATTACACCAAACACGTGTTCAGTCTTCCCTGTTCTCCTTTGTGAAAAAATATCAAGCTTTATTTTCTGTATTTCAGGGTGTGAAAGGAAAATATTCCTTTTGGATGAGTGTGAAAGATATATTCAGTTCTGAAATAATATTAGAGCAAAGCTGGTTCTGAAAGTGAAGAAAAGCTACTGATATTTAAGGAAGGACAGTGTTTTTCCTGCAGCAAAATAGAGGCTAAAGATCTCTGCAGTGGACTGGGAAGAATTACCCGTCAATCCAATAGAGTATTTCTGTGTCCAGCATCCCTTAAATCAAAGCTTCTGAAAAACATTTGCATTTAAATTTTCCACGTATTAAATTTAAATGCATTAGCATTTCCTGAACAACATGCAATTCCGATGTAAATGCAGACATGATCTATTACAGATTTAAGGATTACCACAGACATTCATATCTATGAGGCAGCAAAATTAAACGTATTATCATCCCTAATTTGTCCCCAGAAGAGGTACAGGCTGCATTGTCTATGAGAAATGTCTTTGCCCTGTCAGCTAATGACTGTTTTTTTTACGACAGGAAGTAAAAAAAACCCGAACAGGACAACTTTACCTCTATCCCCCAAACCCACCCATAAAAGCATCATACCCTTCTCTTTTGCATGTATTTGTTTAAATTACTGCTCAAGCCACATACATATTTTGAGTATTCCAGAAATTTTATCCCACGCATCTTGAAAGGGCTTTATGGTGATTGTAATGGAAATGGCATCAATTGCCAAGCTTGGCAGGAGAAACATAAGACATGATGCAGACACAAAGCCCAAGTCATAAGCCGCTCATGCCTAAGATATCTCGCATCTTTAACTTCTGAGGTTAATACTTGTAGAAATGCAAACTTTGGACACTAACTCCCATTCAGGCCATCTGCCATGACCATCTCCTCAACAGGAGGACTTGAGGAGAACTTGAAGTTGATGCTACTGTCCAAGCTCTGCCTTGACAGTTAATCAAGGTGAAAAAGATACATTTTTCAAACCTCCAGCAAAATTATAGGAAAGCAACTGAGGAACTTAACGCTGTTACTCTCTGGGCCAATGACTAAAGATGAGGTAAATGTACTGGCCTGTGTGTACTGTTCTGCTCTACTGAAGAACCTAATACACCGGGAAAGTCTCTCACTGCTGATGTCGTGCTGCTATAGTGAAGATGACAGTCTTTAACCAAGCATGAAGTCCTCATTCTCAGTCTCATGAACGGCAATACGTGTGGGCAGAAATCCTGAAACCCAGTAGCTTCAGAAATAGAAATTGTGTCACTTACAAGTTTGGACTTTAAAGAAATAATCAGCTTCTAACTCTCAAAAACCCCCTCATTTCTGGAAGGCAGTAACAATAGCTGCAATATTTCTGCTAGTCAATGAGTTGTGGTAAATTCTTAACTGTACGTTAGCTGCTTACACAAATAAGATGTAGAATTACACACACGTGCAGCTTTTGACTTTCTCCATTATGAAATCATCTCCTAATTGGAAGCAGCATATTCCATATGGCCATCTTTAGTGTCAATCATATCAAAAAGATAAGTTTGACACATCCACGTGAGGAGAAAAGTCCTACAGAAGGAAGTCTTCACTCCAACCTAGGTGTCAGAGTCAAAGGCATGAGGTGTGTTTTGGGCACATAGACAGAGCTGACACCATTCCTAGTCTCCCTCTCTGCACCTTCATCCTCAAGTGCTGGTTGCACCATCCCCATCATCTCGACAGTGGCTCCTCTGAGTTCAGAGACCTTTTGGAAGCAACACGCTCCCCAGCTACCACTTCAGAAAGACAAGATCAATCACAGTACAAAATAAATGAAAACTCTGTGCATAACATTTCTTTTCTTGGAATCGAGAGTATTTTTGGCTCAGCATCTTCCTCTGACACCTTTACATTGATCTCTATCCTTTTCATTCCTTCTCAGTTTGCCCTTGGATTCTGTGGATGCCACTTTCGTTTTCTGAATGACAAATAGGCCACTGCATCCTGGGGCAGGAATTTCTTCAGATTTATTTATGCAACTGTTTTAAATCTAGTACACTTTGAATAAATATTAATATAGAGTTTAAATGTAAAATCAAAATACACACTAGAGAAATTATTTGAAATGCCAGTAAAATAAAATAAACCATTAAATATATTAATTTATGCAGATCCATGTTTATATTTACTACCCACGCCCCCCCCCCCCCAAAAAAACCCAAACCCACAACCTCAAAATTGCATTAAGAGATCAGGAACAATGTATTACTCCTAAATGGAAAACTCTGGCAGGGAACAACGGTTGTGGGGAGGGCTTGAAGGAAAAGCTGTTAACTGGAGGCAGAGCACCAAAGGAAGCAATCTCCTTTCTCTACAAGAAGGCAGCAGAGCCTTTTCAGAAGACAAGATTTGCAGACTTTTGAAATCTCCTGCTTTTACTTTTCTGGAAAGTAGCACTGGTTTGAGGGACACAATCTGATTATGTAAAAGTAAGAGGTCCTGACTACGTACCACATTTCAACTACCATGAAGCACAAAGATCAGGGAACTATTAGATTATTTCTTGAATACCATGAGGTGGAATTTGTGACAAATGGCATCTGATGCATTTGTTGAGACAGAGGTTTCAGTTTTCTCCATATGCACACCTAATTACCACATTAACGAAGGCTTTTGCTATAAAGGAATAGCAAGGCTGTCTCTGCTAAACCTCCTTGAAACTCATGCAGAGAAAAACAAACACTGCCTTCCATATAAATGACGACATTAGAAGCCATTACTGATTAATGCTGCATGTTTTCTCTCAGCCTCTGATGCAAAAGATGCCAAAGAAATGTTATCACAAGGGATTGTTTGCACAGCTTTAGAAACGATAGTAATCTACTAACTATCCGACACAATACTCAGGTAGAGCAGGTAAGAATTAATTGGTACCTCTCCCCCCCCGCCTGGAATTTCAGATGCTGAAACTGTTTTTCCCTTTATTGAACCAGCTCGGCCTAGACTAGCTTGTCCCGCAGTGACATGTATATTGAATACAAATCAGACAGCATAGCTTTAAATCTGTGTTGCAGCTCTCATTTCCAATTCGAGAACTGTACTATAATCATAAGCTTCTGGTGGATGAAAGGAAATCAGCTCTCTGAATATTAGCTAATGCCACATTTGCAAGTCCTGAAGAGATCTGTGCTGTTTAAAAAAAAAATAGATCATTTCTCGTGAACCTATATATATGAATCGCTTTGTACTGCTCGACTGATAGAAGCGATGCCTGTGCTGGGATTAAACCCTTTTCATCATAAAACCTCATCTGGTTCGGAGTCCAAGTCCATCAAACCTTTTCCCTTTAAAGTCCCGCCTTTGATTCTACATCAATTTATTCAAACCGCAGCTGGGTGGCTGAAAACGAAAGGACAGCATCATTTAAACCAGCCATGTTCCTAACTTGAAAGAAGGGCTATAATTAAAAAAATGGGCATAAAAGAATGGAAATGGGATAATATTTTTTAATGGTAGTTCAAAGGCCGACAGATGTCAGAGCCTTTGAAGATGTCAGTACACTGAGCAAGAAGTTGCCATTAAATAGTTTGCCTGAGAGGTGAAGCAGCTTTTAATGACTGAAAAAGCCCTTGCAGACACATCCTTGTGTTTTTAATTTGTCAGAGTTTCTGCAGTATTTTCTGATTAATGACACATGATTATAACTGCATAGCATACATATTTTTATACTTGGTTAAATGAATACTTTATTCCACATTCCTTCAGTGCCAGATAAGAACAGGAAAGCTTTACTACAGAGTCCAAAACTATTCAGATTGCTCAAATATTTATGGTAATTCAAGGGGATTGGCCAGATACAGAGCTACTATGTGTTGCTACCTTTTGTTCTTTAATGGTGCTATTACTACTGCCATCACAACGTGCACACATTAGGAAAGCGCAAGAGCCAGTAATGTATTGTAGCCTTCTTGTGCACTAAACAATCAGAGCTTTCATAATTCACTGACAAACAAAGTCATCAAATCAAAATAACATTTAGAAAAATGCCTCAATTGATCCTAAACAATACAAACAATGGCTGCCAATCTATTGTGAGTGGAAAATAACTATTCTCAGAAAAAAAGCCATATTGCTAGGAAACATCATGTTCAGAGGAAAACCACCAATATTTATAAATGCAGATAAAGTCCCCATCTTGGGCTGAGAAGATGCTCCTGCAATATCCTTCATCTCTCTCTTAATGTATGCAAATTTTTTTTTCTATTTTCACCATGAATGGAAAATGCAGCAGCCCAAAACCCATGGACAATTTGTTTTGCTCCCAGAAGTCAGCTCTCAGATCAGTACAAGAGCCTGCTGTGAAAGCCAAGAGGCTGCCAAGCCGAGCAGGTCAAGCCCAGGGAAGTGCCCCAGCCCTGGGGAAGGACAGGAAAAGCCAGGACTGCTGCCTTGCCTTGTATCATGCCTCAGAGAAGTCATTCATATGAAAACACAGTCATTACAAAGCATATGGAGGAAAAGAAGGCCATCAGAAGTACTCAGCATGGATTCACCAAGGGGAAATCATGCCTGACTAATCTGATCGCCTTCTATGATGGTGTGACTGGATGGATGGATGAGGGGAGAGCGGTTGATGTGGTCTACCTTGACTTCAGCAAGGCGTTTGACACGGTCTCCCACAGCATCCTCCTAGGGAAGCTTAGGAAGAGTGGGTCAGATGAATGGACAGTGAGGTGGATAGAAAACTGGTTAAAAGACAGAGCCCAGAGGGTGGTGATTAGGGGCGTGGAGTCTAGCTGGAGGTCAGTGATGAGCGGTGTTCCCCAGGGGTCAGTACTGGGCCCAGTGCTCTTCAGTATATTCATCAATGACCTGGATGAGGGGATAGAGTGCACCCTCAGCAAGTTTGCTGACGACACAAAGCTGGGAGGGGTGGCTGACACCCCGGAAGGCTGTGCCGCCATCCAGAGAGACCTGGACAGGCTGGAGAGCTGGGCGGAGAGGAACCTCATGAAATTCAATAAGGGCAAGTGTAGGGTGCTGCACCTGGGGAGGAATAACCCCCTGCACCAGTACAGGTTGGGAGCTGACCTGCTGGAGAGCAGCTCTGAGGAAAGGGACCTGGGAGTCCTGGTGGACAACAGGATGACCATGAGCCAGCAATGTGCCCTTGTGGCCAAGAAGGCCAATGGCATCCTGGGGTGCATCAAGAAGAGTGTGGCCAGCAGGTCGAGGGAGGTCATCCTCCCCCTCTACTCTGCCTTGGTGAGGCCCCACCTGGAGTACTGTGTCCAGTTCTGGGCTCCCCAGCTCAAGAGGGACAAGGAATTGCTGGAGAGGGTGCAGCATAGGGCTACTAAGATGATTAGGGGACTGGAACACCTCTCATATGAAGATAGACTAAGGGAATTAGGTCTCTTTAGCCTGGAAAAGAGGCGTCTGAGGGGGGACCTAATTAACACTTATAAATACTTGAAGGGTGGGTGTCAGGAGGATGGGGCCAGGCTCTTTTCAGTGGTGCCCAGTGATAGGACAAGGGGTAATGGGCACAAACTTGAGCACAGGAAGTTCCACCTAAACATGAGGAGGAACTTCTTTACCTTGAGGGTGGCAGAGCACTGGAACAAGCTGCCCAGGGAGGTGGTGGAGTCTCCGTCTCTGGAGACATTCAAAACCCGCCTGGACGCGTTCCTGTGTAACCTGCTCTAAGGTGGCCCTGCTCTGGCAGGGGGGTTGGACTAGATGATCTACTAAGGTCCCTTCCAACCCTATGATTCTATGATTCTATGATTACAAGAGAATTTGATTAACGTACTGTCCTTTCTGCTCTCCCAACCTAAATTCAGCCCGTTAATTGGACCATAAATAGAAATATGATGGACTTGGCTAAAACTCAATGTACAGAGAGACTGGAGGTACCTTAGCAGAGCTTTGTGAAAACAGTTGCTGGTGTCCCCAGACCATTTACATGATTTCATAAGTATGAACATTTGGCTTGTTGCAATCCATATCCATCAGGAACCTCTTCGCAATAACCGTGCTGCCTACCACCATTACCATGAACTTCCTCAAGGGGAAGAAGATAACTGTTGGACACTCACTGCTCCTCTGACGTCGCATGCATCGACAACTGGAGATGAAGAAAGCTGTTAGCAACATGTGTTCTGCGATGTGTTCAAAACACCGTACAGTTATCCAACTGCAAAAGCAACCACTGGAAATTTTGAAAAGGAAAAGTCAATGGCTTCAGAGAGAAGAAACATAATTGTGAAATTTAATTCTCCCAAAGGTATTTATTGACTGAATACAGAGTCCTACTAGGAGAAAATATAACTATGTTAGGATTCCACTACAAAGAACGTGTAGAAACGCACTACTTTCAGTATAAACAACTGTAAATCCAATTTCCAACTAACCTGCAGCTTGCTTTCTCAAGTTATTCTAAAGTTATCTTCAAAGACAGTTTTATTTAAAAAGCAAAGCAAAACCTAATCTACCGTGCATCACTAGAATACTTGAATTTATCATGAATCTCACCAAGGTTTGAAACCTCAATCTGCACACATGACATTGCACACTTCTGCCTCTTTCCCTAGAAAACAAACCACACGCGCGAGCAGTCAGAAGCTGCTCAGCAGGATGGGGTGGACGCGGCCACCAGGAGCAGTGGCTACAGCCAAGGTGTTGACCAGAGAAGCGAGGTGAAGAGCTGACCGCCTCTGCCACCCACATCTCAGCAGCCTGGCAGATCCTGGGGCTCTTGGCAGGAGCGCGGGGACAGGGGCAGACTCTGGGTGTAAAAAGCAAGGGGAGTGAGCTCTACTCATCCACTGCTCTCCAAAGGTGGATCATGTTGCCATCGTACAGAAACGTGGTACTTTCTGTTCATATTCTGACACCAATTGAGGACTATGGTAAAAATAGGAAAAGAAAATAGCAAATTTTAAGCAGCTATAAGATGAAACAAAACTTCAGAGAACAAAGAAAAGGCACTTCTCTAAGATGTGGGACTTTCTGATGAATTTCAAATTAATTTTACAAACTAAAGGAACATTACCCATAAAAGATGTATCAGACTTATGAATAAACATTACAAGATTCCTCTAAAATGGGAAACGTCAGACACCCTGAAAATACTGTTTTGTTACAGAAACCCATATAAGCATGCAAAGCCGAGCCATTCAGACTCTATCCATTAGAGGGCAATAATACATACACCCACACTCATGCATACACACACAAACACACACTCTCTCACACGCCTCCAACTGACTTTTGCAGGAAAAATAGTATTTTCTCTCTGATATTACCAATGGTATATCGACAGCTTGAGTCCTGTTCCATTCTTTCCCCCTCCACTCCCCCAGAACAGTATCCAGCAGATCAAATGTTACAATAACAAATTATTCTTGAGATTTGCTTTCCTATGCTGAAATCAATACAACACATAGATTTAGAAGGCTTACAGTTAGCTGTTATTAAACATAGTGTGAGTAGATTGAACAACCAGCATTTATATAAGCATGTAAATCTTTACAAGGGTTCCCAAATGCTGAACAGAAAAGTGTTCTTCACTTGCTCATTTCCCACCTGAAGTCACTTTTCCTTTTCTATTCAGTCACATAAGAAACCTTTGATAACAGCAGCGACTGCAGACATGGCAAGTACCCAATATACTTCAGATCTCTCTCAATGCTGCAGACAAACCATGGAAAGGCATTTTTACTCTGTCATTAGTAGAGCCACTCGAGGGAAGCAGTTCATGGGCTGCGTCTTCTGCTCTCTTGCTCGCACCATGTCAACCTACTGATAAACCTCATTGTTTATCACGGGGCTCAACCTTCTGTGGGCTGCGCCCACCCCCAACATCCTATAAGCACATTTATGTTAGGAGCTTACTGGCACAGGAACCGCCTGTTATTATATATTTTTCACTAACACAACGTAGACTCGGATCCCTGAGAGGATTCCAGCAACACAAGTTATTACCATCAGCCACTAAACTACTGCTTGTCAACATCTTATTAGCTAAAGGATTGCTGGAGTTTACACTATCACAAAGGCACCTGGCGCAGTCACATAATGACCACTGATTCCTACAAGCATCCAGACTACATTGATTTGTGCTTGGGGTTTTTTTGTTTAGTTGTTTTTCGTTGCTGGTGGGGTTTTTTTTAAATATATTACTTTGCATTGACCACTCTGTATTTCACTAGAAACAGTATTTCAGGTAATGATTTCAGCTATCAGGTGGTTGTTTCCATCGCCTGTTGAATAAATACTAATTCTATACTATTCTGGAGGTTTAACTGAAGATCTGAATTCAACTTTGTAAGGTCCAAGATGCAGACGTAGACGAACAGGCGGGCCACGTGTGCTACCCCAGGCAGCGCACAAATGTCCTCGACATGAGCAGCCACCTCGAACTCGGAAATCCACAGTGACACCCGATAGAGCAGGAGAAGATGCAGCTATTTTAAAATATCCTAGCGTACTTCGTATTTGCAGTGGCTGCCTTTCCAAAAATCACTTTCCTCGCTGTTTCTCTTTTCTAAAGTCATTTTACAGATGCCAATACAGCAGAAAGCACAGACTACAAAAGAATTCAAGCTGTCAGAGACAACTTTAGAAGAATTGTATCACCCGTATGAAAGATGGAGTTCACTCTTCCTGGGATTTTCAGGTCTGTTTCAAGTAAAAACACTGTGTGAGGTTTTTTTGTCTGCTTTTCTTTTTTCAAACTATAGTGGTGTTGTTTCTATGAACCCCGAAGAACAACTTTAAAACCTGAAAATGTAATTTTTACAATCAGGCCAATATTTTAGGGGCCAAAAATGAACTTTTCTAATTTGCAATATTTCAGGAGGACTTCCATACATATGAAGGCAAATTACTATGAGATGTGTAATTGCAGTTTGAAATATATTGTTTCCTCCATTAAACAGAAATCTGCGGCATCCTTGACATCGATTTCTGTCATTTTGTCATGATAAACACTCAGGTGTTAAGTACCTTCCACATCACGCACCCAGGCATGATTCCAATTAGTGCTGAATAGAAGACAAAATGTCAGCCTAATAAGCTTCAATTTGCAAAGTCTTTTGAACACTTGATGATATCATCACTTTGCCAATCATTTCCTGTACTTTGGCTTCTTTTTCTCCACATCACCTTCTCTGTCAAAAGAAAGTCTTTCAAATGTACAGAAATGGAAGACATGAACAACGTCAGTCATGGGTCTAACTGAGCTAAAAGATCCAAAACCGACTCCCCAGTACATCAACAGAGAACTATGATGTGCACAATATTCCCTCAAAGCTAATTTGCTGCCAACATGTAGAGTAATTGGGGGGAGAAAGTCTACTTTAAAGTCATACTGTGAAAAATATCTTTTCGTATGAAATCGACACTAAAGACCTTACATCACTGTCAAGAGTCTGTGCCGCTCTTTCAAAATGAAGAAACAGTATTTGTTAAAGTAAGATGGCAATCATTTCTCATTTCTTCAAAGGTGACTGGACCAAAGAACAGCTCTGCTGTCTGACTTCATATTGAAAATATTGTATTTTAAAATAATGTATTTTCTTCCTAATTTGTTTCTAAAAAAAAAGAAGAAAAAAGGACCACTTGCAACAAGGGCATATACAGTTCTGTAAGCTTGAACACGCACCCCCCTAGCACACGTCCAAAGCCTATAAGCTGAGGACACACAAAGCTACGTCTATCTGGAATTTCTCCAAATACATAACCTAAAATCCCTGCTCTTATCTGGGTTTGAGGGAAAAGAGAAATGCAAAATGGCAGCAGAAAAGACAAGGAGATAATGAATCAGGATGGGAGATGTACGAAAGAGTCCATGGGGCCCCCAAGGTCCTGCCCGAGGACCAAAGGCCGAGTCCCCGTTCTGCAAAGGAGAGACAGGCCATGGTCTCTTCCGAGCTGACTCCACCAAGGAGGTGGGCCCCAGCGGGGCTGACCGGACACAGGAGCAGTGACCGACAGGCTGTTGGGACAGGTCCAACACCATTCCTGGCATTGCGCCGGGCTGCCCCACTTCTTCGGTTTGCACATCCCATGGAGGCCGGACAGGAGACCTTTGCTGGCACATATTTGTCACTCACTGCTCCCAAAACTGGCAGGTGACAAAACCCAGCCTACACTGCACATGGCGTGGCACGGCAAAAGTTGGCGTTTGGGTAGAAAAGGAGATCGAGCAGCTTGGAAGGGGTGGATGTGAAACTGCCTCCCAGCACTGAAGCAAGGGGAGGGAGTTGGGAGGACACACCAGCACAGCACTGGTGTGAGGAACGGCGCTGGAAGAGTGCAGAGCCCTTGGCTACCCCTCCAGCTGGTGGGTTAGCAAATTCCTAACATCTGAGGCAGAAACGACGACTTCTCGAAGAGTTGCTGCAGACAGCAGGGTTGGGCCATTGGGCGAACATCTGCAGAGATGTTTAACAGTGAAGTGCTCAGCCTGGTGTCTGTGCCAGTAACATCATCTTTCAGCTCCGCCGATAACCCATCACGGGGGTTTGGGTTGTGTTTTTTCCCCCTCCTCATAGCTCCTATCTGTGAAATAGAGGAAGACCAGAGAATTCTTCCGTTTTTCCTCTCGACTAAAGCGATATACGGAGGAATAAGCAGAGCAGTGGTAGGGCACCCAGGCCAGTGCAGTTTGCCATAAGCATCTCAGCTGCAGTTTGTTACTGGTTTTCCACTTGAAGGTTTCTCTGTAATACTTTAATGTGGGAGCATGAGGAGCTTTATGGATGGTCTCATATTTCTCAGCTGACATATCTTCAGCCAAAGTATGTCAGCTACAGGAGAGGGCAAGGCTTTTCAATTGGCTTGGAGACTTCTTCTTCCCCCATCACAAACCACATAAAAGAAAAATACAAATAATCAGCTCTCCAAAATTGCTATTTATTACCTCATCATGAAACCGTCTACTGGACCCTGCAGTGGTATTGAGTAATATCATTACTTAAACCATAAAGAGGTTGTATTTATTGCTCAAAATTGGGAAAATTAGCATCCATATGGATCCTATTGTTTTAAGACCAGTAATACTGCCAAAACAAGTGGTGTTAACATTCCAAACTACAGATTGTCATAATTTCTCATCTAGTGTTTCATTCTTTCATTTGGTATTTATAATACCTTTGAATTGAGGAACTGAATGGATCATAAAATCTCTCCTATCAGATAAATCACTTAACAGCTAGACTACTGTTCAAAACTTGATTTATGGTGGGAGTGAGTGAATGGAATTAACATCTGCTGACCTAAGGAGAGACTAAATTGATTTTGGATAATCTTTTTCTAGAACAGGGACAAGAGAAAAAGCACACGCTAAAAAATTTAACTACTTAGTTTGCAATACACAGCACCCTAATAGGTAGTCACAGACAGGATATCCTAACCACCAGCCCTGGAAAAATTATGCAGTAAAACTCCATGAAATTAATTTCCAAGCATATGAGGAATAAGAGGGTCACTGGGAACAGCCAACCTGGATACACCGAAGGCAATTCATGCTTGACCAAACTGATTGACTTTTACAATGAAATGACTGACTGTGGAAAAAGGAGAACTGTCAGTGTCTTTTATCTTGACTTTAGCAAGGCTTTCGATCCTTTGACTGCTATAGAAGTCTGTAAGAGACATAGAGTGGATGGCTGTACTACAACGTGAGCGGAGAACTCACTGGACCACTGGGTTTGAAGAGTAGGTGTCAACAGGCAACCAGCTATAAGTGGCATTCCTCAGAGTTCAAATGGGGCTGGTACTGCTTAACATCTCCACCAAAGACTTGGATGAGAGAACACAATGAACCCTGTGCAATATTGTGGATGGTATCTCTTTAGGGGGAAGTGGTCAGTATGCAAGCTGGAGGAAAGGGCCACTAGGACCTTCCGGAAGTTCACCAAACTAGGTTTATTCAGCCTGCAGAACAGATGACTAAGGAGAAATCTAACTGCTGTCTTCGACTGAGTGTAAGGAATTGTAGAGAAGACAGAAGCAGACCCTTCTTGAAGGTGGCAGTGAAAGGACAAGAAGGTACACACTCAAATCCTAACAATAGACATGCCAACCAGATATAAAGGAGAAGAAATTTCACAATGGACTAGTAAAGTACTGGAGTAGGTTGCAAGGGAGGTTGTGAAGTCTCCATCACTGCATATTTTCAAAACTCAGTTGGACTTGGCCTTAAGCAACATGATGTAATTGTGAAGTTAGACCTGCTTTGAGTAGGAGGTTGGACACGATGACCTCCAGAGGTCCCTCCAACCCAAATTACCCTATGATGTTGTGAAAAAACTTCAGTATGAATCCTGATATTACGTTAGGGGATGTCCCTTCAGCCATCCAGTGGAATGTTTGAAGTAGATCCCGTGCTGCTGTTTTCCAAATTGCTGTACTTTTTCTACGAATTAGGAGAAGTCAACTTCCCTCTATTCAACAACTCAAGTAAATAGTAAGGTAACACTAAGAAGCAATCTTCAAAAGAACTGAAAAACATTCACAAAGAATGCTGTGAGTAAGCACCCCCTTCTCTGTACGGCTGACAATTACCAAAAAAGTTTAGTTGTAATATTTGGAACAATCTAGTATCACAAAAACTACATTCAAAAGAGAAGATTTAGACTCTTATACTTGGAAGTAATACCAATAAGCAAACTTTAGAGTCTGTTTTTGCCATACACTGAACCTCAAGTAGAAAGCACGTGCTCTTTTTACTTCAAAATCAAGATCCTATATTGCAAGCTGACTGTTTCTGCAAAGTAACACAGTATTTTTGCCTCTCTGCTTAGAAATTACGTTGCACTATCTCAAATGCTGCAGTTACTATCATGTTTGGTGTTTACTAATACACTTGATCATTTATTACTTCACTATTCCTTCATACAACTTTAATTTTAAAAATAATTTCACACTATGTGTAGCTTATTGTCTATTAGTGTTAACCATTCATTGTAACCATCACACGCAAACCCTATATGGAAAGCCACACCTAATGCACGTGCTAAAAACTGGCATAAAGATCCTTTAACCCACTGACGAGCAAGACTGATGTCATTGGGTTTTCTTCAGATAAATTATTCTGTATTTATTAACTATGCAGGAAACAATCACTCATTCCTAAACAGGGAGTAATGGCATAAAATAAAATTACTGCCATATGATATACACTCTGCCCCTTCACACAAGTGAAATTATATACTCCACCTTTTCAGCTGCCAATATTTAAAATTAAAACACAAAATTAATATAAAATGTTGACTACACTGTAATAACAACTACCATATAAATTCCATTTCATATTCTATATACAGAAAGTCCATTTTGCGGTAAAGAACTCCACCTCAGAATGAGAGTTCATACTATGTGATGAGCTAGTTTCTATGGCAACTGCTTTCTCTTTTACATACACTGTAGACAGCACAAAATGTCAGTTCTCTCCTAAGCTAACTTAACATTTTTAATCAGCATATGATAATTTATGCACCATTATGTATGACTTCCAAAAATGTCTGCAGTAAATATTTCAAATGCCGAACAGCCCGAAGTATAAAAGGACAGAGGAGTAGGTAAAGTCGCACCTCCTGCACTGAATTCCTTACTATCTAATTTCAGTCGTATCATAAAAAGTGAGAGTCAAGGAAAAGTGTGTAAGAGATCATAGATGATCACCCACCACAGGACGAGAACACTTTGATGGTTCCATTAAGTGAGGAAGTGGCAGATGTTTATAGCTCGTTCAACAGCCCTTTGAATGGCGTCTCAAACAGAAGCAGAGAAGTGGGGACCCGGAGCAGAGGGCTCGAGGCAGAACAACAAAGGTGGCACAGGGGCTTCGTCTGAGCAGGGAAGGGGAAGGTGCACAGGAGGCACCATCTGGATGGGGGCGCTTGATGGACAGAACCCTGAGCCTGAACTGTGTGCTGAACTGGTTTAGAACAAAGGCCTGTTTTTCCCTCTAATCTCAGAGACTGTGTCAATGATACAGCCCAAATTCTTCCCACGGCTGCTCTGCATTCACTCAAGTACAGCTGAAACTAGCTGTGTCGATCACCAGAGCCCAATGTGGGACAATATTTGAGTATTTCCCCAGGAAACTGGTGCATTTGGCCATTTCATTGAACTCTCAACATCACAGCAATACTATTAAAGCCCAGTTTGAATGTCTCTATAGGACAC
Source organism: Rhinoptilus africanus (assembly GCA_013400135.1). Taxonomy (NCBI): domain Eukaryota; kingdom Metazoa; phylum Chordata; class Aves; order Charadriiformes; family Glareolidae; genus Rhinoptilus; species Rhinoptilus africanus. The sequence continues at coordinate 588,360 of VXBO01004050.1, forward strand.
ATCATCAGATCCTTGGTTTTAGTAGCTATTCCCCATCAATGGGATCCAGCCCAACCCTGAGTCAGCAGATTATGAAAAACCACCAAGGAAAACCATGTGATAGCTGCCACAAATACTTGGTACTTTAGATATTTTACATCGACAGTCGTGTCGATTATCCTGGGCTGATCGGTGGTAAATTAAACATGCTGCAATATAGCCAAAAAGCTTTTGTTCAGGAAAGGCTAAAAGGGAACGGCTCTCTGTCTACACAAGTCTGACTGCAGCCCAATAGCTACTTTCCAAGTAAAATATAACAAACAAATATTTAGATTGCAACTCCATTATTTAGATTGTCTGCAGAGAAAGCCTGCACAGCAAACAATGCACCTTCCCATGCCAAACACATCTTCTATTGAGAAAACAAAAAGTCGTCAAAGAAAAAAATGAGTCACAATTTATTTACTCAAAATCGTATACAGAAGTGACTTCAGTAGCACCACCACCATCTGAATGTTTCACAGGCTACATCTATCTGTACCCTCCAGACACCATCAAGCCAACTCCTTCCACGGATACTAGAAGAATATCTCTGTGGAAACTGGTGTTTGGAGATACTAGAACAATTACATGAAGTAGAAGAGTTGATCAGTGATTTATCTGTGCGGTAACAATAGGGTCTTTCAGATCAAAGTTTCAGAAAGTCTCCTATTGTGAAACAAATGCTCCCGAATTCCTTCTGCATTAGTACAGCACTGGGAAGTTACTGCTACAGCAATATTTACACACAGATAGAAATTGCACGTATGTTGGGGTATTTAGTTATCATTAAACAAGTATAGAATATTTCTATTAATTTTTTCCTGTATTTTCTCTTGTCAATAGTTGATAGAGCTCTCCATCAGACAAACATTCAGACTGACTACACATACGGAGGCAAGATAAATCTCTTCTACTCCCCCCACTTTGTTGGTACAGTAATTATCTATACAGAACCATAAACACATACCAAGGATTTGCTGAAACGAAAATAACGATCATTGCCGGAATGAAAATAATGATCATTACTGTATTTTTTTTTTTTTTTATTGCCAACTCAACAGGCTCAAACAGCTCGGAATTAATTCAGACAAAACCAGGTGCAAAGCAACAGCTGCACAAAGATCACTGTTCACAAGTGCAAAGAAGGAAATTTTCAAAGAGGAGAAGCCAGAAGAGAAGGGAAAGGATGCCCTATACATTGGGCCTCAGGGAAGGAGCTGCTGATTTCTGAGAAGGTAAAGCAAACGGGATGGTAAAGGCCAAGGGGATTACCAGAACTGCAAAAAACCAAGAGAGGAAAAAGGAAACAGATACTTTGGCCGTGGGAAAATACCTCATTAACTCTTCTCGCCACCTCCAGCCTGCTCCTTTTTCATAAAAACTTCCATTCTCAATGTATACGTTCACATGACTTCAGAACTGCTCGAGGTTTTTCTTTCCCAACCAGTAATGGTTTATACCGAGAGCCCTAAGACACCTCCAAACACCAGCGACCTGCTCTTAAAGCAGCCTCTTTTTGAGAGCATGACCAGCGTATGTTAAAATGAAATATCGTGACGCCGGTGACAGATACGGGCAGAACATGCCTCAGTGCTCAAGTTGCTCTTGACCCAATTACCAATGGATGAAAACAGCGGACTTGCCAATTATCTTCTAACAGAACCTGGAAAGAGAATTCACTTTCCTTACCGAAACTTTTCCTCTCGCTTTAGTGTAAAGCGCTAAAAGGGTGTATTTTTTTTCTTCTTCTTGACCCCAGGTCAACGGTCAAAGAATAAGCACGAAAATGATCCAACTTCGTACAGCGGCTGAAACATGAAATTCTTTGAGGGCACGGGTCAGACGGTGGGGGAAGAATGACATTCGCAGCATAAAGGGAAAATATAAGGGTACCACTGGCACCACAGCCCAACAGTTATTAAAATTTCCTAACCTTGCTATCTGATTTCGCAGAAGCAAACTAGATGTATTATTCTTTGTAATCGGAAATCTTGCTCCAGAAAATCTCTGATTTAGTAGCAAGTCTGTTTTTATTAAAACAAAAGGAAGATCTCTATCATCCTAGGTGTTTCCCTGTTTCATGAACTAACATATAAAATAAAATTATTTCGGGAGGTGGGGAACGAATGACCAACCACATTGTAGCTCAAAAATGTTTCTTAAAAAAAAATCCAGATAATATAAAAAAATCTAAATTAAACAGAAGTAGTGATTCTAGGCTATCCTTTTTTAAAAAAAATAGTCCTGTATTATTACCCACTATTTAAAGAATAACAATATTATGGCAGTTCTTAGAAAACACATAGGATTTAAAAGACTACAAGAACACAGCATGGTATAAAAGCCTTTGTACTGCTTCGACTTTTATTGACCTACATGTCAATTTACTCCTCCCCAAGCATTACAACCGTAGGTGCAAAAAATCAAAGCAAGCCTCCTAGAAATGGATAAATCCAAGATCTAAAGTGGAATGCAATTGTTATCCGGAAATTCATCAGCAATACAAAAGGTGATCCACTTAAATCAAGTTCCGTTCCTGAAAATATATTGAACTTGTGTTTCAAAGAAGCAGTAACGTTATTTTATATTTAATTAAAATCTGGCAAAGTACTGAAATCTTAATTTTTGTTCTTTAGTTCTGATCAAAGAATTAATAAATGTATTCATATTTGAATAAAACCTAACCGTTTTTATACTATCTTTCACAGTAGCTGAAGACCTATGTGAAAGGAGAGACCTTGGATACGCAATAAAAAAACCACAATCTTTTCAGTAATAATATAATAAATTGTTCTGCAGTACTCAGTCATAGCTGTCTTTAGTAATATAGGAAGAAATATGTATTTTAAACATTTGCTACTCTTTCATATGGAAAAGGAATAAAGAAAGAGTAACAGTGAATACCTTTAATAACGGTGCTCTCACATCATTCATCAAACATTGAACAGATAGGTCCTTCAAACCAAGCTACTCGTATGTGATTAACACCAATTATTATTTATATTTTTTGAAACACCCAGAGAACATACTTTTCATTTAGCAGAGGAAAATGGCCTCTTCTCCTGTTTCATCGCGCCTTCAATGTAATATAAAGCAGTTCTAAAAATTACCGCTGCCAAACTTGGTTCAAATTTAACAGGTTTTTAAAAACCTATGCCTACATAAACTCATGAAATCACTGTGATATCTTTATTAAGAGACTGCCAAGTCTTTCATAAAGGACATTGGGCATTAGCCATGTCAGGTGCCCAAAACATGTGTTTTAGTAAACATATGTTTAATAATTTTTTAAAAATCTTTGCATATGTGCCATAATTCGACAAGAAACACCGGTATTGTTTGCTGAGCTCACTGCAAAGACA